>JAIGNY010002109.1:802500-1017500 GCA_020152595.1 Chiridota heheva
GCAGTTTTTGATATTCTCACAGTAACTTGGGTGTAATTTTTAGTAAAAGAAAAAAAAATATATATACTGTCATGTGAATCTCACAGCCTATTACCATGAACAGTGAGGAAGTCCACAGAGCTGTGAAGGTAGCACAGAACTAATCAGGTATTACTATACCAGCCTAAAATGTGAACCCCCAGAGAAAAGTCTAATATTGAATATTTTTGAGAGGTCCCATTTCATGGGACAGGAAGCTGAGAAGTTGAAAATTTCAGGAACGATAAAGAATGGATAGGTCTTGACTATGCATATCCAAACTTGAGGAGATCTGTTTCAGAAAAAGTGTAATGGGAAACTATTTTACCATGGACTCATACCAAAATTATTATCATTTGGTGAGGGTGTACAACACCTCTTCACTTCAGCCTAAAAAGTGCCAAAACCTCCGGTGACCCCCTACTATTGAAAGTACCCTCATCTTGAAGATATTATATAGTACATTTCGGAAAACATCCCGAAATATCCCAAATCTTTTGTGTTCTGATCCGAAAAGGTCCCTAAATTTACTCTTTTATCATAGGCAGAGGTTTCGTTAGAAATTTTTGTCTGATGTATTTGGTTATGACAAGCCCTTGAATTTCAGTGTATTTTGTCAATTTGCCATTGTATTTATAAATTTGCCTTTGTATGTACAGGGCACTGCGTAATGTACAGGGTACTGTGTTCTAGCAAAGCTTGCAAGTAATTGTTAACACACACACTTATGTAGGCCTGCCTTGCTAAAGCGAATGGAAATTGTGCTTAAAATACAAAAAACATCAAAATCGGACTATCATTATCATAAAAAAATATTAAGAAAAAGTTTATACCCAATCCTTGTATAATGTTGATTGTTGAAGCATTAAAATTGGGTTAACAATCCCAAAATAAACTAGAAAATACTTTTGTTTATCGTATCCAAACTTTCATGAGGTTTTAGTGAAGTTTGACCACTTGTCAACGATAATATACTATTCGGATCTCGAACACGCCAACTTCTTTACAGTATGGTAACTTGACTTGCAGATTGTGATCACTTCATAGATACACGATCGACTTAATACAAGAGGAAAGTTGAATCCAAGCAAATAATATCCTTGACTATTGACATCCTGCATTCAAACAACACCAAAACTTTCACGTACACAGTACAGTGTACGTACATCATGCTTGGGGCCTATGTATTAGCCTATATGTGTTTATGTACAGTACTATGGGTATGTTGAATCTTTAAGCTGTTAGTCTCGTAGTTGTGTCATTTTTCTTTTATCTATGAGTAATTCAAAATCATTTCTGTGTGAAATAAAACTTTGAATCGCATCACAGAGGTATGATGGGGTTCATGGTTCATGATTTTCATTTGTGTTAATGAAAAACTTTGGCGTAAAATTCAACATGCTATATCTAAATCTTACAACGCAGGTACAACTAGTGTCGTAAGAAAATTTAGCCATGGCGTAATATACGACAAATTTGTCGTTAACACGATCTCTGATTATAGGCAAGTAGTTAGTTCCATGCTACCTGAAGAGAGCTTTACTCTCTGTTGAAGCAACAATTTGTCCTCCCTCTCTGACTACAGATAAGTCTGCCAAGTAAGTTTTTGAAAGATAGAGTGGGAGAGAACTTGGATCCTCTTGAGGGAATGACATGGAAGGTTGCAGTGACCATATTTTCAGTAGCGGGTTTAAATTTAGTTTAACTATACTCACTGTCAGTTTTTTTGCTTTGCATTTTACTACTAACTTTTCATCATGCCAACTATTTTTTCCAAATACATGTTATGTTCTCTTTTAGGAATCCAAATTATGGCTGGACAACTCAAAATCTGTATATAATTCTTAAAATTTCTCTCCTAAATCTTAGTAACTGGAAACGATTAGAAAGCTTTTTCCATTTAGAATTTGATTGTGGCATGCATGGCAAAAAATCAAAAACTTTTGCTGAGAATTTGCTGCACCACTTTAAAGAATTATGATAGACATACTATGGTGTACAAAAGATACTACCAAGGTTGTCCTGTAATACACCAACAAAAAATTGCATTTACAAATGCTGCAAATTGGTCCATGTTTAATCGATTTTGATGAAATATTTTGCTACTATGATAGTTTTCAATAGATTTTAAAGCAATTAAGCTAATGTTGCCTCTACATGTCCGTATAAGCAGCTTTTATGAGAGCGCAGCTTTTATGAGAGCGCAGCTTTTATGAGAGCGCAGCTTTTATGAGAGCGCAGCTTTTATGAGAGCGCAGCTTTTATGAGAGCGCAGTTTTTATGAGAGCGCAGCTTTAATGAGAGCGCAGCTTTTATGAGAGCGCAGCTTTTATGAGAGCGCAGCTTTATGAGAGCGCAGCTTTTATGAGAGCGCAGCTTTTATGAGAGCGCAGCTTTATGAGAGCGCAGCTTTTATGAGAGCGCTTTTTATGAGAGCGCAGCTTTTATGAGAGCGCAGCTTTTATGAGAGCGCAGCTTTTATGAGAGCGCAGCTTTTATGAGAGCGCAGCTTTTATGAGAGCGCAGCTTTTATGAGAGCGCAGCTTTTATGGGAGCGCAGCTTTTATGGGAGTGCAGCTTTTATGGGAGCGCAGCTTTTATGGGAGCGCAGCTTTTATGAGAGCGCAGCTTTTATGAGAGCACATCTGAAATTTTGCAAAAAAAAAAAAAAATCCTTTAACTTTTATAACTTCATTAATGTGTTATTTTCAAAACCCAAAGATGGCAAGAACTGTATGTCCATTTATGTTGCTGACCAAAAGCATTAAGGGCAAAGAAATACAATTTAAGAGGCAATGGGGAGATCACTTTCTGCAATTCATGGAAATAAATACAATTTAAGAAGAGTTTTACCTAAGGTACAAAAAAGAGTAAAAAGTTATTTTTGGCATCGTCTGCCTACTCGTGGAAATTCACTCCCAAAATTATGAAATTCCCAACAAAATTCTAAAATACCTACCAAAAAATTTTTGAAAGAGATTTTCCCTCCCAAAAATCCAAAGCTAGTACAAACCCTGATGCACCACCCAGGAATTCAAAATCATACTTGCATTATGGGAGTATTTTGGTAACTGCAGTATGAGAGCAACAATTTTTTATACCTGCACTACAAAAATGTGTGATTTTCTTTTATATTTGCATCTTAAATTTAAACCATTTTTGACACTTTGTAGTGTGAAAATATGCCATTTTTTGACATTTTTTTTTTTTTTTTAATACCTGCTTGGGCCGCACATATACCTCACATATGGAACTGGGCCCACCGATTCTCTAGAAAATAAATATAAAGATGTATGTGGAGGAGTGGGGGGGTAGTGGGGAGGGTAGTGGGGGAGGGTAGTGGGATGGGGAGGGTAGTGGGGGGGGGTGGGGGAGGGTAGTGGGGAGGGGTGGTGGGGAGGGGTAGTGGGGGAGGGTAGTGGGGGAGGGGTAGTGGGGGGGGGGGTGGGGGAGTGGGGAGGGGGCAGTGGGGAGGGGTAGTGGGGGAGGGGAGTGGGGAGGGTAGTGGGGAGGGGTAGTGGGGAGGGGAGGGGGAGGGGTGGGGAGGGTAGTGGGGAGGGGTAGTGGGGGAGGGGTAGTGGGGGGGAGGGTAGTGGGGAGGGGTAGTGGGGAGGGAGTGGGGAGGGGTAGTGGGGGAGGGTAGTGGGGGGGAGGGGTAGTGGGGGAGGGTAGTGGGGGGGGGTAGTGGGGAGGGGTAGTGGGGAGGGGTAGTGGGGGAGGGGTAGTGGGGGGGGGTGGGGGAGGGGTAGTGGGGAGGGGTAGTGGGGAGGGGGTAGTGGGGAGGGGTAGTGGGGAGGGGGGGAGTGGGGAGGGTAGTGGGGAGGGGTAGTGGGGGAGGGGTAGTGGGGAGGGGTAGTGGGGGAGGGGTAGTGGGGGAGGGGTAGTGGGGAGGGGGTAGTGGGGGAGGGGTGGTGGGGAGGGGTAGTGGGGAGGGGGTAGTGGGGAGGGGTAGTGGGGAGGGGTAGTGGGGAGGGGTAGTGGGGAGGGGTAGTGGGGGAGGGGCAGTGGGGGAGGGGGTAGTGGGGGAGGGGTGAGTGGGGGGAGGGTAGTGGGGGAGGGTAGTGGGGGGGGGAGGGTAGTGGGGAGGGCAGTGGGGAGGGTAGTGGGGGAGGGCAGTGGGGGAGGGGCAGTGGGGGGGGTAGTGGGGGGAGGGGTAGTGGGGAGGGATAGTGGGGGGAGGGAGTGGGGAGGGGGTAGTGGAAGGGGTGGTGGGGAGGGGTAGTGGGGAGGGGTGTGAGGGAGGGATGTGGGGAGGGATGTGGGGGAGGGGGTAGTGGGGGGGAGGGTAGTGGGGAAGGGGCAGTGGGGGAGGGGGTAGTGGGGACGGGGGGTAGTGGGGAGGGTAGTGGTAGTGGAAAGGGGTGGTGGGGAGGGGTAGTGGGGGAGGGGTGTGAGGGAGGGATGTGGGGAGGGATGTGGGGAGGGGTAGTGGGGAGGGGGTAGTGGGGAAGGGGTAGTGGGGAGGGGTAGTGGGGAAGGGGTAGTGGGGGAGGGTAGTGGGGACGGGGGTAGTGGGGAGGGGTAGTGGGGAGGGGTAGTGGGAGGGGTAGTGGAAAGGGGTGGTGGGGGGGGTAGGGGGAGGGGTGTGAGTGGGGGGATGTGGGGAGGGGTAGTGGGGGAGGGTAGTGGGGAGGGGTAGTGGGGAGAAGTGGGGGAAGGGTAGTGGGGGAGGGGTAGTGAAGGAGGGGTAGTAGGGGAGGTTCCAGTTAAAAAAGACACAAAATCATGCTCAGGAAGCACTGTAAATGGAAACCACATATTACCAGTTTTATACAGTCAGTAACAACACAATGTGGTACACACTAAATATGATTTATAAAACCTGATATCCCGCAAAAGATTCAGAACACTTTCCTAAGGAAACATTCACCCAAAAAATAATAATTACTTCTGACAAGTTTTCCACCACAGGAAGTGATCTTAAATATCATTCGTACCTCCTTTTGCAATCCTGTTGCGTTTACGAAATGGAAAATATCACCGACTGACTTTTATTTTACATGAGGGAGCATGGCATGTCACATGCCTAATTGCCGAATAAAACAACAACTATGAAATCAAACTCAAATTCAATTAAACATTTCACCTTGTGATGCACGTAAAAACATACTTTCCCAATGAAAGAACGGGTTATTGGAATTTCCCTATCAATCTCCTGACTGAGGAATGCATCATCACAGTTGTCATGAGAGCAGGGGCATGAAGGCACTCATGAAGCCGTCTTCAGCTAGGTGTTCAGAATTCTCCTTTTATCTTAGCGCATTTTGATGACAGATTCAGGTATTTAATGTGACTCCTTTCTGGATTGACTGTTCTATAAATTTGCCACAAGATCCATAAAAAGGCAGGTATACATTGGTCTGTATCAAAAAGTGACATTCATATTGTTCTTTTGTATCCTTCACCAACAATCTTTGAATGGAAGCAGATGAATATGGCCAAAATAGGTTTTGAACCCCAATGAGAATTTAGCAGGAGAATGAAGTCTGATGATTTTCATTGACAAATTTAGAACAGAAATGTGAAGAATTACATAAAAGACTTTCTCTTTTATCAGGGGCGTAGGAAGGGTCACCTCTCAAGTGGCAAGAACCCCCCAAAACTTCCTGGTTACATGTAGAGAAGTTGCACTTCAAATTTTTATGAAACGTTGCTGCTAATCGAGAAGTCAAGTTTTGAGAAATTATTAATTTTCGGGAAATCTCCTTCAATTTTCGGGAATTTTCATCAATTTTCCATAAATTTCTGTCCAAATACTTTGAATAGTTCATATACAAGAATGATTGATTTCTGAAAAAAAAACCTTAAGACCTTGCACTTTCAATAATCCTAACTTGTTTTAAAAAAAGTTACCAAGTTGGGTTCAAATTAAATATAAAGCATAAATAAAGAAGGGTGAAAAAAGATGTGCCCCCCAATTTTAACTGTTTCAGGAAAGGTAGATCAACTCGAAAGCCTTGGGGCAATCAAAAAATGTTTTAAAGTCAATTTCACAGTAATAAAACTCAGCAGTGGCTCTTCAGGGATTAAGGTTAAATATTTTTTCAATATCATGTTTCTAACACTGCCACATTCACATAAATCTTTATGTGGGAAAGGTGTTACACTATCTCTATAGGAAAGCTTCTACTTCAAACCAGAACCAAAAGGTTTTGTGGTTCTGATGTTGTTTTCATACGCTAATTGATTTGTAAGTTTTGTATCAACTGTCATGTCACTGCATATCATGAAATACTTGCTTTATGATATTCATTCATAAGCCACATCCACAATAAAAAGGTTGACAACATTAGCATTTGCACAGTAACTAATAACATTATCATAGCAAGTATGATACAAAAACAATTGCTCATTTATCTTATATCAAGACATTTTAGTGGGCCGTGCCTACTCATTACTGTTCATGACATCACTACCACAACATTAAAACATATGTACAGACCATAACCCATCTGTGTACCACATAAGGCATACATCTGATATACCATTCATGAGGTATGGTGTGTCTATATCATTTAGCACTTTCACATATGATTAAGCCACGCCCACTATGCATATTAATGACATCTGTTAATAACATAGCATGTACACAATAAGCAATAATATTATCATGCCCAGTATGATGCAAAATAAACATACAGTTGCTTACTTATCACTTGTTAAATGTTTTCACTTGGAGCTGCACCTCATATTAGTATGTTTGGTATCACCACCAAAAACAATAGGGTACATCTATAGACCATAGGCTATCTGTGTACTACACATGATGTGAATCCAGTTCAGAGTTTTTGAGATATCATGTTTACAAGATTTTTATTTACAAAATCATATTAAGCCCTGCCCACTATGCACATTAATAAAAGTCAGTTTTTATATAATGTACACATATGAAACAAAACAGACATATGAGCATTTCCAGATTTTTACATAAGGCCCCACCTACTCATAAATATACATGGCATCACAACCAAAACCAGTAGGGCACATCTACAATCCATGGGCAATCTGTGTACTAAATATGACATTAATCCAGTTTACCATTGTTGAGATACCGTATTTATACAAGCTCTTTTCAGCATAAACATATTAAGCCCCGCCCACTATGCATATTAATGAAATTTTACATTTTTACATAATAAACATGTACACACCAGCTAACATCATAATTGTACCAAATATGAACAAAACAGACCTACTTTTAGAATATGAGCATTTCCAGATTTGTATGTTAAGCCTGCCTACTCATTAATATGCATGATATCACCATGTAAAACGATAGTGCACATCTACGGACCATATGCAATCTGTGTACAACATATGACATGATTGCAGTTTACAGTTCTTGAGAAACAGTGCTTACGAGCTCTTTTCAGGAAAATCAGATTAAGCCCTGCCCACTATGCATGTTAATGAAATTCAACGTTTTTTACATCATGAACATGTACACACTAGCTAACATCATAATTGTACCAAATATGAACAAAACAAACCTACTTTTAAAATATGAGCATTTCCAGATTTGTATGTTAAGCCTGCCTACTCATTAATATGCATGATATCACCATGTAAAACAATAGTGCACATCTACGGACCATGGGCAATCTGTGTAGTACCACATATGACATGATTCCAGTTTACAGTTCTTGAGAAACAGTGCTACAAGTTCTTTTTAGGAAAATCAGATTAAGCCCTGCCCACTATGCATGTTAATAAAATTCAACGTTTTTTACACAATGAACATGTACACACCAGCTAACATCATAATTGTCCCAAATATGGAAACAAAACAAACATGCAGTTATTAAAATATGAGGAAGAGATAAGACTAAACAATACATGATATAAAGAATGTGAAAGAAAAGAAGGCCAAATGTTTAAAGATATAGCAACTGCGGGCTGCGTGGTTCAGAATAGTCCCTGGGAATTTTGAGTTTTCAGTTTGTGAGACAATGGCACAAAAAAGTACAGCGCTTCGAGGCCCTAGAAAAAAGCACTATGCAAATCGATCTATTATCTTATTATTCATCTTGCTTGGCAGTTACTGCCCATTTCTTATGTTTAATTTATGTAACAAATCATTAAAGAGATAAATCTATAGAAAGGAAATTTTAAATATCAAGGTGTCAACAACCTTTTTTAGCACCTATTAAATTTACTCAAGTTTAAATATTTTTTTCAAATTTACTTAAGCCCAGATAATTTTGTAGGGAATTTTCACTGGTGGTTAATTGATCGCAAAAATGGCATTGGCAGTGAATCTCTATGGCAGAAACGGTGTCACCGGGTTGGGGGTAGGGAGGGTGGAGGGTGTCTGGGAGAGGCAAATCCTATTTTATATAAAAAACAAATGATAAGACTAGAATGGTAAATACCGTCATGGTTCGCATGCCCATGCAAATTGACACCCGAATTATATGATCCGGCCAATTAAAGAAATGGCATCTCACACTTAAGTCCCACATGGCATCCTATGTCCCACATGGCATTCCACCCCATGTCCCACATGGCATCCCACCCCATGTCCCACATGGCATCCCACTCCATGTCCCACATGGCATCCCACCCCATGTCCCACATGGCATCCCACTCCATGTCCCACATGGCATCCTACCCCATGTCCCACACGACATCCCATCCCATGTCCCACATGGCATTCCACCATATCTCCCACATGGCATCCCACCCCATGTCTCACATGACATCCCATGTCCCACATGGCATTTCATCAAATGTTCCACACGACATCCCATCCTATGACCCACATGGCATACCACCCCATGTCCCACATGGCATCCCACCCCATGTCCCACATGGCATCCTACCCCATGTCCAACACGACATCCCATCCCATGTCCCCATGGCATTCCACAATATCTCCCACATGGCATCCCACCCCATGTCCCACATGGCATTCCACCATATCTCCACATGGCTTCCCACCCCATGTCCCACATGACATCCCATGTCCCACATGGCATTCCATCATATGTCCCACAGGGCATTCCACCATATCTCCCACATGGCATTCCACCACACAGTGTCTCCATGGCATATTCCACCATATGTCCCACATGGCATTCCACCATATGTCCCACATGGCATCCCATGCTATGACCCACATGGATCCCATCCTACATGTGTCCCACATTAATCCAACCATATGTACCACATGACATCCCTCCCTATGTCCCACATAGCATCCCTCCCTTTGTCCTGCATCAGTGGCTTCCCACCTGATGTCCCACATGGCATCCCACCATATGTTCCACATGGTATCCCTCCCAATGTCCCAATGACATCCTACTTTATGTACCACATGGCATCACATCCCATATTCCCATGGCCTCCCACCCTATGTCCCACATAGCCTCCTACCCTGTCACACATGGCATCTTACCTTATGTCACACATGGCATCCTACCTTATGTCACACATGGCATCACAACCTATGTCACACTGTGTTACTCTTGGCATCCCACCATGTCCCACATGACATTCTACCCTGTTCCACATTGCATCCCACCCCATGTCCCACATGGCATCCCACCCCATGTCCCACATGACATGCCATAGGCTCCATAAGAAGTCTCATCCTAGCTATCACAGTCACTGATTGAGCATACTATGTATGAAAGTGTCAGTTCATATAATAACTTATATGCAAATGCAAATGACTTGTTGAAATGGGGTGGGACGCCATGTTCCACATGACATCCCATATCATCCCATGTCCCACATGACATTCCATCCCAAGGCAATCCACCCTATGTCCTGCATGGCATTCCACCACATATCCTACATGGCATTCCACCCTGTTCCACATGGCATCCCACCCCATGTCCCATATGGTATCCCACCCCATGTCCCACATGGCATCCCACATGTCATCCCACCCTATGTCTCACATAATGTCCCATAAGCTCCATAAGAAGTCTCATCCTAGCTATCACAGTCCCTGATTGAGCATACTATGTATTAAAGTGTCAGTTCATATAATAACTTATATGCAAATGAGTTGTTGAATAAGAAAAACAGGTGGAGTCAAATAATTATGCCTGATATAGCCCTTGGTGTATACAGCATGGTAAATATTATATCATATGTTCCTCAGGGCCCCCATCCATGTCCCACATGGCATCCCTTCCTATGTTTATATGCAATCACATCTTGTCACACTCCCTGACTAAGCATGCTGAATAAAAAAGTCTGGTCAGGTCATATACTGTAGTAACTTTATGCAAATGAGCACAATAATAAAGGTGGAGTTTAAAAAATCATGCCTGATATAATTGTTTGATGCCCAAATATTTTGAAGAATCTTAAGGATTTCAAATCTCAAATGCTACGAGACTTGAGGATCTCTGAAGAATATTGGAAAATTATATCATTTTACAGTTATCTTCTAAAAAAAAAATCAAATGTATTGTAGACTTTTTAAGGACTTCTTTAATCCTAGCATAAGTACCTCTGAAAAACTTTTTTTAAGGAAATTCTGAGAAATTCTCAAAAAAACTTTAACATTTCTAAGGAAATATCAGGACAAATCTGTGGATGGCCGGACGGCCGTAATCGCCATTACATAGGTTCGCGTAAATACTTCGCATGCGAACCAAAAATGACAAAAACAATGAACAAAAGTCCTCTTGAAAGGAAATTTCCCCTTCAAATCATATACAAATTGCTAATGATTATTTCAAATTCATTTTGCTCTTTAGGCGGTCATGTGAAATATAAAGGTTGGCCCACCAGTACCACAATTTTTGAAAAAGTGTTGGGCTAAATAAAGTGACTGACTAGTGGGCCAAATAGCCCACCAGTGCATATGTAAAAACAAGGCCTGCTTGAGTTTTTAAGATTTGTCATGAAAGGCACAGAATGTAGGCTGTGCTTAAGCTTTCACAGAAGCTTGCTTAATACTGAGAATTAGGCCAACACAACCTGACATCTGCTGTTTCCCTTTTAATGGATGTGTTTCTCACCCAGAGTCAAATAAATATATAAGTTTAAGGAACTTAGGGGGAAAAAAGACCCACTTCTATTATGTTATACGTTCCGTGCAGACATTGCAAACCCCATCTGAACTTAAATTCAAACGTGGACACCCACATCCAGGTTCTTGAATACAGAATCTAATCAAAATGAATGATCTTCCTAAGTTGCTCTCATCCATTGCTTACTATTGAAAGACAGTCATGTGGCACCATAATATCTATCTATCACACTGTACACTTTGGGAGGTAAACTTTTACAAGTTTTTTAAGAACTTTTGATAACCTTTGATCTAGACTTCACAACCTCCACTACAAAATATTCCCCAAGTTTTGGTAAGTCAACATAAAGCAAACATTAAAGTTTCATTTAGCTCATTTATATAATATAACATATATACATTAAAACAAACAAACAGGTTCTTCACATCAGTCCAGTTAGTTTTTGAAGACAAAATCTAAACATCATGCAACATTATTCCTTTATAAACAGCAATCAATCAGCTATTATAAAGTTATATATCTGACAGTCGTAACGACCGTTGATTGATATGCTACCGTAAACCAAACCTACTTTATTTAAAATCAATAAACCATTATATATATATAAATATATATATATAAATATATATATATATATAAATATATATATATATATATATATATATATATATATATATATATATATATATATATATATTATATATATATATATTATATATATATATATATATATATATATATATATATATATATATATATATATATTTATACATATATATTTATATATATATATATATATATATATATATATATATATATATATATATATATATATATATTATACATATATATTATGTATATATATATATATATATATATATATATATATATATATATATATATATATATATATATATATATATATATATATATATATATATATATATATATATATATATATATATATATATATATATATATATATATATATATATATATATATATATATATATATATATATATATATATATATATATATATATATATATATATATATACATATATATATATATATATAATATATATATATATATATATATATATATATATATATATATATATATATATATATATATATATATATATATATATATATATATATAATGTTTTTCCCCTTGCAAGAATTTATGAAATGGTGCGAAATACAATTTTAAAAAGTGAAAATGAGAGTTATTTTTTTCAGATAAAGGGTCACAAGAATCAATTCAAGACGTGATTACAATGTTCTTCTCCAGCTAAGGATACAATCATCACACTAAATTGCTGGGAGCTCTCTCAACATTTTGGAACAAACTCTTTTCTAGCAACATTTGGTTCCTAAAGGGATCAAAGTGACACACCAAACCACCTGAAGGTAACTTGTACCCATGGGTAATTATACCCTCCTTTAATTTATAAAATTGGTGACCTTGCACAGTTCTGTACCCAAGAGTCTTGGATAGAGAGCATACCAATAACAGTGGCAGACATGAAAGGGGTAGAACAATGTATCAAGTAACTTGCCATGGTTGAAGTAGATAAATGCTTTTGAGCGGATCTGAGGATTTAAGTGTGACAACCACAGGCAGATGTTGCTACCACTGTCAGATGCCGCTGTCTCTGGGATAAAGTAAGCAACCTAAGAGGATGAAGCTTGTTACAGTCCATCAAAGTGCGGGCTTAGCAAAGGTGATGTGCTTATAATTGGTGGAGGAAGGTGTGATGCTTTTCTCAGTGGCAATGGGTGAGGGTGGAGAGGAGTTGTGTTCAATTTGAAACAGAAAACATGCAAAATCTCCAACTTACATGAGCTTTACAGCAATTTCTTACACCAATTTTGCCCAAAATTGAGCACAAACACCCCTGGAAAAAAAGTGTAGCTGTGCCACTAAATATACCTTGTGGATTTAAACACCTAACCATGCTTGGCTGGGACATACACATGAATCATCAAATTCCAGACAGCATTGTGGATGGGTCTGTTCCTACATTTTAAATCAGTGTTATTCATATTGTAAAATAGGTCAAACTTCAAAAAACAGAATGTGATATGTCTGTTTTAAGAAGCTCTACATTTATGTTTGCAAATATGAATTTCATGAACCGTAACTGTTCTTTTTTCAAAATCAACATTTCACACTGAAACACATTTTGAAAAGGTTAATTACCCACAAAGGGGGTTAAAGCTCAGTTGGTCTTGTACTTAACCATAGCATGGAGGTACAGCAAAATGAAAAATGACAAAAGAAAATGGGATTCAAATGGGTTTTTAGAGAGTGAAAATATTACCCATCAAGACACATTCATCAAAGGGAAAAAAAACTTTTGTCTGTCAAATCATGGCTCACGTCACATCTTTTGTTTCAGGAGAAGCTTGAACCGCACCAGGGGTATAAAACATACATCGTAACATTTTTTGAAATAAACTGGGACAGAACAATGATCTCCGTCAAACTTCTTGTTTTATCAATAAAATATATTGTAATGTTTGTGTCCCAACAGTCAGAGCCAAGGAAATGAGGGAATTTATGATAAGTCTCCATGGGAGTATTTTGACACATAAATTATTAATGTATGATTTTGTTTCTGAGTGAATTAGGTCAGTAGAGTATGTTTTCTCCATGATCTAAAAATCCAGAAAGGATTGAAAATGGGAAGGGAAAAAAGAGTTAGTCAACAGGAAACATGAAAGTTTTAAATCTATTTTTAACAGCAGATGGTTGACAGAGAGAAATATATCCATACCTGAGCTGAGGTTTCTATGGATGACACTGCTGGGTATAGATCCTGGTCCATTATTATATTTCAGAGAAGAGTGTGAATCGTCCATTTGAGTGGTTCTGTACAAAGAGACGATACTGAATTAAATGAAAAAATCTAAAGAATTATTATGGAGAAATAACTACAATACTTCATCAGGAAAGCTTTAAAATCTGAGCAAATTATGCTTTGAATTTTGAGAATCGCACTTAAGTTTCTGATGTACGGAATGACTGCAGGGGAACAGCTCAAAAGTCTTTAGAGAATTCTTTTCATTTCTTTCCTAAAGTTTACTCACTCAAAATTGTTGAGAAAGTCTATACCTGCTAGAAATTTAGGGGAGAGGGGAGGGAGTGGCTAAAAACTTAACCAGAACCAAAAGGTTTTGTGGTTCCGATGCTTTTTTTCATATGCTGATTGATTTTGTATTTAATAACTGTAATGTCATTGCATATCATGAAATATTTGACACGATGTGAATCATTCTTGAAATCATTTAAAAGCCCTGCCCACTACGCATATTAATGATATTCAATGTTTTATAAAATGAACACATACAAACTAGCTAACATCATAATTCTAGTAAATATGAAACAAAACAGACTATGTGATTGTTAAAATAAAAGCATTACAAGACTTTTACATTAAAGCCCTGCCTACTCATTAATATGCAAGACATCACCACCAACAACAGGGCACAACAATATGCATGACATCACCACCAACAATAGGGCACATCTACAGACCATGGGCTATCTCTGTACCACACATGGCATGAATCCAGTATGTCCTTCTTGATAATACTGAGTTTACAAGGTGTTTTTAGCAAAACCATATAAGCCCTGCCCACTATGCATATTAATGAAATTCAACAATTATATACAATGAACATGTACAAACTAAATAACATCATAATCGTACCAAATATGAAAACAGACATGGGGTTCTTAAAATATGAGCATTTAAAGATTTTTACATTGAGCCCTACTTACTCATTAATATGCATGACATCACCACCCTAAACAATATGGCACATCTACAGATCATGGGCTACCTATGTACTAAATATGACATGAATCAAGTTAACCTTTCTTGAGATACCGTGCTTACAAGCTTTTCAACAAAATCAATTTAAGCCCTGCCTACTATGCATATCAATGACATTCAACATTTTTGTACCATGAACATGTACACATGAGCTAACAACATAATTACACAGACATACGATTGTTAAAATATGAGCATTTCAATATATTTACATATGAATGACATCACCACCAAAAAAAATAGGGCACATCTATGGACCATAGGCTACATATGTACCACATGACATGAATCCAGAGTAGGTGGTTCTTGAGATATCGTGCTTATGAGCTTGCTCTGACAGACATACATACATACACACACACACATACATACATACACATGCCAGCATAACTGCATAGGTTCTTTTTATGCAAATTGAATGAATTGTTTCCTTCTTTCTTTCTTTGATTGATTTTAAAGCAATATAGCTAATGTTAACAACTTCAGAGATCTTCAAGGTAGAATTTTTGACTTCTGCAGTATGCTTGCTTGCCAAGATAATGGTCCCCATTTTTGACAGATTTCAAGAGAATAGTTTTTCCACTAAAAAATGTCCATTTCCATCCAAGCCAAGTTATTATCATATTCTTTTCACCCTCATGCTCATTGTGATAATACACTGACACTGTTCTGTACCATACCGTCACTCAAAATCACTCAGGACAGGAAACTAAATAGATAATATTTTGATGAGGATGTGCAGTCAAAAAGAGGCAAGAGAATATGTGTTTTTCGTTTTAGAAGCTAATTCTTCTTTGGAAAGAGAAACCCTTTTCTACTTTGTTGATCTAACCACAAGCAGCGTTGAGGTGACTCTAGTGAGTATACTACAGTGGCGTGGGGGGAGGGGGAGGCAAGCAGCTCTGAGGTGACTCTAGTGAGTATACTACAGTGGCGTGGGGGGAGGGGCAGGCAAGTACCATTTTGGCCCCCCAATAATGAAGGTTTAACAATTTGATTTTGAAGAGTCAAATTCTGTGGCATCTTTTCTTTTGGAAATCAACCATTTTCGGAAAATCTCCTTCAATTTTCATGAAATTTGGTTAAATTTTCATAATATTTGCTTAAATTTTCGGGAAAATTGTTTCAATTTGTGAGAATATTTTCAATATTTGGAAAATGTTGCCAAATTTTACCACCCCCTCACCCTCCCTCCATCTCCAGCTTTTCGGATCCTGATAAGCAGACTCATACATTTTGGTAGCTTTTTGGGGACAAAAATAAATTCTTCCCCCACCCCTTCCCCTCATGTCAAATATCTTCCTATGCCATTGAAGTAGTTTATTCATCAAACTAGAGCAAGGAAGTCCCTGGAAGCTGGCATCCCACCTCTTTTATTTACGAGCTACAACTAATTTAGGTTTACAACTTCTTTAGGGCTATTAATCTTAACAATCATAGTTATTAGTGCCCTGTTTAACCATATGGACACCTTTTACATTACATGTGGAAAATCAAACCTTTACAATTCAATTCCATTCAGATATTTATTTGATAAGCCACTGGCCTTTTCATATTTACAACATGGCAAAGCTTACAGCAACAAAATATAACATATAGTACATACATTTTCAACAAACTTAAGGTAAATTAGATTATGCAACTAATCATATGAATCAATTTCTCTTCGTAATACCCATGCTTTCTCTAAAAAATGATATATATTAAATAAAAGGGATTTGCCTTTTGTGCGTAACATAAAATGGAATTGCTGAAGTGATAGATTAACATAAAAATATTTTGGAATATACAATGATCTTTTTTCAGAAAAGCACGGGCATTCGAGCAAAAAAATGATAACTCATCTTCGAGTTTGTACAATTTTCACATGGAATTTTGTTACGACGGCCTTTATGTATTTCAAGGTTTAGACAACCACATCAAAACTTGGATAGCAATGAGCGTAATTTCTTAGACTGGATGTGTGTAATGTAAAATTGAAATTCATTATGGATTTTGATTTCATTATATAAGCAAAGACTATTCATAGAAGTAATTTATCTTTTCCAAGTCTGCTTATTTATAACATTATTCCTTTGCAGGAAACTTGTTAAAAAGAGAATCATTATTAATACCTTGATTCAACTGTGTATCAATAACTGTAAGTACAGCAAAAGTAAAACACAAAAAGAAAGTTAACCAGAACCAAAAGGTTTTGTGGTTCTGATGCTTTTTCATGCTGAATAATTTGCCAAATTTGTATTAATTGTCACTTTCATTGCATATCATGAAAACTTTTGTTGCATGATACTTATTTATAAGCTAGTGCTGTTGAGGATAATGATTATGTAACTCTTCAAAAATGTTTAGCAAAACTTTGAAGCGATAAATTGCGAAAATACTATATAGGTGGCCTTGTGTACAGTGACAATAAGCAACACCGAAAAACATCGTAAAAAAACTCATCTAAAAGGTTTGAGCTATATACAGAAAACAAATCTCTCTTATTCTTAAAATGCATGAAAATGGCATTAACAATCAAGCAAGTTCCTTCATTTCCTTTATCATCGATCGTTTATATCTTTCTACATGCAATTCAATTAATTGTTGGCGCACAAGAACTAAAAACTGATTTTACAGGCCTTAGCCAATGCTGTACTGGGGTACGGTCTGTACATAAATTATTTTGTGAAAGACCAGGTGGAACTTCAGACTGCCAGAAATCAGCAACATTTCTCAAAATTTTATACTGATTTTTGGGTGAAGCTTGGTTGCGATTAATTGCTAAATGCTCAAAAATGTTGGCGATTAAATGATTAGTAAATTAATCGCAAATCAACAGCACTAATACCCACATTGCAGATTAATAAAAATTGTTGACAACAATAGCATTTGAACAATAATTAACATCATCAAAGCAAGAATTTGTCAGTAAGCCCTGCCTACGCAATAGCATTCATGACATCACTATCACAACATTAGAACATACGTACAGATTATGACCCATCTGTGTACCAGATATAGCATAAATCTCATATACCGTTTATGGTGTTTACATCATTTAGCACTGTCACATTAAGCCATGCCCACCATGTATATTATTGACATCTGTTGATAAAAGCATGTACACAATAACCAACAAAATTATCATGCCTAATAAGATGGATGCAAAATGGACATACAGTTGTTCATTTATTACTTTTTCAAAAAATTTCACTTTAAGCACACCCACTTATTAATATGCATGAAATTACCACTACTACAAACATTAGGTCATATCTGTAGACCATAAGCTATCTGTGTACCACACATGATGTGAATCCACTTCATAGTTTTTAAAATACCGTGTTTACTGGTGCTTTTTGTTTACAAAATCATATTAAGCCCTGCCCACTATGTATGTGTATTAATGTAATTCAACGTTTTTATATCATGAACATGAACACACCAGCTAACATCATTATAACAAATATCAAACAAAACAGACATGTGATTGTCAAAATAAGAGCATTTCAAGATTCCTACATTAAGCCCCACCTACTCATTAATATGCATGATATCACCACCAAAAACAACAGGGCACATGTACAGACCATGGGCTATCTGTGTACCACACATGGACATGAATCCAGTGTATTGTTCTTAAGATATCACGTTTACGAGCTGGTCGTCACAAACACACATACATACATACATACACACGCAATCATGACCGCATAGGTTCCTGATGCTATTAGCATCGGAACCAACAATAATCTTCAAGCAGCTCCAGCTTCATTATAAATACATGTTTGTCAGTTTGTATGAATATTTCTTCAAACCTAAACACCTTTTTTGGGAGGATTTAATGTAAAAATAAAAATAAAATAACATTAATAAATCCAAAAATAATTAAAGTATTATGTAACAAAATAAGAATTCTCAATCAATTTGCTTAATGAACATAGATATAACATTTTCATTAATCATGACAGGAATAAGTCATAACATATTTGTAATAATTACATTTCTTCATTTGACTGCTATAGCAATTCTGCAGGCTGTCACACACTTAGCGGCTAGGATTGTCCTAGCCTGTAGGGTCTCCCAGGGATGTTCTAAAGTCATTCAGGGAGGCAGGTAGTTCAGTCGGCTGGGCGTACGACTGAGATGCTGGAGGTCTCAGTCCAACAGCGACCTAACAAGCAATTTTTCCACACATATGCAGAACAATACACTGACATACAACGCAGAGGTTTGTCTTCTGCATCACACTTTCTCTCCCATTCAACCATTGGAAATGGTTGGGTGGCACTCACTGTCCATCGGATGGGGTCGTTAAATTGCGGTCCCGACTGCAGGAAAGTGACCGCTGTCTGGTTCTCTGAACATTATTCGAGAAGAGAAGACATGAAAATGTGGTGTTCATTCACTTCATTCATTTACTTCTAGTCAACTTCATGGTGCTGACCTCGAGTGGCTGCCTAGAGAATTATTACTGCTGTAAAGCACTTTGAATACATAGTATAATAGCACTATATAAGACCAAATGTTATTATTATTTTCCAGTCTGTCACATACTGTAGGCTACAGCTAGGTTGGAAAATGGCCCACCCACACTTCCATAATCGAACACTTATGGAAAATGTTGGTTTGGTTAGGTTGGGCCATTGTAGGGGCGATGAACAACCAACCATTGTGCCAACGTGCATAGCCAACTGTCTGTCACAGTACATTGGACCAACTTTACTCCAACGTTAGCATACCCACCAAACATGGTACCAACATTTGACCAACGTTGGGCCAACAGTGTGTACTATCTGGGTTCTGATTTCATATTATCATATACCTATCTTCATTTAGAACCTGAACTAACTGAACTTATTTTTAGAAAACATAAGGTATCACAATCACAAAAGATCTTTTTTTTATGAAATTTGATATCATGGGGGAATATTTCTTTTGTTTGAAGACAATTTCATTTACTGTTTATTTAAAGAATAAAAGAAAACATATCTGAATCTAAAAAAAAAAAACACTTGCCTTTCTGTGATTTACCATTTCCTATGAACCCCTTGTCATGTGCTTCACAAAATGTACACCTGTTTTAGACCTGCTAAGTTTAACTTGAAAGTTCAAAACCATTCAAAAAGTCTCAACAAAATACCAAATGACCCACAAAAGGTTTGAAATCCAAGGTTGATTGTGTGAAATTGACTTTTAAAGATATATTTTGCACTTTTCAGAAACCACAAAGGCCCCCACATGAGACAGAAATATCTGTTTCAATTTTTGGAAGTCAAATCACAAAGAGAAAAGTTTATACTGCACCTGTTTTAAATACCTTCACATCAGAAATTTATACAAAGGGGAAAACTTTTTTTGGTATCTATACCTATAGTGATCCAGCTGTTGTGAAACTATTGTTTTCCTTTAAAAACAAAATGTTTTTTTTTTTTATATCTTTAATAAGATTACATCAGAAAAGTTCATAAATCTTACTTGAACCACTAGGAAATCGTAAAAAAATATCACACAATGAAAAAGCATCTGGTTTTATGTAGAAATTCCCATTGTAAATACAGGGCAAAGTGAATTAGGAAGATCTATAATGCAGGGCCATAATTCTCCTTCAAAAAGTGGGGGACATACTTCTCTTTCATAAAGAACACAGGGTGGGGGGAGGGGGAGGGAGAGGGGATAGGGGGAGGGCACTGTTTTTAAAAAAACTTATATATCATTTTTAAAATTCTGCCTGAAAGTGAGGGGGGAAAATCTTTCCCTGTCCACAAGGAATTACGGCCCTGCCATAATGAGATAGCACGAGGTGCAGTTAAAAGAACAGCAGGAAAGTGTCCATGGCTCACTCAAATCAATTTTGTAGGCCTTAACATTTTGAGGTACATAGAGATAGTAAGGGTACGACTTAAGTTATTTGTCATTGATATCTGTTTTGTTCACTGTTAGATACATTTTGACCAAAGAAAAGAGTGTACCAGCTCTCAAAAGTGATCGAAATGACATCCTATAAGATCAGAAAGAAACTGATAAAAGATACTAGTGCATTTAGGCCCAATTCTTGAATTTCTAGCTTTGCCACTGCCAAGAGAGCATAGGTGTCTGGGGGAGGTCCACTCTCACCTTTGGTGAACCATGAATACCTTACATTTTTTTGTGCAGTAAAATTTGGCAAAAGTGCAATTATCCCCCCACTTCTTTTGAAAGATCTACACCACTACAAAACAGTGTTCACACTAAGGTTGGGATTAATTTTCCCCCTTGTGAACTTTTTTTTTCATTGAAAAGGAGTGGGGAAGGATTTTCAAAAATAAAAGGGGGAGAACTGAAAGTATTAAAATCATCAGACATCTTAGTTCTCTTGACCATGACATTATTACTTGTTGCTAAGCAACTTAAATCAAATCTGAAAAGTAACTTATGTTTGTTTGTTTGTTTGATGAGAGTTTGACGACACCACAACAGCCAAGGTCAAATTGTGCCTAAAAGGTTAGATCATTTCAGAGGTAGGAAGGAGAGTAAACAGGGGGAGATTGTGAGAAACACAAGAACTAAAAGCCAGAAAGCTGGGATCAAGAGAGGTGTATGGGTGGAAAAATAATGTAGATAGGGGGTGGGGAAGGAGGACTAAATATGGTTGTAGAGGGAAGCATTATGAAGGAAGGAGACAATTTTATCCGAAAGTTTTTTTTGGGAAAAGCTCGGTTATTGAGTTGTGGGTAGTGAGGAAAGCTCTGGAAAGGTTATGCAGGGGGCAAGCAAGGAAGAGGCAGAAAGAAAAAAAACAGGGGGAGGTTGAAAGAAACATGAGAACTAAAAGCCAGAAAGCTGGGATCGAGAGAGGAAGTCCTTTGTGAAGAAAAACAAAACAAAGTAGAGAAAGGGGTGGGAGAAGAGGACTCAATTTGGTAGAGGGAAGCATGATGAGAAAGGAGATACTTTATCTAGAGGTTTTTTTGGAAGAACTCGGCTATGGAGTTGTGGGGAGCAAGGGAAGTTCTAGGAAGGTTGTACAGGGGGCAAGCAAGGAGAATGTGATGGACTGTGAGGGTGCTATGGCAATTATTGCAGAGGGTGGGGGAGCAAATAAGGAGGTGGAGTGAGTGAGGTGGGTGTGACCTATTTTAAGGTGGGTAATGTGAACGTTGTCGACACAGGAGAGGTTGTGGATGGTGGGTTTGTTTGGAATGGTGGGCTGGATGACGTGGAGTTTGTTATCAATTTGGGAGTCCCATGAGGTTTGCCGGCTGTCACAAACGATGGAAACGATAAGCGGTTTGATGTCAGAAAGGGTTTTAGGAAAGGTGGTAGGGGGGAGGTTGAGAGCAAGCTTTAACTTGTCATAGATAATATAATGGAAAAACAGGGTCATGCATGTAGCAGTTGTCTTTCTATTGTGCTATAGAACTCTCTTCATCATGTGTTGAGGTATTTGAAGCCTTTGCATTTTGCATTATTCTTTTATTTAGAAAATAATTTGTGAAAAAGTGGAAGTGAGACATATTTAACAAGGATCGACACTGCATAGCAGAGCAGTAAATATAGAACATAAACACAATCAATTATCACCAGACTTGATAATCACATGACGTATACAAGTTCCTAAAAATCACATCATTCCAATTCCCTGCATATATCTACATAGGGCCAGCCCTATTGTAGATAACATTCCCAACTAGCAGATGACATGATTGCGTTACTATCATGTTGCATACTTTATTACGTTCTTCACATGTACACAATTTGTATCGCTCAACGCAACGATGTCACCGTCGAGTGAAATGCCTGTTTTTTTGTTCTTTTTGTCAACATTCTTTGGAGTTTGCCAGTATAGGGTGAAAGAAAACCATTCTAAATTAGATTTGTTAATAGTCTTTACAACATTTTTGTGCATTTCACAATTTAATTTATGCCTAAATGATCATGGCCTAACTTGTATCGTAGCTACTGTAACATCTGAAGTAGTTCCATGAAAATTTCTGTCTTCATTTCTTTGGTGGGATTTTCTCCCTTATAATTGTTTCGGAGGGGATTTGATATTTTTTTTGCAGGAATCCCGCAATCCCGCACCTTAATGTAAACACTGCTGCAAGAGAGTGATACAAAACATGTTGAGCAACTTTTGACAAACATTTTCTGATTAAAATTGTGAAGGACAAGGATTCTTGAATTCTGCATAATTTGTAATACATGAAAGGAAAGGAGTCAACTTAAGACCTACCTGTATATTTCTTTCCTTCTTTGATAATGATGAGATAATGACTGAAGGTATATAGTTGATATTCAAAGTCACCTTCAACTTGCAGCAAACTTTAAACTAGAACTTTGATAAAGTTACTGTGAGCATGCAGAAGCCTAAAAATGTAAGCCTGTATTACCCCGAGGTTGAATATACGTCAGTTTACACCACAGGCATACTTTTGTTATCACAACATAACACTTAATTGCTTTGAAAGCTCATGATGTTACAATTTCACAATATTTTACTTCTATATGTTTTTGTTTTTTAAATCAGAGAGAATTCTTTTCTAAAGAGAGAATTATGTCATTTTAAGTAGGTAATGTTACAACATCCACATGAAGACTGTAACCAGCAAACAACATATTTTCATGATAACAAACAATGACAATTTACTACAAAAGACAAAAATCTCTGTATGTATAGAAGAGTCTCATCAATCACCAAAACCTAAATGAGTTATAACAAATAGAAGTCAGGGATTCCTCACAGGATTTATTTCTAAAAGACACCAGATTGTCTATGACCAGGGGCAAACTAGTCCACTCTCAATACCATACATTCCCCCAGATAATACCGTTGCTCCATATGAAGAATCATTGAGTAGTCTATGGCATGATGACAATTATTATCCTAAAGATATCAAGAATAGCCACAAACACTGCTCACTTGTTCACACAGACCAAAACACTCAGGCCACAAATAAACTTAAGCTTATGAGATCTGTATCAAGAGTTGGACTAACTGTCAGTTCCATTTATCGGAGCAATTTAAAAAAATATGTATCACTGCATTGAAATGATTCAAATACCTTTTGGCTGTGTGATTAGCTATTGATTACAAAGTTCACATTTTGGTCAGACACCATTTCCAGAAAATGTGGACGGAAAGACTGTTTGATCAAGATTTTCCGAATATTGGACATAAAATATGGACTTCACGATGGACTTGGGCCTGGGAACATTTTAGGGGTGCCTGGGAGACAGGCACCCTCTAATCTGCTTGTTTTTCTCCCCTTATTGCAATATTTTTTTTCAATTAATTCAGTCATTGAAGTTTTAAGTTTCTTAGTAGGAATGAAATAAGGGTTCCATGTGCTTCACAGAAAATAGGAAAAGCACAGACATAAAATCATAATCACAGTATTTCAGAATTAAACCAGGCGTGACATTCTCTACAAAATGGCTGATCAAAGTTTCAAGATTTCTAAACTCGTGTGAAAGTTATGATGTATAGTTTCGTGTGAAAGTTGTGATGTATAGTTTTGTTATTCAATTTGTACAATTCTGTTCGTTCAATCCAGCTATAAATAACTTCTCTGTTTTTTGTCAGCTAAGTTTGATCTGAAATATGGCAAAGTTTCAATAAATTTAAGTCTGTTAGAATCAGGTGCTTTCTTTCAGACGTTTGTCTGCATATCAAGAAGCATGGGATTTACATTAGTAAATGAAGAGATATCTCACAGAAAACAAATTTGCATATTCGTAAAAATTTAATAAAACAATTCAATTTGCTGTATAAAATGTTTTTTTTTTTTAAATAACAGTTTAGCAATCTTTATGGTTAAATCAATTACTAGACTTATATTCCTCGTGCCTACTATGTTGTTTTAATGAATCAGCAGTACATGAAACGTCCTCTCAGCAGGTTGGTCATCAAAATGGAATAATTGTCCCTCCCCAAACGATTCATGATCACTCTCATCTCAAAAGTTTGTGACAACCCCCATACTAATATATTTGTTCGAATTGGGTATTGAAGATTCAAATATTTTATCAAATTTTTGTTGAATACACAGGTTTGGCTTGGAGAAAAAAAATGGCAATCTTGACAAACTGTAAGTGGCCAGAGCGCATGACAAAGCTCTTTGGCATAACTAATAATGTTTCCACTATGGTTTAAATAAAAGGGATTACAGGAGTAGCTATAAATTGACATTGGACATGAAATATTTGTGGTAAAAATTTAACATTCTTCCACAATGAAATTTAATCACATTGTTATTTTAAAGCAGACCTAAAAAATGTATTCAGTTTTGATTGAACCAAGAAAAAAAAAAAAAACCAGTGGAGACTTTATTAAGAAAGAAATTTAATCTGACGGCACTAAAGAAAATAATTTCTATTTTTGAATAATCCATCATGTCTCAAAATGATTACAGTTAGGCATGCAACGAGATAACAAGGCTCAGTTTAAACCACAAAAACAATAAACCTAGCAGATTTGGTCCATCTTTTGTCAGTCAGTAACCTCTTTGTCTCTCTGTTCATCTTGACGAGTTCACTAATTAACTTGAAAAAGAAAAATATTATAACTTAAAATAAAGAGGGCAGGAATTAAACCCAAATATTCCCCAAAATGACGGCTTTCAATGAGCACCTGCTCTATTGTCTTCACACCAAATGTTACTCTTTCAAACAGTATCAGATATGAACTTGATTAAGACCTAACACCTTACTTTTGAAGGTGATGTTACTGGAAGGGTGAAGTTACAAATTGAATTTGTCTGGTGAAATTACCAGGTTGTGATCATACCTGGTGGTCACACCTCAAGATAAAAGACTACAATGCACATTACAATCATTACTGGACATGTGTTTGAAGATTTAAACCATGCAGTGATTGTTTCAGTCAGTTCTCGCGAAGACCGAAACCAAACAAGCTTTCCTGTTAAACCATCACAGATCTAAAGTAAGCCAACTGTTCTGAACCTCTCCGTCATCTTGAATATTAAACAAGTGCTAACTAAACTGACCCCGATTTTTCATCTTAACTACTTTCTAAATCAGACCCAAATACTGTGAAGTCAATTTGTGCACTCTGTTTGAAACCTTGACTTTCAAACTTGTCACAGTTCAATGACTTCATTAACCACCCATAGTGAGCTGCTTAAGATGGAGTGGTCATGTACTTTTGTCCTGGCATTTTAAAGTGTGAACCTACTGTTCACTGTGGCTGTTCACTGGGTGACTGTGAACAGCATTATCTTTCCTTTTAATATTTCAAACTTTTTATATATACAAATACAACACTACTAACATTTATACCAACAGTTAATCCCAGCATGTTGTAACCTATCATACCTTCAACAACAGAAAATGTGTTGAAATAATACTCTCTCACATTCAGTGACATCAAATGGCATAGCTTTGGAATAAAAAACTAAACAACTGGTACATATTACTGGACTGTCTTTTAAAGCTTTTATATTTACATGTGCTTAAACCACAATTTATGATTTTTTTTGGAAAATCTTTGCTTCTGATTGGTAGAATAGCATTAATTGCCCATGTTCGAATGAAGTATTGAGACATAGCTACCGTCCTTAAAACTCAATGTTGGGAGAATTCTACATAGTGATTGACACAAAATCATCAGTCCTCTCTGTCTGTCTGACCACTGTCTTCATAAATTAATGAATTACATTCAAATCACATATCTCACAAAGCCATTTAGTATAACTTCTTGTACCATAAAGAATTAGTTCTTGGGTGAAGTTAAGTCTATCTGATATAAAGAGGAATTCAAAAGAAACAAAATAGTAAAGAAAGCATTCAAAAATCTTATTCTGTTAAGGAGATATTTAAGTTTAAAGTTTGGTATCATTGGTATAGAAACAACTGAAATCAGACAAGTTGTGATGTCATAGCCTCAGTTTTCCTCAGTCTCTTTGTATTCTATCATATTTTGTCCTGCAATTTTGTGGCTTAAAAACTCTGTCTTCCAAAAGGGGTGTGACTGTTCTTGAAATGTACAAATGTTGGAATTTACAGCTTTAACTACATTTGAATAGCTGAAAATAGCAATGTCAGACAAGATACATTTATCACACTATCTATGTTAGGCCCGCACACTATCTATGTTAGGCCCGCACACTATCTATGTTAGGCCCGTTGTAATAAGTGGACACCCTTTTAAGGTGGCATATACCCTTAAAATAGTAGTAATTAAATCTGCTATTCACAAATGGCATGGCATATTATGGTTTTATCAAAACGTCCCATCGAAAGTCCATATTTTTAATTTTCCAAAATGATGCAAAATTTTCATGTCATACTTCAGTACAGCTGATTAGCATAATATAAAGAAATACATTAGAAATTGTGTTTTAGCAAGATAACTTCGGAATTTTTCATCCAATATGAATGAAATTTGGTGCACAGCAGCACATTAGCATTCCCCATAGCTTGAATCAACAAAAGTTGAAATATTTTACCTAAAACTCTATTAATAGGTGATTAAACGTAATTAAGTGTCTCGTTAACACTAATTAAGCCTATAGAATCAATTTGGTAAAACATTTTGTAATTTTTTAAAATTCAAACTAAGGAGAATTACAATAACTATAAGTGTGCCAAAACTCCTTACATTTGCACATTCCACTGTGGAGTTATTGTGTTAAAACTAACCAAAATGGGCCAAAAAATGCGTTTTGAGAAAAATGCGTTTAAAGTTTACACGCATATTATGCTGGTGATAAATCGGTTGAACAATTGAAATAAATGTAGTTTTAGGGATATATATCATAAGAATATTTCAAGATTGTGACAAATGAACCTATACAAAAGTATAATACATGTTTAAATTGCTCCAGCAGCATAAACCTCTCCTTCTTGTTACAATCAAGGAGCTTCTACACAGAAGCTCCTTGTTACAATTCAGTTTCAATTTCATGGCCAATCCATTACATGCATTTATATCAGGGACCAATTTCACCTGTCCTCCGCATGCACAAAAGCAAAAACTTTCAATTGCTTGTATTAAAACTGCAATATTCTTAATTACATTGATATTCAAATCATCCCCTGCTGACTTATCAAAACATATCCTTTTTGCTTCAGTATCTTTAACTTCAAGTTTCCTTTTAGAGGCACTTACATTACCACTTTTTTTCATTTGCATCACTTTGACTGAAATCCAAATCATTTGTAGCAGTGGAACTACTGTCCTCAATCAGCTGTTCATTAGTTGCAGAATCTTTCTTTTATGACCATACAAACCTTCTTTTCTTAGACCTGTATGGCCCATGTTTCCTTGGCATTTTAAGTTATTTATACTTCAAACCCACAGGAAAATGGAAAAATAATCACATTAGAATATATTCCAAAACAGAAATTTTAACTTTTAAAATGCATGTTATAGAAAAACAATTTATGAATGAAAATTCCAGGTGAATGAGTCATTTTTGGTTGCTTGAGTGGCCTCCAACAACACAGAGGCTAAAAATAAACATCTTGAGAACATTCCATTTCAGTGGAGGGGTAAAGGAATAACTTAAAGGAGTTTAGAGTTGAGTTTTTGCCCATTTTTCTTGGGTTTCTGATACCCGTTGCCATGGCAACGGTAGGAAAACAATGTAGGTCTATTTATTTAATATGCTTATTAGGTTTACTTAGAAAGCTGTGAATTTGATCAAATTGGTATCATATGAAAGAGGAAAGATTATAGTTTCAAAAAATCAAATAAAATTTTTTGGCCAAGTGAGGGCGCTATTTAAGGGTATATGCCACCTTAAGGCAAGTATACCGCGTCCTTACCACCAGATCTCCACCAGGTTCTTAACAATAGACCTTCCATTGCAACCCACGCTAATCTGCTGCGTGAAAAATGCTACCGTTTAATATATTCACTACGTAATGCATACATGCACTTCCTGCTGCTCGTATGTGCGGCGCGTGTAAAAGTCAAGTTAACATGTAATATTAAAATGAAGAAATAAAGCTGTCATGATCGTATCTAAATATTGACTATTTGTTTGGTGTTTTTATTCTTACATAATAAGTTTTTATAGGAATGAATAATTATCCTGATCAAAAAATCATATATTTCATGTACTTTCTTTATCTATTACTGTTAAAAAACGTTTTGTTCAACGAGGCACGAAAATATAAAAAACATGCACTCAAATTTGTTTGTGACTTCAAAGAAACAAACATGAAATATTAGGGAATTTCTTTTTAAAGTTATTCCCCTATTACTGCAAAATTTGGATGATTTTGATGTAGATAGCTTGACGGTTCATCACATCTCTTAAAAGGGGAAGGCTTGTCTTAGTGAAATTGTGTAATGAGAATGGGATACGAACATTTGGATGTCACTTCCAGTTGTGAACGCAAGATCCATGTGCTGCCTGTTTGTACAGTCAGACAGTGCAGTGGCACGTTGTGTATGTCGAGTTTCATGCAGTGCATTACATTACTGGGATGAGAAAGTTTCTTGGTTTTTCAACGTGTTTGTCAGAAAGAAAAAACGGAAGTGAAATATTAGTATTAAAATACTTAGTATTTTAATATTAAAAATAAAAATAAATGATTCTACTGGAGCTCGATCTCACGACTGTTGATTTGAAAAGGAAAAGAAACAATTGTAATCCATCGCCCTAACCAACTGGGCTATTACATGTGTTGACCTTCACAGCGTTTTTATCAAACATATACCTTGAAATGAATCGTGCAGCAATTGGTTGAAGTTTCAATCAATCAAACAATTTGAATGGAAATCTAAATGTTGTGTCCACATGACGATTTTAGCTCTTTAAACATTCAATAATCATCTTGAATTTGACTCAGCTTTTAAATCTTCTTCTGGATTACTCAGTTACTTTCAACTCACTGTTTATCCGTTCTAATACAATGGTACCCTAAAAATGTTCAAATATTACGATGTACCTGTTACAAATCAGAATTCTTTCCCTCTTGTTTACACAGGTGGACAGAGGTGGTAGTTAGTTTGCTTCAGATGGCTACTCTACCCATGATAAAATCAACAAACACAGGTTCTCCTTTTGCACCACACAAAGGGCAAGTATTGGGAGATACATTGTGTTTTCTAGAAGTTTATCTAACACCATTTAGTTCCTGGAGTTTGCCCAGAGTTTTAGCTCTTATTCTCAGCCCAAAGTCAAATGTTAGTACATATGCCCATCATTACTCCAAGTATTGCTCTATGACAATTTAGGCCTCTCACAAAACTATTTTCAAAGTGATTTTAACCAGTTTTTATTCCTATCATTATGATATAGCCCCTCTTTATACAAATGAATATTTAGATGTCTTAGCTTGATGCTCTTTAATTAAAATGGATGATCTTCAAAATGAATTATTAGGTCAGCTCTGAGGTTCTCGATTTTAATAGTGATTTGATACTTCCTAATACTTCCCAGCTACCTTGAGGTATTCTAGTACTGTATATGCTACAATAGCTGTTAGTTGCTCCATACTTCACAAATACAATTCAAAAATAATAAGAAAGAGGTAGGGCACACAAATGACCTTACTGGGTCTCAATCTTACATATTACTATTCTACTTTAATATATGTATTTGTTTGTGTGTGTGTGTGAGAACTTGTAAGTTTTAAAACAATTTAGGCATGCTATATGCTCAATTGAAATACTGTAAATGATAAGTTCTGTTTTGAGGAAATCCTATTTCCTAGCTTCTTACGTAGTATAAGAAATCTGTCAAACCACACAAGATCAAGAAATAAAAAGATGGCCAACACAGCTCTAATTTGGGGCCTAATAAAATTTAACTGGCGGACTCGAGAACTAGTTAAGGAGTCTTTACTCACCCCAAGTCTGCCTATATAAACTATTAGTTCCTATAATGACTGCAGGAGCCACATAACAAAAACCTGATTTAATTTCCTGATTTTTATTTTGTGGTTTGAAAACAAACGCTGAACAGGTGGTAATCTAAATATTCAGTTGGGATGATATTGAGGTACCAGATAATTATGCTGCGGTTACTGAGATCTGCATTTACTTAGCTTCACAAAACACTTCAATGTTGAATACCCTGTTCGTGTTGTGAGATTCACGCCAACTGTGCCATTCTACGATGCCAAAGAAAACATTTTTTGGGGGTGGGGCAGGGTTCCTTTGGAAGGTTTGGTTTGGTTTGTTGATGTTTAACGGCACCACGACAGTCAGAGTCAAATGTGCCAATAGGATGTTAACAAATAATGGTGTAAGAGTTAGGATAGTGAGGAGATGGAAGGTCTGTGAGGAAGATAAAGGGAAAAAGCTGAATGTGGGAGAAAACTTTAGGTGAAAAGAAAGGTGTGTGTGAGGTTAGGTGTAGAAAGGGAGGAGATTATATGTGGTGGAAGAGGTTGTTGTTACGGAGGAAGTTGATGATGTTTGAGGAAGAATTGTTTTCGAGTAGGTCTGAGATTAAGGAGAGTGAGGAGAGAAGAGATCTGGAGTTCTGGCATAGAGGTGGAAGATGACATTTTTTCTTGTACATAAAATGCTAACAAACAAATCATACCAATTATCATTTGTTTTCTTTTCATTTTGGGGGCCCCTTTTACTTGTTCCCCCTGCTCCTCTTGGGAGGTATTGGTGCTTTTACTTGGGAGGTATTGGTGCTTTTACCTTGAAATCAATATATACATTTCACTTAAAATATAAGACTTACAAGACCTATGGCTACACCAAACTTGGGTGTTCAAACATATTTCTCTTTTGAAATTCATTTGTTCTTTTTAAAAAACAATCACAAAACCCTGCAAAACCTCTTTTAGAACCTCTTTAAAAACCGTACAACAAGAGTAGCATACAATGCAGAATAGGGTAAATGATGCCATGAAGTTTCTTTGTCACTGCACAGAAAGAAGTGTTTTTATTTATTATAATGCTTGATGCCACATCGAGAAATCACATTCACTGCATTTCATGCACATCAAAAGTTTCATAAAGTGGTTGATTTTACAGTATTATAAATGAATTATTAACTCTCTTCTATTTTGTATTAATATCCAAGTAACCCTCAATTTATTACACAAAGACAGAGGTGGCTTCTTCCCGCAAACATTATAAACGATATGATAGATAGAATAATCAATTTATGATTTTTTTTAATTGATAGACTTCCTTTAAAAAGAATCACTTAAAGTTCAAACATTTTGATAAGTAAAATATTATATTTTTCCAAACCTAAAATGACAAATGACACCATGATGGAAGTTGAATGTCTTTTTTACAGGTTATGTAAGTATACATTTCTATCAGACAATGTGTTTATATATGAAAGGGAAAATAATCTGAGTTCCATTTTGACCAATTTCCAAATTTATCTCTATCACTCTTGTTTATTTTCAGTAAGGTTTCTCATTTCTATTAAAAAAATGTTTATTTTCATTCAGTTTCTCATTTTTATTGAAAAGTGTTTAATGGCATTATAATGACAATGACACAATGATTAATATTAGGGCTGCCTCAGAGGGGTCCTCACAGAACATACAAACAGATGTTAAAACCATCACTTTAACTATATGCATTAATCACTTCTTTTTTAAAAACTTACAGCAAACACAGCACAGCTACTTACTCCAGATTAACATTTATTTTCACACACATTTTTTAGTCATCAATTGTCAAGAACAATCAACACAATGCTGTTGGACCGATTAACATGTTGATGTTCCACTATTCCATTAGTTTATATACACAGGCAAATGTAGAAATGAGTCTTTTTCAACTGTGACGAATAACAATGAAAGCATTGCTATCTAAACTAAATTACAGGCCTAGAACTAGGGCATTATACAACCTTCATTTTATGAGAAGAAAAAGATTTGTGTTCATTCACGATTAAATACCAAAGAAAACAATATGCCACAAAACTGCATTATGAATAATCAATTTTTGAAAAATGATATAATGGTACAAAAAAAACCTCTAGGCCTTCTTCTGCCAAATTGATTCACACGATTGTTTTTAACACAAACATCCCTACTAAGAAGGATGAAATAAATAATGCATAAAGGTTATCAAGATATTTTAAAACTTTGAACTGCCGTACCTCAGAAAGCAAAATAAGCTTTTCCTCAAATCCAGAAAATTATTTATAATTTGATGTGGAGTTACTTTGCTTAGAAATACAAATTCACTAGGCGCTATTAACCTAAAGCAACAGGATGTCTTTTTTCTACAGTGCAGGAGAGATTGTTTCTCTAGGACAATGGAAAGAAATCTTAAGAAAGACAGAAAGATATCTCATATCAAACTTTGTGCAAAAAATAGGACAATGGAAAGAAATCTTAAGAAAGACAAAGAGACATTTCATATTAACCCTTGTGGCTATATAAATAGCTCATTTAACTTCAGTGAAAAAAAAGTCAAAAACTAACACCAAAACCATAAAGGTTTTGTGGTTCCGATGCTTTTTTCATATGCCGATTGATTTGTAAATTTTGCATGAACTGTCATGTTATTGTTCCATGATATTCATTCATAAGCCACAACCACCATACAAAACAAAAAAAGATTAACAACATTAGCATTTGCACAATAACTAACAACATTAGCATAGCAAGTATGATTTAAAAATAATTGCTCATTTATCCTATTTCAGAATTTCTCAGTAAGCCATGCCTATTCATTAATATTCATGACATCACTACCGCAACATTAGAACATATGTACATACCATAACACATCTGTGTACCACATATGGCATAAATCTGACATAAATCATGAGATATGGTGTTTATATAATTTTCACATATGATTGGGCCACGCCCACCATGCATATTAATGACATCTGTTAATAAGATAAGCATGTACACAATAACCAACAATATTATCATGCCCAGTATAATGCAAAACGGACATACAGTTGCTCACTTACCACTTTTTCAAAATTTTCATTTTAAGCCCTGCCAAGTTATTAATATGATTAGCATCACGACCAAAAATAATAGGGTACATAGACCATGGGCTATCTGTATACCACACATGACATAAATCCAGTTCATAATTTTTGAGATATCATGTGTACAAGCTTTTGTGTATACAAAATCATATCAAGCCCTGCCCACAATGCATACTAATACAATTCAACTTTTTTTATACCATGAACATGTACACACTAGCTAACATCATTATTATACCATATATAAAACAAAACAGACATGCATTGTTAAAATATGAGCATTTCCAGATTTTTACATTAAGCCTCGCCTACTCATTAATATGCATGACGGGTAATATGAACGTTGTCGATACGAGAGAGGTTGTTGATGGTGGATTTGATCGGAATTGTGGGCTGGATGACATGGAGTTTGTTATCAATTTGGGATTTCCATGAGGTTTGCCAGCGGTCACGAACAAGGGAAGCGATAAGCGGTTTGAAGTCAGAGAGGGTTTGGGGAAAAGGGGTAGGGAGGAGGTTGAGGGCAAGCTTAGCGGCTGCATCAGTCCTGTTATTGCCATGGATGCCAACAGGCTGGGTATTCAGAAAAAAAGAACACTTTTTCTGCAGAGGGTGGGCAAAAGGAGTTTCCGGAGGAGGAGGTGGGTGTGGGATTATCCCATTTAAGATTGAGTAAAGAAGTAAGAACAGCCTTTGAGTCGGAGAAAATGGCAAAGTGGCTGAGAGGAGAGTACTCAATAAAGTTGAGGGTGAGGAGAATGGCCTTAGCCTCCGCTGAAAAGATGGATGAGTAGTCAGGAAGTCTGCTACTGAGGGTGATGTCTTGGATGATGAGAGCAGCAGCTGTCTTGTTGCCTTCCTTGGAGCCATCAGTATAGATAGAGGTGTAATTTGAGAGTTGGTCTTTGATTTGGTTGTGGAGATTGATGAAGAGGTTAGGGTGGGTTTGAGTTTTGTGATGAGTGGAGAGGTCTAGGTGGACAGAAGGGAGAGGTGTGGCCCAAGGAGGAAAAGTGGGCCAGGAGTAGGTGCCGAGAATGGCGGGGTTGATGCCGAGATGAAAGTGGTCCGATTTAATGCGTAAGCTGAAGGGAGGGGATAGGGTTTTAGTCCTATCAAAGAGGGTGGAGAAATTGGGGTACCTAATGAGGTTGTAAACAGGATTCTGGGTGTTGATGAGGACTCTAAAAGCATAGGAGAGGCTAAGCTTTCTACATCTAAGTAGAAAGGGGAATATGTTGGCTTCAACATGAAGGCTGGTGATTGGGGAGGTCCTGTAGGCACCTAGACAAAACCCGAGGGCTTCATTTTGGATGGTGTTGATGTGGTTGAGGTATGAGTTGTGAGCGACACAGTAGACAATATTGCCATAGTCAAGCTTGGCACGAATGGTGAGCCTGAAAATTCTGAGGAGAGCATAACGGTTTGCTCCTCAACTGGTGTCGAAAAGGAGTTGGAGGAAGTTGAGGGAGCTCTTGCATTTTAGTTTCAGGTTGGTGATGTGTTGCTTGTAGGTGAGCTTGGGGTCTAGAGTTAAACCCAGGAACTTTGTGTGTTCAACTTTAAGGATGCGATTCCCATTGAGCACAAAGTTCTGGTTGGGGTGGAGGTTGTTGAAATGACAAAAGTGCATGCAGACTGTCTTGTCTTTGGAGAATTTAAAACCGTTATTGTTGCTCCAGACTTGCAGCTGGTTGAGGCTGATTTGGAGCCTATTTTCAACAAATAGGAAAGCTAAGGGAGGAGTAGAAGATGGTAAGGTCATCCACATAGAGGGTACGTTTGATGCTGTGGCCAAGGTTATTCGCAATGTCATTAATGCTCAGGTTGAAGAGAGTGGGAGAGAGGATGCTGCCTTGGGGGACGCCCTCTTCTTGGGGGTATGGGCTGGATAGGGTGTGGCCAATACGAACTTGGAGCTGCCTGGGTGAGAGGAAGTTTTGAATAAAGTTGGGGAGATGGCCTCTGAGGTCGATGGTGTGAAGTTTGCGGGTAATGCCGTATTTCCAAGTAGTGTCGAAAACTTTCTCGAGGTCAAAATATGTGGCAATGAGGTGTTCCTTATTTGCAAAGGATTCCCGGATAGCGGTGTCGAGCATAATTAACTGGTCAAGGGTATTGCAACGATTCTGAAGCCGCTTTGGTGAGGGGAGAGGATTCTGTTGGTCTCAACGAGCCAGTTTAGTCTCTGATTAATGATCCTTTCCATAATTTTACAGTGACAGCAAGTGAGGGCGATGGGTCGGTAGCTGGAGGGGTCAGTACCATCCTTCCCCGGTTTAAGGACAGGGATGACAATAGCTGTCCTCCAGATAGGGGGAAAGGAGTGTGAGGACCAAATGTGGTTGAAGATGGTGAGTAGGGTAGTGGTGGCCTTGATGGGGAGGTGCTACAGGAACTGGTAGGGGATGTTATCTGGACCCTTGGAGGTGCAGCCAGCATCGTGGATGGCTTGATTTAATTCAGAAAGAGTTGTAGCTTTCGGAGTTGTCGGAGGGAAAAGTGATTCTCGGGCTTCATCGCAAGCTTTTTTGGTTTTGAAAGCATTGGAAAGTTGGTCGAGGACGAGATGTTGCTGAAAGAGGCGGCGAAGTGATTAACGATGTCCTTTTTTGCATTGAGAAGGTCACCATTCCAAGAGAGATGGGAGATTTGCCTACTCGGCTGTGGAAGCTGTTAAACATTCTCTAAATCTTCTTAGTGGGGGTGTTGGTGGTGAGAGAAGAGATAAAGTTGTTCCAAGTGTTGGTTTTACTGTCCTTGATAGTGTGTCTGGCCTTGGCACAGCTAATGCGAAAGAGGTTGAGGTTATGGGTGGTCGGGTTAGTTTTAAAGTTCCTGAGGGCTCTTTTCCTGTTCTTGATGGCGGTTTTGCAATCATCAGAGAACCAGGGGTTGGGGGATGATTTGAGGGTTTGGAGGTTTTGGGAATTGAGCAGGTGGCGATGTTTATAAGGATATAACTGAAGTAAGACATGGGATCCTCATCCTCGAGGAGATGGGGGGAGAGGTGTGAGTCACAGAGGGTTTCAAAAAGGGGTCAGTCAGCCTTCTCCAAGTTTCAATTCGGAGTGTGGTCAGTGGGGGTTTGAAGGTTGGGGTGTATAAGAAGAGGGTAATGATCACTACCACAGAGGTCAGCAGTGACTCTCCATCTAAAATCAGGGAGGAGGTTAGGGGAACAGATAGACAGGTCATTACAGGTGAGAGAGCCTGTGGCAGGGTAAAGGTAGGTCGGGGAGTTAGTGTTGAGCAAGGACAGGCTGTGCTGATGAAGAGCGTTTTCGATGAGCTTGCCTCTGGGGGTGGTGGTAATAGAGCCCCACAGGGGGTTGTGAGTGTTGAAGTCACCAAGAAGGATGAAGGGGGTGGGAAGCTGAGAGATGAGGTTGTTAAGGCTGGTTGGTTGAATGTTGGGGGAAGATAGATATTGCAAAGAGTGAAAGTTTTGTGGAGGGAGATAGAAATACAGATGGCCTGAATGTCGGTGTGCACATAAAGAGGACTGTGTGGGATATTGTGTCTAACGAGAATGGAGACGCCCCCACAGGCTCTGTCGGCGTCCACTTGATGTTTGTGATAGCAAGCGAAGTTGTTGAGGGAGTAATGGTCGGTGATTTTCAAGAAAGTTTCTTGTAGGCAGAAGACAACCGGGCTGAAGGTGGAGGCCAGAAGGTCAATTTCTTCAGAATTGGCCTTAAGTTTCCTAATGTTCCATTGTATGATGTTGTGGGTGTTATTGTAATTGTTTGTGGTGCACGCCATAAGGAGGCAGGGGGTTATCTGGAGGAAGATCTGTTGGGTCTGAGTTGGCTTGTTTTTTCTTTGGATCTGTTTCTTTGGATGCGATTGTTTTTGAAAATTGGACAAGAAGTATGATATTCTCTTCAGTGTCATGCATGTGGGTTTGGGTGGCGGGCTGTTTGTTGATTGGTTGTTTGTTGATTGGTTGTTTGTTGTTGGTTGTTTGGTTTGTTGATTGTTAGCTTGGTTGGTTTTAGTTTGATGTTTGATGGTATTAGAGGTGTTGGTGAAGGGGGCAGTGGGGGTTTTAGAGTAGGAAGGGAGGTTGAGGAGAGAAGTGGTGGTGGAGGTGGTGTGGGTATTGGGTGTGGTTGGGTTGTTGGCAATGGTGATGGGCTTAGGACTAGGTAAGAAGAGCCCGGTGAGGTCGGTTTGGGCATGGAAGTAAGTTTTTGTTGTGTTAGTTGTGTTAGGGGCGGTATTGGTGTTAGAGGAGTCTATGTTTAAGTAGGAAGGCTTGGTATTAAGGGAAGCGAGGAATTGCTTCCTGGCCTCTGGGTAAGTTATGTTGGAATTAAGGGTTTTAAGTTTAGTGATTTGCTTTTCCTGAAGCTAGGTGGGGCAGTCTTTCGAGAAGCAGGGATGGTTGGCTGGGTGATTACCGTCACAATTTGTGCAGAGTGGGGTGTTGGTGCAGGAGGCGTTGTCATGGTCAAGGGCTCCACAGTTGCCACAGCGCGCTTGGCTGTGGCAGGAGTTTTTCCCATGGCCATACCTCTGGCACTTATGGCAAGGTGACTGGAATTCTTAAGTAGCCTGCTGTGATGTGGGAGGGGAGAGCTGGTGTACAAAACGTCAGGAAAATGGTGTTTGTGGGTCTTGAGGACGAGATGATGGGCTTCTGTGACGTTTTGGCTTGTCAATTCATTTAAGAGGTCTTCATCATTCAGGTAGGCCAGGTCCCTGGATTTTACCACACCTTTGCTGTAGTTTAGGGAACGGTTGGGGGTGCGGTAATGACAATACCTGTATTGGCTAGGGTTATGGTGTTGAGGAGGGTGGTAGCTTGAGTGTCTATGGTGCAGTGGAGAGATAAAGGTCTGAGTGTAAAATAGGTAAAGGAGAGATGTTATTTGACAGAGCTTTGATGGCAGCTCTGTCCGCTCTCTCATTGCCAGGGATGCCGACGTGGGCATCCAGAAAAAGATAATTTTCTTTCCTAGGGAGGAAAGAGTGTGGAGTTTGTTCAGGATTTGTAGAATGAAAGAGTCGGGTCAGAGCATGTTGAGGATGCCAGTGAGGATGAATTTAGAGTCAGAGAAGATGACAAAAAGGGGGCGGAAAGAGAGTTCTATGAAGGAGAGCTTTCGTGAAGGAAGAAAGACCAAGGTAAACCTTGTAGGGGGGGGGGGGGAATAGTCCAGGTGGTTGTAGGTGGGATGGTGTGTCTGGCAATCGGGAAAATGTTGATGTTGGCTTCGGAGAAGTGGGAGTGCATCCAGATCCCAAAAGGTGGGGGAATGCGTTTGTTGAGATTGAAGAGGTTGGTGAAGGAGGGAGAGCGGATGGAATGGAAGCAAGGGGTTCGTGGATCGGTGAGGATACGGAGAGCAAAGGAGAGGCTGGCCTTCGTGCATTGGAGGTTAAAGGGAAGTTCGTTGGCTTCAACCTGGAGACTGGTGATAGGAGAGGTGCAAGTGGCACCAAGGCAAAGCCTTAGGGCAGTGTTCTCAGTGACCTCCAGGTGTTTCAAGTGAAATTTGCGGGCGGAGGTAGAGGTGAAATTGCCATAGTCCAGCCTGAATCTGAGGAGCGAGCAGTATAAGGTGAGCAATGCTTGACCACATAGGTTTCTGATGCTATCAAATCGGAACCAAAACCAGGAATTCCAGAAAGTATAAGAAGTATGTTGGCCTCTCTTTGGTGTATGGACAAGTACAAAAGTTTTATGTTCAACCACATACCGAAGCAAGCATTTACCTTCTGAGTTTAATAGGGTTTTTTTTTCATTTTGAAAATAGCATGTGTATTTTCCAAGTTATTAAAGTTAATCAAAGTTTGAAATTGTTTTAATATATTGATATAATGTGACATATGAACAGGCAAACACCTCAAAATGCTTTTGTTTTTATGATATTTCTTTCCTTACTTTCAGAAATGTCTTCTCCAGCTTGCGTGTATATGGCAAAAATCAATCTTCTTCATTAGAATTATTTTCACTTTTTCAAAGAGAAATGGCAGAGGGTCAATGGATAATAGATTTTCATCACAAAAGTAACACAACAAATTTGCATATTTGCCCATATTTGAACAAAAGTCTTTAAAAGGCTGTAAAATGGCTAAGTTATAATTGATTCTGATAAACTTTGTGCATTCTTCATATTTTTAGTGGATTTAAATCAATTTAGCTATTTTTGTCTCAACCTGTCCATGTACCTTTAAATTACCCAAAATCTTTATTTCCTAAATTTTGGGTCAATGATGATATGTTCAATTGGGTGTGTGGGTGTGGTGTGTGGGTGGGGTGTGTGAGTGGGGTGGGTGTGTGGATGGGGTGGGTGTGTGGGTGGGGTGTGGGTGGGGTGTGGGTTTGTGTGGGTTGGGGGCATGAGTGGTGTATGGGTGGGGGTGGGCATGGGTGTGGATATGGGTGTGGGGTGGGGGAGTGCATCTAACATTGAGAACAGTAATTACACAAGGAGCAGCAAGCTACATGTAAACCTTCTTAAGATTTACCGAAGTGCAGTTCTAGGCTAAATAAGGTTACATCCAAATTACAGGTGAACAAATCTTATTCATAAATCATCATCAATATAATGGTCTTACTAATGCCTCCACCAGACCCAGAAAGATAACAATGAAGCCTCCAGCTGTAAACAAAAGGGTCAATCAATCTTTTTCCACAACTGACATGCATAAAACCAACATCCAGGACCCGCATGGCCAGAAGTCAAATCTTGAAAGATTAACGGTCATTATTAATAACAACACCTCAGGAATGCTTTGAAAGCAGTTGGTTTAAATAGCAATGTCTGTTGAACTTGGAGCACACTGGTCCCTTTTATTGCCGCCACCAACAAAGTTGGACGTAGAATAAGTTTTTGCTTGATCTTTTTGGATTTTAGTGACAAATGTTCATACAAATCTGTGAATATATACATCAAAGTTGAAGCCAAGTTTTGCCGGACTGGGGGCTTCATCATCATCGGTTGGCTGTAACACAATCGGTCGGTGACTGTAAGCTTCCTCTAGCCCTTTATGTCACTAGCAAGGTTGGCTATCTGGCTTTGGGATAGCTGGCCACTATCATCTTCCATTAAGTGTTGGACTAAGTGCAGATTGGTTGTGTTTTGACTTATGTCGGCCATGGCCAGTGAGTTGTAGAAGGTATACATTCTAGAACGGCAATTCTTAATAGGCGGCCTGTGGGCCAAGCCTGCCAGACGGCCAAATCTGGCCCGCGAACAGTAGTTGTATTGGAAAAAAATATCATACCAATCAATCTGAAAGACATTGGTAAAAATCGCAAAATACTCGTTTACTTTGGGTTTTTCCTAGGCAGATCAGCAGCTTATCAAATAAAATGTTATCTTTAGTGCCGATATAAATTAGGCAGACTCGCGGCTTGTCCAGTGGCAACACTAAGGGGAGGCACAAAATTTTCCTCCCATCTTCAATTTAATTTGGAAATTTTTGTGTTTGATTTTAAGTCATTTTGGGGCATTAAAAACAAGAAATCTGCAGAGCTTCTGTGACCCCTGGACCCCATGCCGGTACACACATGCTTTGCGTGCCACCAATAGGCGCCACTTTATAGTGCCCCCCCCCCCCCCACCTCATTTTCCTCGTCTAAACTGCTGTGCCCCCCAAACAAAAATCTCTGGCGACGCCACTGGACTTGTCAAAAGAAGGTGGATAAGAGAACCGCCAACATCTGGCATACATCCTTCTTATCACACGCGAGCTATCAGCTTGTTTGTATTCAGGGATTGTTTTGAGGGGTTTTGTTTGTCATGTGATGCTGGTTTTGCAATGCGATTGGCCCGCAGCCTGAGGCTGTTGTGAAATGATGGACCTTGGAAAAATTTAATTCAGAACCCATGTTCTAGAAGGTTCATCTTCTAAAGAATCCATCTCTTTATGAATTCCCCATCCCCAATATAATCTACCTCAGAAATCATAGGCCCACTAAAATCACTTTGTACCTTTTGACAAATCTTGCATCCTAAACCCTTAAAAAAACCACAAAAAACATTTTCGTCTGTTACCGGACACGTATGTGCATGGCCATTACCAAATGTTTCTTAAATGGAGGAAAACTTGGAATTTCTGTCTTCGTTTTCAATCAAGGTTAACTATGTGTATAGGCCTACAAGCAAATTTACAATAATAAAGTATAAATGGCACTCACATGGCACAGCAGGTATTAAAATCATTTATCTACTGTCCAAAAAAAAATGAAATGAATACAGATTTGAATCAAAACAAAAGACACAATTGCCACTGTGAATGTAAATAATGGTTAATCATACAGGTTTACAAAAACAAACATTTGACGTGTTCTAATTCTAAAATGAAACCATGTTACTTGAGAAGGGAAAAATTTGTAGGTTTAAAATAAGTGCAGGCGAGTTAGTCCAATTAGCAACGCTAGATAATATTACTGTATGTAGTAGCTTTTCCAAGAAGTACTTTTGTATAGTTCAAGAATCGAATGTGGGTTTTGAAGATGCTGAAATGGTATGTTTTTGTCAGTAAAGTGCTCATGTACATCAAGTATTGGCATTGACCATGTGTCTACCAACCACTTTACAAGTGTCTTAAGGCAGCGAAGTGTTACACAGAATGCAAACCAACTCACGACATCAATTCTCTTTTTATTGGTATGCATCCCCTCCATTAATTTCTCACTGATTACTTATGGAGTAAACTGACATCCACAAAGGTATGTCTTCATCCTGAAGTGCCGAGTTTAAGGGTCTTGGCACACCTGGACTGCTGACTTTATGCAATAAATCACCAGCTGCTGCTGCATCTAATATATTATTAACACACATGCTTACTTTCATAACTAGCATGACATATTTCACACCACAGATAAAATTTAGGAGCTGTACCTTGCAAGTCGCTGTGTGCTGATTGGCTTACGTGTCTGAGCACTCAAATAGGTGGGCGGATGGGGCTTTCTGCTGCTTGCACTTCCAGGCTTATATGCAGATTGCATGGATGCCATGGTACTTCTGTGCAGGGCTTCACGAACAGCTGCAGTACTTGTGTGGGCTTGAGCAACCTGAAATTGAAAATTAAAAAAATGTTAACTGCAAATATCTGTCAGGATTAAAATTTAATACTTAACCTCACATAAAATGTGTTGTACATGTCTATAATTGCCTCTATAACAGCCAAGCATTCCTATAGTTTGCAGATTGTTATAATGTTAATGCTGTAGATTCCTGGGGTTTGAATTATCATGGATAACCATGGTCATTTCATACATTCCATTTTCATTTACTCATAATAAGTTCACTGTGACGAATCAACACAGAGGTGCATGCTGAAGCAAACAAAAAGGTTGGCTCTGTGGTAGAGCATCTGCCTTTTAGCACCAGGTTCCATCCTGCTTTAATGACCCCAAATATTTTGGAAAAGGGTTCTTGCTGCTTCTTCTCCAGATTCTGGAAATAAGTCTGGTAGTCTGTGTAGTGACTAACTTTTGACTCTCATGTGCTAGTATCCATGGTATATCCACAGGAATAGATCCTGGAGGCTAAGGGGTATATATACCTCCCACCTTTGAGGTAAACCCTGATACATACACATTTTTTGTACAGTAAAAATTGCCAATACCACTCACTTTTTTGTAAGGATCTACACCACTGGCATATAGGTAAAGTAAATCAGCTTCTTCCATGATGGCTATGAGTTCAGTCATTAATTTTGAAATCTGATCAGTGCTTAGCCTTTGATTGATTTTCACACCATCAAAATTACTTAACTTAATTACATATGGCATTTTTCATCTTGCTGTTTATTTTCATTTAAGATTTGCACTACATCCCTTTCACTGATATATGTGGGTCATTTTACAAGAAGGATATAATCCAAGAAGAGTTAAGAACCCTTTAAGAAATAAGAATCTTCAATAATTGGAAATGAACTGAATCTTTATGCGAATCTTGATTGCTATAAAAAATAGGAACTAGTAAGAACAGCGACTCAAATAAAACAAAACATTTTTCACCTTTCTCAGGCTTAGTCATCACGTGTTGATCTTGATTAAATATGTAATCTTTTGTTTTCTAGCTCGAATTTCACAATAATATGACTCAAAATGTTCTCTTTATATTAATGACTTTGTTATTCAACCTCTCACATTCTTTATTCAAGGCGCTCATTACAAACATGAAGAACTTTCTTTCAAAAGCATATTCACAAACAGATTGATTGCTTTTGGAAATGACAAATACAAAGGAGCCCAGGCAAATAATTCTTCATTTGTATAAATATACAAATTGTAATATTTCATCAAGTTACTACCTTCAAGATATCTTTAAGAATTGGTGGAAAATAAATCATGTATGATACTGCTCTGAGGTTGTTGCTGACATAGATATGCATCACCATCTTGTATATATACTTGTAATAATCTTTGAAAGTGATGATATGGTATATCTCATACCCCCTTTCATTTCTACCCCCCCCTCCCCCACTCATTTAGGATAAGAGAATGACGCTCCATTTTCCAAATGCATTTATAAATAATTAATCCCAAATTATTTATGTGAACTACGCAGGAATTTGTAACACGTAAGTATCACTTGTTTGATCTACCTGCAGAAGAGCCCACTTATATAAAACCATCATTATAGCACAGAGATCAATATAATCACTCATTTCCTCATAAACAAAGTTTAGATGTCTGTACAGCAGACAGTCACCTCTCATCACCCTTTTAATGGAAGGAAACTCTACAGTACAGTCAGCTGATTGGGACTTATTCACTGATGAAAAGCATAACACAATTAAATTCCAATATTCTATGATATAACATGTCGTGGATAATTAAGCCTGTAATGAAATTAAGTTACACAGATGACTTATAAAACAGGTCAGAGGTTAAAAAAAACCACAACACATACAGGGGTCATGGGGTCAGAAGGAATTCAGGGTAAGGGGGCAGAAAATCCAATGAGAGCACTTTCTTTATTCAAATAATTTCTAATGAGGATCTGAAACAGGGAAAAGAGTCTTTAGTTCCAGTAAATTACTAAATGCCTGCAATAATAGTTCTAAATAATTTGTTTCTTAATGAGGTTGTAACAAATGCTGGAATTTTCTTTATGTGAATAGAGCATTTATTTTACATACAAATACGTAATATTTATACTTCTAAAAGGGCACCTGCTGCCCCCATCCACTCCCTTACTCTAGGGTAAGGGCCCCTATGCCCCCGTGACTCCGCCATCCCTGAACACGTGGATAGCAATCTATATAATCGTCTGTAATTTGAAGTTTTTCAAGGTTAGTAGATAAACAAATCTGTTTTCTCATAATTCAATCAATTTCAGACTGGATAAATCAATCTTGAACTGTTAATTTTTTATGATAAGTTTAAAGAGGCGATATCGTCATATCTGCACAATATTCAGAATTCCTTTCAAATTTTTGATTGGTTAAAATTTTGCTGCGCGATTCGTTGTCTCATATTGCAAGGTATATATGTATCTAAAACGCCTTGAAGGTCACTACACGAGATAGCCCAGATGGTTGCGGCGATCGCAAGTGACGTTTTTTCCCAAATCATGTCGTGAGTTTGAGCCCCGGTAGAATCGTTTATTTTGACTTTTGCTCTCATCTTCTTCCTTTTTTTTTCTTAGTAATTTTCATTTGGTGACTATTATTGTAGTATTATGATACTAAAATTTCAGTTTCGCTTTCTGACAAAAAAGCATTGGAAAAAACAAATAAGTTTCTCGGCACAGTAACGTAATGCGCTGTGTATGTAATTCTGCACACACAACGTACATGCTAGTGTCTGGCTGTACCGTGTGGTACAAACAGACAGAGGATCGGATCTTGCCTCCACAACCGGAAGTGACGTCAAAATATAGTATCCCCTATTTTTACCGTATTTTACTGAGACGAGCCTCCCTCTTTAATTGTGTAAGAATTCCAGAGATATCTTGTCACCACCAGAAATGCATCTATCATGTCAATCCCGTCATGACTTAAAAGCCCAGACAGATGCCTACAGAACCACCAAAGTTGGAAGTCTCTTTGAATTATTCCACAGGACTGTTCTCAAGAGAAAGAATTTTGTCAGTTGACACAATAGATCTTTCAAACTTCTTAATTCTTGACTAGCTGCAGCTGACGGTGGCAAACTCATATACTTCAAAGTTCATTTTCCAGTACTGATCTTCTTTGAAGTTTGATGTTTTTTGGCAAGGAAGTGCTTTTGGCTTTCAACAACCCAAACCCCACAAATGGGAGAACAAATAGGTCCCCAGCCCATGATACTAAAGAACTATGTCAGCTTTGTTTTCATCTTATACAAAGATGACACGAATATAAGGCAAGACCTGTAATTCATTTTTACCCACTGGGAATTACAATTAAGAGTTCTATGGCCATGGGATTGGATAAGATGGTGTGCGGCACATAAATAGGATATTTAGATTCTAGGTTATTAACAGCATGAGGCACAGTTTTAAGTCCTACAGGAAAATAGAATCTGATGCTATTATTATACCATCCTAAATACAGACCAAACCCTAAATACAGGCCAATCTCCACAAAAAAAAAATGTTTAAAATCAATCAAATTCAAGAGAATCTGATTGTAAACATTTCTTTTTTTTCTTGACTAAAATTGATGTTGTTGATCGAAAGAACTTTGGAGTCTTGTTTTCTGATGGTTGGTTGGTTGGATTGACTGTACAGAGTCATGTGTGTCAGAGCAGGAATATGTTACTTTAACATATCCCTGGTCAGAGCATATCCCTGGTCAGAGCATATCCATGGTAAGAGCATATCCCTGGTCAGAGCATATCCCTGGTCAGAGCATATCCATGGTAAGAGCATATCCCTGGTCAAAGCATATCCCTGGTCGGAGCATACCCCTGGTCAGAGCATATCCCAGGTCAGAGCATATCCCAGGTCAGAGCATATCCCTGGTCAGAGCATATTCCTGGTCAGAGCACATCCCTGGTCAGAGCACATCCCTGGTCAGAGCACATCCCTGGTCAGAGCATATTCCTGGTCAGAGCATACCCCTGGTCAGAGCATATTCCTGGTCAGGGCATATCCCTGGTCAGAACATATCCCTGGTCAGAGCATATTCCTGGTCAGGGCATAACCCTGGTCAGAACATATCCCTGGTCAGAGCATATCACTGGTCAGAGGGTTAGCAACTAAGTTAAGGTACTTCATATGAGGGTACTATTGGTGTAGTGGGGTAAGTAATCTGAGAGGTAAAGACTGTTTTCTAAAGTAGTAATGAACAAAACATTCATTCCAACTGCCTCACTTCATTCTGATATCTTTTCTTCCATTCTCTGCAAGCTTGTCCACTGCTGCAATGTATTTGGATGAGAAAAGTAAACTGCTGTTTCTGCTTTGTAAACTTCTTATACCGCTCTATTAAGCACTACCTTGCATGTGCCACAGTCTTATCCCTCTGGTGGTGGCAGTATTTGCTCCCAAACAAATACTTTTAGTATAGTTATGGTTACCATATATCCCTTACAGAAATATTAGCTTGCATCATGACTGCATAGAATTTTCTTGTCTCCAAATATTTGCCATGATTTCCTCCATGGTAGGACAGCTGGGGAAAGGAGGGGGGGGGGGGGAGATATGTAGGGGAGGTATTTTAATCTTACAACTTTGTATTAAGCCTTATGTAATATTCTTATTCCCATTTACAAACTTAAGTTATGTAATTATTTTTATCAATTTAAGCTATTAAACAAAATTCTTATCATTGTTTAATTGCTATTATCTCGTACAGGTGGCCAGCTTGTCCAAGCATTTGCTTTATCAGGCTTCCTCCACTTAACATTCATGTCTTCAATCTTTTTGCAAATGTATATGTGCATTTTATAATGAAGAAAGTGGAAAATAAACAAACAAACTTCACAAATTTGCATATTTTTTGTGGAGAATAGAGAAGAGTGATAATTTTGATTTGATTTGCTGCTGTTTTCATTTTCAAAAAAACTACAACTGTAGTACTCACTGCTTCTATGTGTAAACTAGTCTATTAAAGGTATGGACAGGCAGAGATTCTCACATTCATGAGATATTTCATATAAGAACATAAGCTAATGAGCTCCCAAAGAAATTTATTATGTGTAACAATAAATGTTGTCAAACACATTATAGGCAAGTGTTGACAATACAGAAGCTACAGAAATATTAAGGAAATGACACAATCTGAGATGACTTTAAATCGAGGCACTGATAATTTGAATTCTTCGGAAACAACTTTTGACAATAATTATACAACAATGTGCCATGCCATGCCCAGTGGAATAAAAGAAGAGAGCTGTTCTTTATTCAAAGTAAATACAGTTCTAAAACAAATGAATAAGAGTAACACCTTCATAAGTGAATTTTCATGAATTATAAATATCTATAGTATGTAGTAATTTTTGGCTTAAATTTCAATTTTCATAGAAGATATTTGGGAAGTAAAACATTTTGGTAATTTTGAAGAACTTGCACTCAAATATATCAAAACGTGTGAAAATTGAGAGGTTTTATTTTATAGCGGCTTAACCCTTTAAAGAACCAGGCATTCAAAATGTGACAAAAAATTATAGGAATTTTCTTTTCGAAATTAATTTTCACAACTTTCCTTTCGTTTTCTACCACTACAAGTTTAGTTTATATGAATGATAAGACAATCAACTTTTTAATAAAAAAAATCAAATTAAAGAAATTATTGACAAAATATGCAAATTTGCACATTTTAGGCCAATTTTTTTTTGAGCTTTTATTTTTTCTTGTGAATAATGAAAAATGAGGATTTTTACAGATTTAGATTGTTTGTGAGATTTCCTTTCCATTGATATCAGTCTAATTTTTTTTTTCTTAAAGCAAAACATGCCAAAACAATGAAGAAAAAAAAAAATCACTGCTGTAATTACTATCAAAAAAACTAAAGTGTGTCCGGTGAGGGGATCAAACGCGGGGCTACCTCGTGCTGTGCACAGAGATTTGCCACTAGACCAAAGTGACTAACTGTGGGAGAAAGAGCTTTATAATTACTTAAATTAAATGTGATTAGAAAGAGAGGGGGTACTTGCTCTTTTTAATATCAAGCGAAAGTACATGGCTTCTTGGCCTTTCTTACAATACATTTTGCATATGGTAGGTGTATTGCGATCAAAACTTACAATTTTTTCAAAATGTTGGTCTCAAAAAGGCTAGAAATCATCAAACTTGGCACAATTTTGCCAAAAAAAGATATTAATGGTAGAAGCAGTCCAAATTTGACCGAAATTGGAAACTATGATGTCTTTGACAGTTGTTTATAGCTTTTCAAGCAAAAGCTAGGTCTAGAAGTATGGCAAGGAAGCTTTTGAGAAAAAAAATGTTTTTCTGTTAAATTTTGTGCATTCTTTTAAATTCTCTCTTTTTCAATCCGTTTTTTTGCAATATTCTTTAACATAACCCCCATCAAAAAGTTATATTTTATGAAAGAACTATTAGACCTCTTTTAAATGATACCAAGATCAATGCTGTGGGCCTATTTGACAAAGAACAATCGAGCGTGACAAGCTTGGTCTGGGCATTCAAGGGTTAATACTATACAGGCTATATCAAGCTCTAGCTGTATGACATTATTTTACATTTTCTCATCAAGATTCCCTTTATCGCTCACAAAACGTGTTAGTCATCATAGGGAGATTAAATGTCCTGATGTAATCTCTAAAAATAGCAGAAAGTATGAACAATCTGCTTCTAAGATTTAATTTCCTCCCGAGACCAAAAGATAAGAATAGATGTTAATTAAGATAAACTTTTATTCCTCTTATTCTCAAAAAGTATAATAAGAATGATAAGTATAAATAAATTAACTAATTGATAACTTCACTATATTTAATAATGGAAAGAAATGAAACTTTTGATAATAAATAAATTATCTGCATCAGATCAAACAGAAAAATCAGTCATGCCTCATCAATTTAAATATTGCATGAACATAAGATATTTTAAGTGGATAGGGACCAGGAGGATGAGGTTGTTATTAAAGTTTTAGGAACATAGGCAACATCTGAAATAGAAGAGGGATTATCCAGCCATTTTGTCTCCAATAAAATGAGTAAGCGCAATGAAATCATCATCATTAAAAGATAACCAGCAAGAAAGGAAATTGAATCTTGAATCTTTTCTTCAAACTTAAAACCTTTTTAAGTTATGAGTAATCAAAGTTTGAATATTTTTTTGTAATATATTGATAAAATGTGATGTATGAACAGGCAAACACCTCAAAATATTGTCCCCCTTAATTTTAGGTTGGTTAGTTGATGTTTAACAGCGCCGCGACAGTCAAGAGTCAAATGTGCCAAGAGGGTGTTAAAAATCAAATTGTTTCTTTGTTTGATGAGAGCTCAACAGCACCACGACAGCATTGGTCAAATTGTGACTGAGAGGTTAGATCATTCCAGAGGTAGGAGGGGAAAAAAATAGGAGGAGTCTGAGAGAAGTACAGGGCTTGAGAGCCAGGAAGCTGGGATTGAAAGAGGAAGTGCAGGAGTGTAAAAAAATGGGTAAAAGTAGGCAGAGGGGGGTGGGAGAGGACTAAATATGGTTGTAGAGAGAGACATGATAAAGGAAGGAGATAATCTTATCCGGGGTTCTTCTGGATAAGCTTGGCTATGGAGTTGTAAGGGAAGCTCTGGGGAGGTTGTACAGGGGGCAGGCAAGGAGGACGTGGTGGACTGTGAGGGGGCAATGACAATTGCTGCAGAGGCGTGGGGGAAGCCAGTAAGGAGGAGTGAGTAAGGTGGGTGTGACCTATTTTAAGGCAGGTAATGTGGACGTTGTCTATATGGGATAGATTGTGGATGGTGAGTTTGGTCGGAATATTGGGCTGGATGTTGTGGAGTTTGTTATCAATTTGGGAGTCCCATGAGGTTTGCCAGCGATCACGAACAAGGGAAGCAATAAGCGGTTTGATGTCAAAAAGGTTTTTGGGAAAAGGGGTAGGAGGAGGTTGAGGGCAAGCTTAGCAGCTGAATCAGCTCTGTCATTGCCAGAGATGCCAACATGGCTGGGTATGCAGAAGAAAAGAATACGTTTCCTGCAAAGGGAGGGGAGGGGGGGATTTACAGAGGAGGTGGGACGTGGGGTTATCCACTTAAGATTGAGTAAAGAAGTAAGGATAGACTTGGAGTCTGAGAAGATGGCAAAGTGGCTGAGCAGGCAGTACTCAATATAGTTGAAGGCAAGCAGGATGGCCTTGGCCGAGAAGATGGATGAGTAGTTAGAAAGCCTGCTACTGAGGGTGATGTCTTGGATGACGGCGGCAGCAGCTGTCTTGTATTTTTTCTTAAAGCCATCAGTATAGATGGGGCTGTAGTTGGAGAGTTGTGTCTTTGATTTGGTTGTGGAGGTTGATGAGTAAGTTGGGGTGGGTTTTGGTTTTCTGATGGGTTGAGAATCCTAGGTGGCCCAGGGAGGAAAAGTGGTCCAGGAGAAGTGCCAAGAGTGGCAGGGTTGATGCCGAGATGGTGGGGGTCGGGTTTGATGCATAAACTAAAGGAAGGGAGTTAGGGTTTTAGTCCTATCAAAAGAAGGTGGAGAAATTGGGATCCCTAATGAGGTTGTAGACAGGGTTTTGGGTGTAGGTGAGGGCTCTAAAAGTATAGGAAAGGCTAATCTTTCTACTCCTTAGCAGGAAGATAGGGAGGGGGGGGGGATTCAAGAAAAGCGTGAAGAGGAGGCGGAGAGGGTTGAGGGAGCTGTTGCATTTCTGTTTCAGGTTGGTGATGTGTTGCTTGTGGGAGAGCTTGGGGTCTAGGCTTAGACCCAGGAACTTAGTGTGGTCAACTTTATGGATGCAATTGCCGTTGAGGATGAGGTTCAAGACAGTATACACGAGAAGCATGTGCAGTAGGTAAAAATTGGACAAGAAGTATTTAAGTAAAAATCAAAGGTGCAAGGAAGGAATGGGAGAGGGAAAGGGGGAGGAAGGAGAGAAACATAGAATGAATAATATGGGAGCAAATAAAGGTAATAAAATTTCAGACCCTGAAAATGTTCAAAATGTCTTCTTCAGCTCAAGGTTGGTTGTGGGTATGGTCAAGATCAAAGATCTTCATTAGAATTATCTTCCCTATTTAAATGAAAAATGGCAGACGGTTAAAAAAACAATTGATTTACATAAGAATATACAGACTATGTCCCATTCATACATTACAAGAGAGAAACACATTTTAAATATTTGCCCATATTTGCACAAAAATCTACAAAAAGCTGTAATGTAAAATGAATTTAAAAAAAAAACCAATTTTGATGAAATGTTTTGCTTTCTTCATGGTGGTTAGTGAATTGTTAATTAATTTTGCTAATGCTGCCTCTATCTGCATGCCACATATACCTTTAAGTATCCATGAGTGCCTCACTTCTTGGAAGAGGCCTCTTTTAAATTCTTGGAATATTGGGACTGTCTTCTTGGGAATATAATACACTATATTTAATAAACACAGTTTAATCTAGAACAACTTAATCAAAGTAATTTAAAACCTTTGAATGATTTACTACTTTTGCAAACTGCATTGAGAAGAAATCCCACACCCCTTCAAATGTGGTAGTTGTGTGGGTTCTCATATGACAGTTTCATGATAAAGGTCCCATTTTACTCCCACCTAATCCCAAAATTTTAATTTCACAATCCACTATCAGTCATAAAAAATTTATTTGGTAGGATACTTAGGATATAAAAAATTATGGGTCCCACATAAAAAAAAAATCCCTCACTGAAAAATGTGAGTCCTTAACTTGAGGGTAATCTATGTCACCATGTTGCACAAAACTGTTTTCATGGACAATATTGTGGGTGTGGTTTCACACAGGGTTCTTTTTTAGGTTCTTATAAAAAAACATTGAGCATAGTGGTTTACACCAAACCTATTCTTGCCAAACATTTTGTGGAACCATCTGAAATAACCTGATGGAAGAATTTTTTTCTTCAGCATTTGACATCAAATGCACTCAAAACTTTTCAATTTCCTACTACACTATAAAATAATAAATGAAGAATATGTATAATTTGACGATCATTATAACATTCAGCCCTCTGTGCAATCACACTTTCAAACAAATTTACCTCGCTTCCCGTAACGGGGATATTTACGAGAGTTATACTTACCTTCCATGCTATATATATGCAATCTGGTCCAATGACCTGATTCTAACGCACTTCTAACCGAACTAAAATCGTACATACCAACCTAGCCCTGACCTCCGTTATACCTCTAACATCCCTCACTTAACATTCCACCAAGGCCTAAATGAGAGGGGAGGCGGCCAGGATGCATGGAAGATAAGTATAACTCTCGTAAATATCCCTGCTACAGGAAGCGGGGTAAATTTACTTCAACTTATATCTTCCCTTCCATGCTATAAACATGCGATCAGATTGCAACCGAGGATCGGTCGGAAAGGAGTTCCGGTCGAAGCCCACACAAAAGGCTGGTCCTAATACTCGAACTAGTTTTCCTACTAAAGACTAGATTCCTTATCCTCTTAAGGACGAAAAACCTCTGAATAGGAACTACTAAACAAATTACTCCTAGTTACAGTCAAACCGAACCAGTTACTACCCGTTAGCAGTAACTGAGGCAATCGCCGCATGAACCTGAATTAGTAACTCAGAAAACATGCCAATCAAAAGAGCGTTCGGACACGATATAAACATCATAGCATTGTCTAAGTTAATGCAAAGAAACTCACCGAGTTCGTCCATGAGACGGAACTGGTTAGTAATTACATGACTGAAAATGGCTGCATACTTCTAAAGCAATTCTAAAGACGCCAGACGGGGCACTATACCCTGTTTTCTGATGGGTCTGAAGGCACGGAAAGTGACGGTACCAGTACTAGCTCCGGGAGAAAGATAAAAATGACCTTCTTTGGGAGAAGGCACACAAATACAGTACCAACTCTGCGCTTAGTAGAGTCCGCAGAAGGCAGAAAACGGGCGGGGGGTCACCAACTTTTCAGAAAAGCCTTGCTACACCAAGGATTGGTGGACAAAAGCTAAACAGTCAAATGCAGTGCTCTGGGACTGTGGTGCAGTTTGCCGGAGCCTGGTAATGAGACGGAAGTTGTCTGACCAGAAGCTTGTATGGGAAGCCTGAAATAAGTTTGAGCAGCAGAGGGAACTGCATTTGGCTACCGCTCGTACATCGCCCTGCTTAGTACCCTCGGTACTAGCGCAAACGGTGGAAAGGTGTAACCCATGTAGTGAGTCCCTTCGATTGTGAATGCGTCGACTCCAATACCCGCGCATCAAGAGTCAGGACGCAGAGAATTGGTAGCTTGTGTTCGTCCATGGATGCGGACAAACCTACGTCCAGGAGGCTGAATGTTGTTCAGATCGCTATGGTCACCTGTGGTAAGCACGCCCATCCTGTGGGTGCTCCATGAAGGTGGGACAACAGATCCGCAATCATGTTCTCTTGGCCCAAAGGTGAATGGCCCGAAGGCTGACATAGTTCACCTTGCACCAAGAAGAGAGAAAGGATTCCAGAAACTCCTGGACTTTGTTCCTCCCTGTCTGAAAGAGACAGAGACCACAACAGTGGTACTATGTCCGTGCATATCTGAACTGTTTTGCTTGGTACTTCCAGTAAAAAATGTAAAAGTGCCTGGCATACTGCCTGTAAATATAACAAGTACCTGCCTGGGTTCCTGTGATTGGGGACCACATTAAGTGTGCTCCCCACTCCGTCCAAGATGTATCCGTCACTACTGATGGTGAATGTCTGACAGGTGGAAACTTTGCTGCAGAAGGAGACGTAGGTCCCTCATATGAAACTTGCACATGGGACTCCCTTCACTGGACTGGCTAAGCGGCCTGGGGCATCAGTCAGTCTCTCGCCCGAGACGTTCACTGGGAGAGGAAAACTGCTATCGCCTTCAAGGTTAGCATTCTCTCCTCTTGTTGGCCATAAGTGGCCCTGTGCAAAGTGCAGGATGGCAGAGGTCTGGATGGCGTCGTGGGAGGATCCCTTTTTTCAAAGAGGCAATCCGCCACTCTGGAAATAACTGGTTTCTTCATGGGAGATCCTGGTCATCCATGAGACCATCTTCAGCCCGAGGGGTAGATTTCGAAAGCCTCATTTCTGAGATTTGCATAGTCCGGGCGTGGCTGAAGGTATGCATAGGTTGCTGCTGGTGGTGCTTGGGAGGCAGCAGACTCTCCTCCATGGCCTGTGTGACCCAAGACTGAAGCCTGGATTTAAGGAGCCCATAAAGGCAGGAAAAATCCTCCCATGGACTAACTCTTATTTTTCTTCCTATGTCCACCTGGGAGTGGGAAGGAAGATAGTGATAAATAAGGGAAGGACAGAAACTGTCCAAGGACAGAAACTGTCCAAGGACAGAAACTGTCCAAGGACAGAAACTGTCCTCTCCGTTTGTGCTTCCTGCTTTTTTCTCAACTCCTACTCTGGGACTTGCTCTGCTGCGGAGAGAACCGGGGGAGAGAAGTGAGCAAAATGCTGGACGTTGGCGAAACCCTCAGGGAGGCCCCGTCTGTAGTGTTGCTGAGCATGCTGGAGGAGGAGGAGGCGGGGGACCATCAATCAGTGCTTCCCTTTTCCGCTCTCGCGCTGACTTTTCTAAGTGTCGCTCCTTGAGCCACACATGGTCTGGCCACGCCACTATATCTCAGTCATTGCATAGTGTGCAAGTCTGCAGGGTATCATATGGTCAGCTAGCGTAGCACAACTTGCGGGTATACACCCTGGGTGGAGTTAACCAACCTCTTACCAATGCTGCACCTGGGTACGTTTGGGGAGAGCCTGGCTATGCTGGATGCGCTACTTAGGTTGTCCATGTCGCCAGCAAAGTGCTGTGACAATTGGGAATTTTTTATCAGGCCATTAACTCTGATGAGCTAGTTTTGACTTAGGGTTAATGTACGTTGTATGCTCTCAGGATTTTAACTCTGGAAAGCTCTGACAACAGTGAAACTGTGGAGCCCATGGTTACAGCTGTGGAGAGTATAATTAGATCGTTGTCTTCATATAGTGTCAGTGTTCAAAATAATTGCCGAGACGCTACGCGATCACCGAGGAGCAATGTGGCAGGTGTGAATGCAATGTGTAACCTCGCGCGCGCTGTTAACTTCTGACGTTAGAGTAACAGCGTATGAAAAATGGGTCATTAGCCGATCAACGTGAATGGTAGGGAGGAAAACTGTCTCCTCGTTACTTTAATAATAATAATAATAGCTGGTGCTTATAAAGCGCCTTTAACTCAGAAGAATCTCAAAGCGCTGTACAATACAATAAAAATGTTCAGGTGCTCGAACATTAAAATTGAAATGCATATTTAAAATGGAATGCAAATTTAAAATGGAAATGCAGATTTAAAAACATTTATGTAGAAATAGGTGTAAAAGAGTAAAAATGATTATGATAAAAATGATTATGGTATGTTCAGGTGCTCACTGTAGATGCAAGACCTTTCTGGCGTGAGTCTAGGTTGGCTACAAATTAAGTTTGTTTGAACTTTTTCGACTTAAACATATGAGTAAACCCGGCTGGTCGTAGAGATCTGCGAAGTTGAAAAGTGTACAGACAACACAACTTTATGGGTCTGACTGGTACTATTAAGTATGGTTAACGAGTTAAATGGCAGGCCGTTAACGTATGCCGTATACTATATGGGCCGCTAACTGTGTAAGGCTTTCAGCCGTAAGACAGCCTTTGAGTTATAAGACCACAGAGCCGTAAGCCATTGGCTACGGCCGTGGAGATAACTAGCACTGTATGCAGTACGGGCAGTTAACTAATGAAAGTCCATCTACCTGATTAGGTTAATTTAGGTTAATTTAAATGGTATTATAACATGCACTGACAGCAATACGGGCTGTTACGTTGAACAGGTCCTTGCAACTGTGGAAGCGTAGAGCCGGTGGCTATGGTCTGTCCGGCTATTAACTTAAGTTACGATATTTTAATATCTCGCGTAAGACAGCTGTTGAGTTATAAGACCACAGAGCCGTAAGCCATTGGCTACGGCCATGGAGATAACTAGCACTGTATGCAGTACGGGCACTTAACTAATGAAAGTCCATCTACCTGATTAGGTTAATTTAGGTGAATCTAAATGGTATTATAACATGCACTGAAAGCAATACGGGCTGTTACGTTGAACAGGTCCTTGCAACCATGGAAGCGTAGAGCCAGTGGCTATGGTTTTGCCGGCTATCAACTTAAGTTACGATATTTTAATATCTCATTAACGTATGGCGTATACAATACGGGTCGTTAACGTTATGAAGTTGTTACAACCATTCCAATATAGTGTTAACGTGCGGAGTATACTATATGGGCCGTTACATTGAATAAGTTGTTGCAACCGTGGAACTGTGGAGAATTCAAACAAAAGAGATCCTTAATAAAGGTTGGTTGGTACAAGGTAGGAGGGTTTAATTGGAAATAAAAGATTCTAGAAAATTGTGTGTTGTGCTTTCATTCTATCTAATTATAACTTATTATACAGGATTTCTATTTATAAGAAATGTTGCCTTTATTCCCCACTATATTGCTTAGAACTAAAACTTTCTTCCAATTTAAGTTTTTTCTCATTCCTTTTTATAAGTGAGGTTAATAGGTCAATTAAGTTGCTATTACTAAAATCTGACAAATTGTCAAGACTTGTGAGCTATACTTTCTAAGTCACAATTACCAGAAAGATAATGTCACGCCACCATTACAAGAAAGATGTCACACCACCATTACAAGAAAGATGTCACACCACCATTACAAGAAAGATAATGTCACACCACCATTTCAAGAAAGATAATTTCAAGCCACCATTACAAGAAAGATAATGTTACTGCAATGTTTGTCATGCAATCAAAGGCCTCACTTTGAGATCATTGCCTAGAAACAGTGGCACAACAAAGGTGGGAAGGCTGGGTAATTAAACCCCATGATTCAAACCTGTCAACCTTTAGGATCACCAAACTGTATTCTGGAACTACAAAAGTTGTATTTTTGATAAAAAAACTGTACCCTTCAAACAAAATGTACAAAACAAAGGTTTACTGTGGCTAAAAAAAATTACTATTATCAAAGCCATATTTAAACATTAATATCACTCACAAAATTACCGCTTTATACAAATTACAACATGCTTAAAACACTGTTAAAACTGCGTGTATTACAATTTACACATGTAACGTTAGTTACCGGACCACATGTCTCGTTTGTATATAGGCACCGTGACAATCATTCATCTCTCGTATGCAATGTTCTGATTGGCTATACTCGGACGAAAAATTGTTGTTTACATCCCATGTACCAATCACGGATGCCCTAGCTTAAGGTAGGTTGCCTTATGCATTATTAACTTGTAGTCTACACTTTTTGGCGGCAGCCGCAAATGAATCTGAATCTGAATGGGCTAAGTCAGCAAAAATCCTTTAAGAGGATATGAACGTCAACCGAGCGTAAAAAAGTATGACTACAAAAATAAAAAAATAAAAATAAATAAATGAACAAAAATAATACAAACAATAATAATATGAATAAATAAATCGTATTTTGGCGCCAAAAAACGCACAATCGTATTCTCAACATTTTCCTGTATTAAATACGGCAAAGTACTAGTACTAGTTGGCAGGTCTGCATGATCCCGAGGGAAATAAGAAATTGAGATTTGGGGGCCCGAACAATGGCACTGCAATGTGTTTGTTATTAGGTTATGGGACCCTAACATAAAATTCCCCATAGGCAATCATGGACACTAGTTTCACCACTGCCTAGGAAATAACATGGTATATCAAGAATATTGCATTGAGAAAAAATATATGTCATGTCCCAACCCTTCTTTTAGTTTTTCCATACTATTCATAATACTTTTATCAGAGTTCCATGATGAACATACATAATGAATTCTGTGGCAATGCAGTTTTTTTTCTTTTTTGTAAAATAATTCATAAAATGACAAATTGTTCTTCTGTAATCTCCCCCAAAAGTAACAAAAAATGTAATAATATTTGGTTGGTCCAAAGAACAAAAAATAAACGGAAAAAAAAAACACGAAGAGAATCTTTTCCAAAAGTCGGCCAGAAGTCGCCACCAAATATTTTATTTGTTGTTTGTTTGTTTGATGAGGTCTTAACGGCACCACGGCAACGAAGGTCAAATTGTGCCTGAGAGGTCAGATCATTTTAGAGGTAGTAAGGAAAGAGACCAGGGGGAGAATGAGAGAAATTCAAGAACAAAAGCCAGAAAGCTGTGATCGAGAGAGGAGGTGCATGGGTAAAACAAAAACAAAGTAGAGAGGGGGTGGAAGAGGAGAATTAAATATGGTTGTAGAGGGATGCATGCTGAAGGAAGGAGATTATTTTATCTGGAGGATTTTTCTGGAAGAACTCAGCAATTGAGTTGTGGGGAGCGAGGGAAGTTCTGGGAAGGTTGTACAGGGGGCAAGCAAGGAGAACGTGATGGATTGTGAGGATGCAGTGGCAATTGTTACAGAGGGGTTGGGGGAACCAATAAGGAGGTGGGAGTGAGTGAGGTGGGTGTGACCAATTCTAAGACGGGTAATATGAACGTTGTCGATACGAGAAAGGTTGTTGATGGTGGATTTGATCGGGATTGTGGGCTGGATAACATGGGAGTTTATTATCAATTTGGAAGTTCCATAAGGTTTGCCAGCGGTCACGAACAAGAGAAGCGATAAGCGGTTTGATGTCAGAGAGGGTTTTGGGAAAAGGGGAAGGAAGGAGGTTAAGGGCAAGCTTAGCGGCTGTATCAGCCCTGTCATTGCCAGGAATGCCAACATGGCTGGGTATCCAGAAGAAAAGAACACTTTTCCTGCAGAGGGTGGGAGAAAAGAGTTTCCGGAGGAGGAGGTGGCAGGTGAGGTTATCCCATTTAAGATTGAGTAATGAAGTAAGAACAGCCTTTGAGTCAGAGAAAATGGCAAAAGAGGAGAGTACTCAATAAAGTTGAGGGCGAGGAGAATGGCCTTAGCCTCGACTGAAAAGATGGATGAGTAGTCAGGAAGTCTGCTACTGAGGGTGATGTCTTGGATGATGGCAGCAGCAGCTGTCTTGTTGCCTTCCTTGGAGCCATCAGTATAGATGGAGGTGTAATTTAAGAGTTGGTCTTTGATTTGGTTGTGGAGATTGATGAAGAGGTTAGGGTGAGTTTGAGTTTTGTTATAAGTGGAGAGGTCTAGGTGGACAGAAGGAAGGGGGGTGGCCCAAGGAGGAAAAGTGGGCCAGGAGTAGGTGCCGAGAGTGGCGGGGTTGATGCCAAGTTGAAAGAGGTCTGTGTACCCCTTAAATCATCTGTTTTGAATATACATATCCCATAGATTAACATATAGTTGTTTTATGTTTTGACGTTGCCTGCCTTTAGTTCAGAAAAGTTTTTAAAGGTTTTAGATGCTAGCGGGAGTCGTTAGTTTCCACCCCTGAATTTCCGCTCTAGAAATCAGTGTTTTCCATCCCCAAAACTTGGGGGTGAAAAGCAATGTTTAAGAACTTATCCTTTTCATTTCTGTAAGCATTGAAAAATTGGATTAGATCTGTATGCCTTTGCATATATTGTTTAATGAAAATGACATACAACACATTTATTAAATGAAAAACAAGGAAAGAGAATGTGAGGGGTTTTCACTAAACTACAACAGCAAGAATTTTAATGCCCAACTCACGCAATAAGCAAATCATACGAGAAGTACCCTGCATCAACATAACGTTCACAACATAGCCAACTTGTGGAATATGAATGCAAAGAATGAAATATTATGGAAAAATTGTATTTGATGCTCAGAAACAAGTTCCGATTATGTTTTTCATTAATTCTCCGACTGCTCATAATCTATAAAAAAAAAGGAGCAATTTGGTAACTTTGAAATCAGATCACGAGGCCGTTGCAAGCATTACATACAATCGCCACATGGTATTGAAATCACGGCACACTTCATGTAGAACCTAGAGTGGCCACGATGATTTTTCATAGTAATCTTTTATTTTTCTACAATATATTCATGGGAATTTTATTCAGCAAACATTCAAAAATATTTAAAGAGCAGCTTAGAGTGTGCGATCATTACAGTGTTGCAAATGTTGTAATCTAGGAGATGAAGGGAATATATTCATTTCAGACATGATTCTTGTGATGCTGTACGATAATAGTTTGTGTGACAATAACGAAGTATAATGGGTGTTGCATCTTTCTGATAGTATTCAAAAAAAATGTTTGTGTACAAAAATTTAACGTTGCAAAATTTGATAACGTTCGCTACTTTTTGTGATGTTAAATCACCAATTAGTTTGAATATTTATTTCAAATATTTGTTTATTTTTTTTGAGGTGTTGCCCAAGAAGCTTTGAAATAAACAATATGGAATGTATGTGCTGTTCGTCACAGACCAAAACCATTGATGTTTATTTTTAGCAAGTTCTGACAGCATAACGTAACGTTCGCAACAAGGGTGGGGAGAGCAAGCTCTGACGTCAGTCACATGAAGTTAATCAATTTAATGGTACTTGTATACTTTGTGGACATGTCTGTATGTATAGTGGATGTGTTCAAAATAGACCCCACACATTTTGTCTTCAGGGATATGTTGATGATAGGTCTGATACATGGGACTAATGGATAAACAAGATTGCCAAAATATTATTTTTTCCTAAATCAACATATGCATGTATGGAGGTGAAAGTATCCATTTGATTGATATTAAGTTTTTTCTAGGAAATACAAACAAACAGCACAGTTGATAATTTTGTAACTTCTTTTATTTCATTCCCCCCATAAAACAGGAAAGGGGACCGTTACCATCCATCCATGTTTATTTGTAGTAGGCGCCTTTTCCATAGGATACAAAGCGCCCAGAATGCTGCCCCAAAGTTCAGTAAGTAATACATGATTAAAAAAGAAAAGTCTTGAGACGTGTTTTGAACTGTCCAAGTGAACTGGCATGGCGAATGTGTGAAGGCAAAGAGTTCCAAACATGGGGTGCTGCAGCTGAAAAAGCCCTAGAACCAGCTTTGGTGTTAGTTCTGGGTTCAGTCAGGAAGTTTTCAGAGGAGGAGCGAAGGGATCGAGCTGGTGTATAAAGTTTCAGACTGTTGGATATGTATTTATAATTTTTTAACAACTTTGTTGTTTTTGATGTCTTTACCAAAAGACTGTAATTCTCTTTCAAAAACTGGGGGTTGCAGTAACTGGGGATGGGAGGGCCTGGTGGTGAAGGGAGTTTGGAGTAGAGCATAAACCTCCCCCCCCCCCCACCTTCCCTTTCTCCTCTCGCTCCTCCATAGATATTCAATGTTTCAACCAGAAGTTACATCCTTAATCCAAATCAGTTATAAAGCAAAACTATGTACTATTCCTCCCACCTGGAAGCTGGGATGGGGAAAAGCAGATAAGAAGTCCCCCCTATCCAAAATAATATTCTGCATAATTACATGGTAATTCATCTGGTAGCACAGAGCTAATTAAGTATTACTCTTTCAGCCCAAAATGAGAATCCCTAAAGAAAAGGCTAATCAAAATATTTTTTAAGATGTCCCATTTCTTGGGACAGGAAGCTGAGAAATTGAAAATGTCAGGAAAGGTACAGAAGGCATAGTTCTTGACTACGCATATCCAAACTTGACAAGATCTGCTTCAGAAAAAGTTTTCTGGGGAACTATTTTACAAATGACCCTTACCAAAATGTGAGGGTGTACAACACCTTTTCACTTCGGTACTTCCTCTTTCTGGTACAAAAAAAGACCCTGAACTTGATGCTTGGGGCAAATAGTTAGTTCCACGCTACCATTAAATTAAACTACGCCAACTGCATACTTCTTCTGGAATACCTTTTACTTCCAGAAGGAACCGTCAGAAGCTAAACCCTCTGTTGTTATGGATACACAAAATGATACAATGGGAAGAGGAGAAGAAAATAAACATATACAAAGTAACTTTTTAAAGGTAAGAGACAAAGAAAAACAAAATAAGATGACACTCAAATAAGATCTAAAGACATGAAGACTTTAAAGGGCTGAGAGGACCACCCGTATTGAATTATCTTCCAAAGGGCATCACCATAAATAAATTGTGACACGTAAATCCAACAAATTACACAACTTTATGACAGAAATTGGACCAGTAGTAAAAGCAGCAGGAGAACGGATTTGACTGGTTATCTAGTTATAGCCTAATGCTAGAGAAAATTTAACAGATACCAGAACCAAAATTTGTATCAACTGTCATGTCATTGCATATCCTGAAATATTTTGTTCCATGATATTTATTCATAAGCCACGACCACCATGCAGATCAATAAAATAATGACAACATTAGCATTTCCACAATAATTAACAACATCATCAAAGCAAGTATGATGCAAAAAACGATTGCTAATTTATCCTATTTCAAGAATTTGTCCGTGAGCCCACATACTCATTAGCATTCATGACATCAATACCACAACATTAGAACATATGTACAAACCATGACCAATCTGTGTACCACATATAGCATAATCTGATATATTATTTATGGTGTTTACATCAAATTGCAGTCACATTTAGCCACACCCACTATGCAAATTAAAAGTATCTGTTAATAACATAAGCATGTACACAATAACCAACAAAATTATCATGCTCAATATAACATAAAATGGACATACAGTTGCTCATTTATCATTTTTTCAAAAATTCCATTTTACACCTGCCTACTTATTAATATTATACTTACAAACATTAGGTCATATCTGTAGACCATATCTATCTGTGTACCACACATGATGTGAATCCAGTTTAAGGTTTTTGAGATATCGTGTTTACTTGTGCTTTTTGTTTACAAAATCATATTAAGCCCCACCCACTACGCATATTAATGAAATTCAGGATTTTCATACCATGAAAACATACACACTAACTAACATTATTATAACAAATATTAAACAACATAAAATGTGATTGTCAAACTAAGAGCATTTCATGATTTTTATATTAAGTCCTGCCTACTCATTAATATGCATGATATCACCACCAAAAACAATAGCGCACATCTACAGACCATGGACTATATGTGTACCACATAATACATTAATCCAAAGAATCGTTCTTGAGATATCGCGTTTACGAGCTGGCCATCACAAACACACATACTGTACACACACATATACAAATACATACACCTACAGTATACATACATACAAATGCCATCATGACTGCATAGGTTCCTAAAGCTATCGCATCAGAACCAAAAATTGAAGCAGAAGGCATATTCTTATGTGAAACAAAGCAATAATGCCAATAAAAAGTCACATGGGCCACATAAAAAGTTGTCTATAACTAAAATATGCTGTGCGATAAATTTTATAGAATGCTCCAAGGTCTGGATGCCAGTAGAAGTGTGGCGGCTAACTTCAGGATTGGAGGATGGGTCAGGATTGGAGGATGGGTGAGGATTGGAGGATGGGTGAGGATTGGAGAATGGGCGAAGTTTGAACTATGGGCTTGAAATAATAATAATGATACATCAATTTATATAGTGCTTTTTGCTAAGGTCTAAAAGCGCTTGTACTTTTTTTGTGCCATCGTCTCACAAACTGAATATTTTCTCAAGTCCTGGGGACTATTCTCAACCACTCAGCCATCACAGTGCAATAGAGTCATTAAACTGATCAGATACTAGCTATTACCCTGCTCTGATCAATTACATGGATCCCATCCCATGTCCCAAATGACATCCCACCCCATGTCCCACATGACATCCCCTCCTATGCATTGTCCTACATGGCATTCCACCATATCTCCTACATGGCATTCCACCATACAGTATGTCTTACATGGCATTCCACCATGTCCCACATGGCATCCTACCCCATGTCCCACATGGCATCCCACCCCATGTCCCACATGACATTCCATAGCCTCCATAAGAAGTCTCATCCTATCACAGTCCCTGATTGAGCAAACTATGTATGAAATTGTCAGTTCATATAATAACTTATATGCAAATGACTTGTTGAAATGGGGTGGGACCTCATGTCCCACATGACATCCCATGTCCAACATGACATGCCATCCCATGGCATTCCACCCCATGTCCCGCATGGCATTCCATTATTTATTCTACATGGCAATCCACCCCATATCCCACATGACATCCCATAAGCTCCATAAGAAGCCTCATCCTAGCTATCAGTCCCTGATTGAGCATACTATGTATGAAAGTATCAGTTCATATAATAACTTACATGCAAATGACTTGTTGAATAAGAAAAAAAGGTGGAATCAAATAACTATGCCTGATATAGCCCTTGGTGTATACCACATGGTATATATTATATCATATGTCCTGCATGGCCCATCCATGTCCCACATGGCCCCATCCATGTCCATATGCAGTCACATCCTGTTACACTCCCTGACTAAGCATACTAAATAAAATAGTCTAGTCAGTTCATATACTGTAGCAACTTTATGCGAATGACCACAATAATAAAGGTGGAGTTTAATAATCATGCCTGATATAAACAACTGTTGGTGTTTTAATATTATAAAGAATTTGAAGAATTTTAAATCTCCAGTGCTACGAGAGAGACGCTTGAGCATCTCTGATGAATATTGGAAAATTATATCATTTTACAGTTATCTTTTAAGGAAATATCAAATGTTTTGTAGACTTTTTGAGGAACTCTTCAATCTGTCTTAAGTGTCTCTGCAAAAACTTTACATTTTGTAAGGAAATTATAACCTTCCATGAGAATATTTGAAGAAACTTGATCATTTTCTGAGGAATTCTAATTTTTTTTTAACACTTCTGAGGAAATCTCAGGAAAAACTGTGGACGGCAGGATGGACGAAATCGCCATTACAAAGGTTCGCATTATGCTTTGCATGCTTACCAAAAACCATTAGACATGCCAGGAAAGTACTAAAACGGAATCTACTAAGGGCAATTATAATTGACCACCTGAAGAAAGTATGAGGGGAAATATTTCAAGTAATTAAAAATCAAATGAATTGTTAAGAATGTTATGATAATCTTCCATATTAGACTTACAACACCAGTCATTTTTACACAGATAAGACAGAACTTAACTTGAATATCTTCTTAACGGAATAAGATATTGAAGTAGTTTCTTCACTAATTTGTTTTTATTCAAGTTCTTTTCCTTTTAAATGTCAACAAAACTCCAACATCAAGACAGCAGCAAGCTTTTAAAACAACCTGCATTCTGAGAAGCCTCACAATAAAAAATATTTGATCTATTTTTAATGTACCAGTGATGTCATACACATGTTGGATCTTTTAATTATGGAGAACAATCATCACTTAACAATCCTGATATGGCAATAGTTCAATGACATATGCCCTATCTAAATGAAAAATGTACCTCCTGTCCTGACAAATATTTCTACTGGTACATCATTGTAGAACATTTTGTAAACACCAAAGGTCTCCTCACAGACTGGAACAGATCAGGTAAATGTATGTATACCACACAGGGACAAACTTCCAGATGTGCAGAGGTGGTGCAAGAAATTTTCATTAAACTTACATTGTCTGAGGCCCCTTGGATTCAAAGAAAATAATTTAAGTGAAATACAAATTTTATCATGTAAAGGGTTTTGAACTATTTTAATTATTTGCCTGAGTATGAATTAATGAAAACAATCCACTCCCAAGCACTGCAGAGGTGAAAATAGAAGGATGAATGTGTCTTCTTGCTGAAATAATAAAAAGTTTTTGTCAGGGACGTAGGCAGGGTCACCTCTCAGGGAGGCAAGAATCCAAAAAAATTACTTGCTCTTTACATGCTTACATGTTCTTTACATGCTTACATGTTTTTACATGCTTACATGTTCTTTACATGTCCTTTACATGCTTATGCATTCTTACATGTTCTTTACATGCTTACACATTCTTTACATGTTCTTTACATGCTTACATGTTCTTTACATGCTTACATGTTCTTTACATGCGTACACATTCTTTACATGCTTACATGTCCTTTACATGCTTACATGTCCTTTACATGCTTACATAGTCTTTACATAATTACAAGTTCTTTTTTACATGCTTATACATTCTTTACATACTTACATGTTCTTTATATACTTACACATTCTTTACATGCTTACATGTACTTTACATGCTTACATGTTCTTTACATGCTTACATGTCCTTTACATATTTACATGTTCTTTACAAGCTTACACATTCTTTACATGCTTACACATTCTTTACATGCTTACACATTCTTTACATGCATACATGTCCTTTACATGCTTACATGTTCTGTAAAACGCCTTTGTTGTATATTGTTGTACTTTTAGGGCGCTATACAATCGTTGAACTTTACATGTCCTTTACATGCTTACATGTCCTTTACATGCTTACATGCCCTTACATGTCCTTTACATGCTTACATGTCCCTTACATGCTTACATGTCCTTTACATGCTTACATGTCTTTTTTACATGCTTACACATTCTTCACATGCTTACACATTCTCTTTATATGCTTACACATTCTTTACATGTGTACATGTTCTTTACATGCTTACATATTCTTTACATGCTTACATGTTCTTTACATGCTTACATGTTCTTTACATGCTTACATGTCCCTTACATGCTTACATGTCCTTTACATGCTTACATGTCCTTTACATGCCCTTTACATGCTTACATGTTCTTTTTTACATGCTTACACATTCTTCACATGCTTACACATTCTCTTTATATGCTTACACATTCTTTACATGTGTACATGTTCTTTACATGCTTACATATTCTTTACATGCTTACATGTTCTTTACATGCTTACATGTTCTTTACATGTTCTTTTTTTACATGCTTACACATTCTTTACATGCTCTTTACATGCCTATGTGTACATGTTCTTTATATGCTTACATGTCCTTTACATGCCCTTTACATGCTTACATGTTATTTACATGCTTACAAGTTCTTTACATGCTTATATGTTCTTTACATGCTTACATGTTCTTTTTTTACATACTTACACATTCTTTACATGTTCTTTACATGCTTACACATTCTTTACATGTGTACATGTTCTTTACATGCATACATGTCCTTTAAATGCTTACGTGTTCTGTAAATCGCCTTTGTTGTACATTGTTGTATTTTTAGGGCGCTATACAAATGTTGAACTTTACATACTTACATGTCCTTTACATGCTTACATGTCCTTTACATGCTTACATGTCCTTTACATGCTTACATGTCCTTTACATGCTTACATGTTCTTTACATGCTTACATGCTCTCTTTTTTACATGCTTGAACATTCTTTACATGCTCTTTACATGCTTACACATTCTTAACATGCTCTTTATATGCTTACACATTCTTTACATGTGTACATGTTCTTTACATGCTTACATTTCTTTACATGCCTATATGTTTTTTACATGCTTACATGTTCTTTTTTTACATGCTTACACATTCTTTACATGCTCTTTACATGCCTACACATGTTCTTTAAATGCTTACATCTTCTTTACATGCTTACATGCCCTTTACATGCTTACAACATGCTTACATGTTCTTTACATGCTTATATGTTCTTTACATGCTTACCTGCTCTTTTTTTACATGCTTACACATTCTTTACATGCTTACACATTCTTTACATGTGTACATGTTCTTTACATGCATACATGTCCTTTAAATGCTTACATGTTCTGTAAATCGCCTTTGTTGTACATTGTTGTATTTTTAGGGCGCTATACAAATGTTGAACTTTATATACTTACATGTCCTTTACATGCTTACATGTCCTTTACATGCTTACATGTCCTTTACATGCTTACATGTCCTTTACATGCTTACATGTTCTTTACATGCTTACTTGTTCTTTACATGCTTACACATTCTTTTTCTACATGCTTACACATTTTTTACATGCTCTTAAAATGCTAACACATTTTTAACATGTGTACATGTTCTTTACATGCTTACATGTTCCTTACATGTTCTTTACATGCTTACATGTTCTTTACATGCTTACATGTTCTTTACATATATACTTAGGTTTACATGTTCTTTACATGCTTACATTTTCATCGCATGCACCATTATACTCAATGCATTAATGGGCTTTATGAAATGAGTAAGTGCTTCAGACAAGCTTAAACAGTGACTCAAAATGCAAAAAAGATAAAATAAATCAAAATGCCAAAAAGATAAAATAACTCGAAATGCCAAAAAAAAAAAAAAATAACTCAAAATGCAAAATGCTCGTTCAAATGAATCAAAAGTAGTTTTTATTTTGGCTGTATCAACCAGGGGATTTCAACTTTAATAAGTCTCAAAGATTGTGAAAAAGAATTTCTTTACATCCTCAATATCAAAGACGGTATGAAATTCCTATTCTCTTAATAAAGTTGTCAGACTGGGTTCAGATTAAAGCAGAATGACTCAATGAACAGTAAATGTTAGTGTAAAATGACCGAATGGTAAAAAAAGGAACATAAAGAGCGAAGGTGTGTTACTCTTCTCTTGCATGTTACGGTACTGCACATTATCGATGCTAGTATGTAATTGCTATCATGTTTGGGTCAAAGTTTCATGTATTGACTTTGTTCATCCAGTTCCAACTGATGATATCCAAAGTTTTAAGTCCATTGTTGAAAACACGATAGATCCGCTTTTGTCATGGATTAAATCATTGATAACTGGAGAGATGATATCGTATTTACAAGCTCTTTTCAGCAAAATCATATAAAACCCCGCTCACTATGCATATTACTGAAATTCAACGTTTTTATACCATGAACATGTACATACAGTACCAGCTAACGACATAACTATACAACATATGAAACAAAACAGACATGCGGTTGTTAAAATAAGAGTATTTCAACAATTTTACATTAAGCCCTGCCTACTCATTAATATGCATGACATCACCATAAAAAACAATAGGATACATCTACGGACCGTGGAATATCTGTGTACCACAAATGACATGAATCCGAGATGGTTTTTGAGATATCGTGTTTATGAGCTGGGTGTCACACACATACATACATACATAAACACAGACACCATCATCACCGCAACCTGATGCAGATCACATCGGAACCAAAAACTGGACCAGTCACCAAATTTGGCCAATGCAGAGAATTTGTAATTGTAATATTACGATACTCTTGTGATTGGCTTAGCAACCACTATAAACAGCCATTTCAGGGCACGCACTACATGAAAATATGAAATAATCCTCAAATGATTTCCACTTCAATTCCCAAATGATTTCCACTTCATTGAGTGGAAATCCACTACACTAATGTGATATACAGGAGGTTGGGTTCATGAAGCGATTAAACATAATGCACTTGTCAGTTGTATGACTTACCCCTATTACCCCCAGCAATGTCAGTCAAAGGTGAGTCATTGACATATAAAATAGTGACTCACATGTGCGTCATTGTACCAAATTGTCAGTCACCAGAGTGACCCCGGGGTGGGTCGATTTACTTCAGATCCATTGATTTTGTACAGAGGTGATTGACTTGGGTTGAGTCATTTCACAAAAAATGTCAGTCATTTAAGTAACTGAGGGGTGTGTCAATGTACATGTTTTGTCCACCCAATTTGGTGCAATGACTCACCTTGTCTGCAGGTGTAGGGGTGAGTCACGCAATTGACAAGTGCATAACATAATACATGGTCATTAGAGACTAAAATATCTGCCAAACACAAAGGAATTGTCACTTCCCATGCTCCTAAAACTGTAATACCTTTCTTATTCCACCTCAAATGCTGACCCGATGTTTGCACTTTTTGTAATGAGTGAAATACTGATGCTTTTACCCTGAGAAAATTAAAATATTGATCTTTAGAGTAATGAAAGCAAAATTAGGAAAAATTGGACAAATAGATGCAAATTAAGCAATTTTTGGCTAAATTTGGTCAACAAATGGGACAATCTTTGCATGAGTATAAATTCTTGTGAATATTGAAAACAGAGTTTTGTGTTACATATTTAGATTCTATATAAAACAAAATTCATTTTCAATGATGCTAATCTACTTTTTAGCTAGAAATTTAAAGATGATAAAACACTAAAAATAATTTTAGCCAAATGACCCCTGAAAATTGCAGCAGAAAAATTAGTGCAGTAGTTTCACCGTAGGCTCGGACCTGGTGCGTTTGTGTGCTTGTATGCATTGATAACTGCTACACTATGTAGTCATTATTTACCTAAAGGTGAAATCTGATTATTAGGTTTGGGTCAATTTAGAAGGGGTAAGTCATTATTCATTTATCAAATGAAAGGAAATTGTGAGCAATTTCGAACGGCAATTCAACAAAGCATAGGCGATGTACAGTTTTGGTACACGATATTTTAAGAAACTAGTGCCAAAAAGAGCAAAAATTCAAGAAATTTAAAAAAAATTCTCCAGAAAAAAAGATTGCAGATAGGTATAATAAAAATTCGACCAGAAATCAATACTATCATGTCTTAGGATGTGCATGTTTGATTTTGATGCAAAAATGTGATCTTGCAGTTGATAAAGTTTAAAAAAAAAAAATTGTCAAAATTTTTTTGGCAATTTTTAAGTTTTATCCATTTTCAAGATACTTTTTTCCAAAAATCTTTAACAAAACTCTTAAAAAAAAAATTACATTTTGTGAAAGAAATATTTGAGTACTTTTAGATACTAAGATTACTCATACAGAACTTTGGAAAGGTGCTAATTCTATTTTTAGAAAAAAGGTGGTTTGAAAACAGCGATATTATCATCGCGTGGTAGAGTAAAGGTTCAAATAGGTAGGGCCATTGAGAAGATCTCGGGCCTCGAGGGCGAACTGAAAAGTTGGGCCCCCATATCAGAAAAGAGAAAAAAAGAAGAAAAAAAGTTGTATGTCAAATTCAGCTAGATTAACAACAGATCATGGCAAAGTTTCCAGAATTTTCATATATACCTCCGCTACTTCAAACTATAGCAGTTGGCTATAAATTTATGAAACAACGAATTTACATCAGGAAAATGGAGAGCCATGCAACGAATTATCAATTTGCATATTTGTTCTTGAATAATTAGGCCTAGAAAACTGCAAAAACTGTAAAACTGTTTTGTTTTTTTGAACAGATTGTGAGACTTTTTGCTACTTGATGATTTTCAGACAAACGTTGCCTCCAGTTCTTTCACTTTATACCTTTACCACAAACAACTTTATCTGTGACAGAATATTGATCATTAGAAGACATGGTGTGGAAGGCATTTTCAATAATCCAACTGTGCCCCCAAAACCACATTGAAAAATCTAGTACCTTTTAAGAAAATACCACCCACTAAGATTTCACCAGAAATCAATTCATGCATATATTAACAATGGATCAGAGAAAGTTCTTTTTAGGGCATTTCACAATGCAAATCAGTCCAACTTCTTTAGGTCACTTTTATTTTCCTGCATTATTTGCCTCAAAAGATAAACTTTAACAACAAAGAACTGCATTCAACTTACAATTAATGGGATATCCCATCAACAAAACCCTCAGATTTCTACCGACCTCAAGAAAGCAACAAAAGAAACAGGCATTCATTTCTAAACTAGGTAATACGAAAGCAAAGGGGTAAAAGCAGGAGGGTGGTATTTCCGGAAATAAACCCATTTTCTTCTCCATCGTTTGGATTTCACACTTTTTGATAAAGGCAATGATAACAACTCAACTATATTTCTGGGCTGCTTGTACATTATTTCAATATTTTAAGTTCAAATGTACTTGTGCATCTGAAGGTTATATTTCTTTTAAGAAAGAATTAACTGAAAAAGTGAAGTAATGATGACAAGTTTGTTAGAATATTTAAAGAGAGGTCCATCTTTAATTGAGTGAGCAGTGGGCCCAATGTGGGAATTTTTTTTCTTATCCTGACTTGCAAACTTATTATATTTGTTTATACTTTTTGAAGGTCTATGGACATTTACATAGTAATTACATTTTTTGATACTTAAGTGGAAAGAGGGGTGTATGCTAAACATGTTGAAGGTGAAGTCACCATCACCTGTATTTGTGGCAGATCACGGACAGAGCTTCCAGGAAGCCCAACCATTTGGGGTATTTTGCAGGTACAAAATCTTCAATTTTACAATCACTTTAACTGCCTAAGCAGGGGGACTACTGTAAGAGATTAACTTTAATTAGTTGAATTCTACAAGAGGGGAGAAACATTCTTTCATCACTCTCTTGTGGCAGGTTTCCCAATTGCACATGATGACATTATAAGAACTAAATGCACAGTAAGGCAAAGAAAATACAGTTACAGAAATTACTAGCAAGTTACCATCATCTTGCACAAAAATGTTTTTCAGAGACCTGAAGAAATGTTTTGTGAAAAACAAAACTTTTTCATGTGACAATTTTGCACTTGGGAGGAGAAAACCCCTGAATAAATTGTTTGAAATTCTACCACTTCCTGCATGAATTCCCATAACAGCAACAGTGTTGTTCCGAACAGTTGTTCAAAGACAAAGCACATCTATAAAATTATTGCTCCCTTAGCGAACTTCTGTCAGAAAGTTCAGCCTTCAGTTGGACTTTTTTTTGGTCTTCTGTAAAACTAAATGACTCTAAAGTGGTAAATTGGAAGACCCAAAGGAGCAACTATGCAACTAGCTATGCAATAGTTTACAGAATCACACCAAAACAAACATCTGAAGCCTATTCCCCCCCCCCCTCCCTTTCACCCCAACTTCGAAAGTCCAGGAACAGCCCAAAAAATAGGATACTTTAAAATACCAATGAAATTGGGTCTTTTTTACAAACACGTCATGTGACGTCGGTTGTACATGCACTAAAGCTTATGGGTGTTTACAATTTCTGTTCCAGATTGTTCCAATTTCCATTGGCTACTGTGAAATTTTGACTACTGGTAGGATATGAATATTTAAAACTTTTGACTACTGTCTGTTTAAATTCACTCTTGCCTTTTGTTTATAAGAGATAATAAAAAAGGCAGTGGCCAAAAGTTTTGAATATTCATATCCTACCAGTGGTAAAAATTTCTTAGTAGCCAATGGAAATTTGAACAATCTGGAGTGGAAAATGTAAACACCCATATGCATTAGTGCATGTATGAACAACGTCACGTGACGTGCCTATAAAAAGGACCCTATTTTGGAGTATTTTATTTTCTGGGTCGCTCCCGGACTGTTCGATGATAAATGCAAGGAGAGAACATAAAAACAATTATCATGACATGGCATATATTGTACGGTATTACTCTTAATAATAACATGTGCACTAATAAGTAACTTAAGTTTATTGAAGATTTTTTTTTGTGATTTGAGGGAGGGGGGAGGGGGGAGGGAGGAAGGGAAGGGAGGGAGGAAGGGTAAGGGAGGGGGGAGGGAGGAAGGGTAAGGGGGGAGGGAGGAAGGGGAAGGGAGGGGGAGGGAGGAAGGGGAAGGGAGGGAGGGGGAAGAGGGTGTAAGTATTTCTATTGGAGCACAGAAAAAGTTTCATTGCTAAAAATTTCCTTTTCAATAATACAATAATAACAAAGTTCCAAGAAAAAAATTGTTGATAAGATGTGACAAAATTTCTTAACTTAAATTGATGGTTCTTTCATAAGGACCATTAAGACCAATTTAACAAACTTTTTCTCATGACTTCAGATTCATCTTACTTGAAATTTCACAAATGAGTCAGTCCATGGCTGTCTTCATGGCATGATTTCACCACTAAATTGTACAATGTTGCACAAAGGTAAAACCATGCATACACTTTATAAAAATTAACATGATTACTTCATAAGAAAAGTTCCTGCATGACCCACATTCACATAAAGCATACTGTCTCATCTATACAGTGCTTTCATCTGATGTCCAATACACTCATTTACCAGCAAACTCCTAGCTTGATTTAAAAAGAGACAGGGTGTAAGATTTGTTGAGGGGCACATTAATGTGTGCGCAAAGTGCTGCGTCTTTTCGAATTGAAGTCCAGGGGCACTTTCAAGCCCCTGGTAAAGAAGCTCTTCAATTTTAGCTACAATCATACCTAAGATTGAAAATATTCTGATTGATAAGGACCAGTCACTAGCCAAACAGGACAATTGCTTAATATGCTATCATTCTGTGTCCTGTATCCATGTAAGGAATTTCAATTAAGAGGTTAATTAAGATTATTAAGTTTAAAAAAGTAATAATTTTGTTACAATTTTTACGGAGGGGCGGGACAGGCCCACGAAGGTGCAGACAGGCCCGCGGAGGGGCGAGACAGGCCCGCGGAGGGGCGGGACAAGCCCACAGAGGGGCGGGGCAGGCCACGATGGGGCGGGGCAGGCCCGCGGAGGGGCGGGGCATGCACACGGAGGAACGGGACAGGCCCACGGCGGGGTGGGGCAGGCCCACGGAGGGGCAGGGCAGGCACACGGAGGGGCGGGGCAGGCACAGGGAGGGGCAGGGCAGGCCCAAGGAGGGCCACCGACTTTTAATATTAGTTATACCAATTGATGCAAAAATACTTCAGAAGTGCATGCATGCACTTCAACCCAAGCCTGGAACAGTCTTTAAGAAAGACTTTCCAACAGGTTTTTTTACTGAAAAAGATGATTCTATAGAGATGTTACTGTCATAAGATTAACCCTTTCGAAGTCCATCTATGTTTTACCATCTGTTACCATAAAATGATACACTGTACCAAAAATAAATTGGGTCACTGAGTGTCACGACAAGGATTTTTCGCATTACCTCAAAAGTTTTTGAGCGTTTAACTAGGGGTAACTGTGACTGGCCTTATATAAAATCTTTTTCTGGTACAGCTAATAAGCAAAAGGAAGTTTAACCACAATTCAAATAATTGAACACTTATTTAAAGAAAATACAAACTCAAATAATCTAGTTTGATATGATTGAGAATTAAGAAATAAAGCAACTACCAAAAACCCCATCATAAAATCTTATTCTGTTCTCAAGTTATCCAAGTTTGAAGTTGTAACATGGACATCATTTTGTCTGATTACCTTCGCCAATGAAGTTGGAGGGAGGTTATGTTTGTTTGTTTGTTTACTTGTTATCAAGACTATCTCAATAACTGATGATTGGATTTTAATTAAATTTGGAGTGTGATTTTGTTACTGTTTCAGGAAGAAGTTTTAAAATTTGGTTATTGGAACAGGTTTTAGGATGAGATTTGTCAAGACATTGTTGAAACTTTTCAATGGAATGTGCTAAACAATGAATTTGGCTCTAAATAAAAACCCAAACAATCCATTAGCTGGACTCTGAAGAAACATAAATCTAAGTGGTTGGGTATGAAACAAAATAAAAACAATTGGAATTTGGCATAAAAAGAAAATGATGGAATGTGAAAGTTGTCTGAAAGGAACTTATAACTATAAATGGGTAGCCTGAACAACAACACTGAGAGGTGAAATCGACAAAATATTAGGTATATTGAAATTGCAAAGCAGGCGGAGGCATGCATTCTACAGAGTGCTAATATTCTAGTTTTGTGTTGAAATCATGTAAACGATAACATAATTTACTTATGTGCAAGCATACATAATGTATTTCTTTATAATTGTCTTTAAAAATTTCTTTCCAAAATGCTTAGACATGGAAGTTCTAAGGGTGTGAATCATTAATACTATATACAAATACAAATTCAAAGACCCATGCCAAAAAAAAAAAAAAATCTTAGGTGCATGGACAAAATGGCCACTCCCATGTATGTTTATGTTGACAGAATTAACGTTTTAACAAATTAACAAATTTATGCTAAATTGTTTTGTACGATGTGAAATTTCTTCAAATGACTTATAATTCTTATATCTTTTAAATCAAATGAAGAAAAAGTCAGGCTTTATGTTCCTTTTAAAGGTTTCTCAATAAGGGATTTTTTATCCTGTATATGAATATATGTTTTATACGCATTATCAAATTGAAATTAACTTCTTTCATATAAATTTCACATTTTCTTTCCGATTACCATATTTGTCTTTTTTCAATGTCCAATGAAACTTACTTTCTTGTCTTAAGAAGCACTCCTACGCAACATGAAATTTTAATGTAGGAAAACTTAAAATTAGAGAACATGAAAGGTACATGATATTCAGCTTCTGAATCAGTTACGGTACCTTTCCTATCAACAGAAAGGCTTAATTTGAGGAAGATCTCCCGATATTTCATCAAAAATTTTGGTGGACTTGAACTAACTTCACTCAAGTTTGTTTGATTGTTTGATGAGGGTTTAACGGCACCACAACAACAAAGGTGAAATTGTGCCTGAGAGGTCAGATCATTCTAGAGGTAGGAAGGAAAGGAAACAGGGGAGAATGAGAGAAATTCAAGAACAAAAGGTCAGAAAGTTGTGATCGAGAAGGGAGGTGCATGGTTGAAACAAAAACAAAGTAGAGAGGGGGTGGAAGAGGGGAATTAAATATGGTTGTAAAGGGAGGCATGATGAAGGAAGGAGATAATTTTATCCGGAAGATTTTTCTGGAAGAACTTAGCAATTGAGGAGTTGTGGGGAGCGAGGGAAGCTCTGGGAGGGTTGTACAGGGGCAAGCAAGGAGGACGTGATGGATTGTGAGGGTGCAATGGCAATTGTTGCAGAGGGGTTGGGGGGAGCCAATAAGGAGGTGGGAGTGAGTGAGGTGGGTGTGACCAATTCTTAGTCAGGTAATATGAACGTTGTCAATACGAGAGAGGTTCTTGATGGTTGTTTGATCGGAATTGTGGGCTGGATGACATGGAGTTTGTTATTAATTTGGGAGTTCCATGAGGTTTGCCAGCAGTCATGAACAAGGGATGCAATAAGCGATAAAACAGCAGAACTAGTTGTTAATAATTTTCACCTGCCCTACTTAATGTTGAGATTAAAGTTAGGTTACTATTTTTGATTATGATTTCAGGTCAATTTCCATATTCATGCAGAGAAAAAAATAAAAACAAACCCTTAATAAAGTCCTTTAAACAGATTCACAGGCGTGTCTTGGCAAGCCCTTAGGCAATTAAGAGAAAAATAAATACGATCATATCCAATTACCATGCTGACAGAATCTGTGATGTGGCAATTATGTCATGCGTGACAAAAGTCATTTGACTCAATGTCAAATGCCACCCCATTCAAAGATACTTAGATCTTAAATTATTACTATTATTATTATTCTTATTATAAAAGGTTCACAGGTGCGCTTGTCAGGTGCTAAAATGCATGGAATTACATACTTAATCCATGTAGATGATTTACACCAGGCAACTGGAAGACAAACAATGCACTTTTTCCAAACTTTTATTGTTGAAACTAAATATAAACTGGATGACAACCACCTTGGAGAAAACAAAAGGAAAGAAAGAACCCTGGGCAACCAATGCAGTCCCCATGCATGCCAACATACTGTAATTGGTTAAACTTGACTTAAAGGTACATGTATATGGACAAGTAGAGATTTAACAGTCATAATTCTCAACAGAGTTATATGTTGTTTAATTCTCTATGTAAAATGTTTATCACTCTTTGCACAGTATTGAAAGGATTAGTTCAGGGGTCAAGCAAGTCTATCTTATATGCAAGAGGACTTCAAAAGAAACAAAAATAGTAAAAAAAGTATTCAAAAATCTTATTCCGTGAAAGAGATATCTATGTTTTAATAAAGTTTAGTATCATTTGTGTAGAAATGACAGAAATCAAACTAGTTGTGATGTCATAGCCTCAGATTCCTTGAAGTCTATTCCATCATATTTTGTTGTGCGATTTTGTGGCCATGGGATATGTCAAATAAGTAGTAAAACTGAATTTTGAAAGGAAATTTATGATATACCACCTGAAGAAAGTTGGAGGAAAAATAAATTAGATAGCGAAAAAATTAAATAAACTTTCTGTAAGATACATTAACAATTGTTAAGAATGTGAGGATGAAGACGCCAACTTTCCATAGTAGACTTACTATACCAGTCATTTCTACACAGAAGACAAAGCTTTAAACTTGAATATCTCCTTAATGAAATAAGATGCTTAAACGCTTTCTTCACCATATCATTTCTTTTAAAGTCCTCTTTTATATTATATATACATGCTTAAACTAATGCTTTAAAGCGCTTTGAGCCTTCATAGGGAAAAGTGCACATGAAATGATAGTTCTATTAAGTTATGGCTGACCAAAATTTGAAAATAATTGATGCATGCGAAAGTTGTGATCTTTTAGAGAGATGACAAAAGTAATGTAATTTTTATAATTTCTGTCACTGAACATCACCAGCTTGTTATCTCTTGCTAAATTTTGACTGACATGTGATGAAGATTAATATCTTCTTGGTCATACATATTAACCAATTTTGATGAAATGTTTTGCTATTTTCATGGTTTATGGCCCAGCAAGTCTATTAGAACAGAAAATGGAGCCACCAACAACATACCCGACATTTCATGTTAAGAAGAAATGAAGATTGGTTCACTGCTACAATATTGATCAACCTAACAGCCCCAGTTTTTTAAAGTGTGTGCCAAAACCTGAAAACCTTTCAGTGGGAGCCAAATCTGGACCGGCGGTACAGTGGAGGGGGGGTCCCTGGGCAATTTAGCGCAATGACTCCCAGCCTTTTTCATATTATTCCATGGATGTAACTTGACGCATGTTTACAACTGTGGGTGCCAAAGGGTAGCATCTAGTCTGGTGCCTCTTTTGGTCTGCTTCACTGCGTACAACCATTTCTGAGAAGTCAAAACTTGCATCACATATCTATCTCACATGTTTAATACAACAAGGCTTTGCAAACCCATTCACTCTAGACATCCCAAAACTGGTATATGGTGTGAGTTAAAAAGAACAGCATTAAAACAAGACCTGAAGTGATATTGAAAGCTCTTTTTTAGAAAGTAGTTACAAATATACCAGCTTTTAGTCTAATTAATAGTGTACAATACTACAAAAATTGCCTAAAAATGATAGAAACTTCCCAAAAATTGCCCAAAAATATAAAAAAAAATCATAAAATTGTCAAACAATTCACGGACATTTAATGGAAATACTAGAAAAAGAACATAATGACTCAAAAATCAAAAGAAAATTGCACAAAAATGAATGAAAATTTTCCCGAAAATTGGAAGATTTTTATCTTATCACCCACATAAATGTATATTTATGTGGGGATGAGATATTGTAGTCACTTGGCTGTATAGGCAAATAACTGCCGATATCTCCTACACTACATGTCCACCCAGGGTTCCTTGATATTAGGGGGGCTGGTGACCTCATATTAGGGGTCATAAGTTTTTGGAACGGGACAAAATTTGGTGATATTTGGGTCTGTGTGTGGTCAAAAGGTCTAAAAGCAATTGACCACTTTTCACCATTTCCCCCTATAGTTATGGAATGGTAATTGTGACGTGAGCATGAATGGTGTCATACAGTAGGGAACAATAAAAGTGAAAAATTTCAGAAGTTGTTTCAGTAATTAGGGTCAAGGGTCAGAGGTCAAATATGTGATTTTAGGGGGTATTATTTAAGAATTTGTACAATTTTTGTGCCACTTTAAATTCTGAGAGTGCAAAACCTGTACCAATCCTAAATTTGTATCATGATACTGTGGTACATGAATTTGTATCCCGTAAACTCTGGGGTCAAAAAGTCAAAGGTCACAATTCAAATTAAACAAGTTTTTGGTGATGGCTATATCTTTTGAAGGAATTACTTGCTATCTTTACAAATTATATAGGTGGGTAGGGTTTCACATTCTAACAAAAATGTAAAATAATTAAAGGTCAAATGTCATGGGTCAAAGGTCAAATTAGTATCTTTTTATGCAAAATTTTGCATTATTTTAAAGTAAAAAAAGTACAAGATCTATACCAACCCTATCTTGTCCCATGATACCTTGGTACATGAATTTGTGTCCCATAGATCGGCTCTGGGGTCAAAAGGTCAAAGAGCTATTGACCATTTTCCCTATAGTTGTGGAATGGTAAGTGTGACGTGAGTATGAATGGTGTCATACAGTAGGGTACAAGGGTGAACAATTTCAGAAGTTGTTTCAGTGATGATGGTCATGGATTAAAGGTCAATATGTGATTTTAGGGGGTAATTATGTACTAATTTGTACAATTTTTGCGCCACTTTAAATTCCGAAAGTGCAAGGCCTATACCAATCCTGTCTGTATCACATGGTACATGAACTTGTCCCATAAACTCTGGGGTCAAGGTCACAGAGCTAGTGACCCCTTTAAAACATTCCCCATAGTTATTATCATTAGCTATTTCCCACACCTATGCAGTATGCTTAAGGTGATGAGATCAGCAACTCCATGGATTGCTATCTTGTTTGATTAGCAGCACCGTCAGTGATGGAACTAAATTTACCAGTGCAATTTTCCATTTATTATCAGGAAATTTTTGGGGTTCTTTTCACCCCTATCCTCCTGCGAGAGGTGACCATTCCTATGCCCCAGCCTAACATTAGGTATCAATATGTTTGGGAGTTAGTTACAAGGTTCGAAACTACACTTCTCATCAAACTGAGAAATATCTTGTGGAAAATGTTCTGGAATATATTACACCTTCAAAGATATTCAAGACCCTACATTCGACACCTTCAAACACATATTAAAGCAAATACATCAAAAATATATCAAATGAATATATAAAAAACTACATTCCTTTATCTTGCTCCAACATTTAATATAAGACCACACAAACAAACACATACCACCATGCCCTCATCATGCCATACCTCCAAACTTATGTTGAGCTACTACATCATTGATGATCTGGTTCTGAAACAAGTTACAAAAATACTAGTTGTTAGTCTAATTAATAGTGTTTAATGTCATAGTTCAATTTTGAACAAAAAACCAACTATTTCTGTAATTTAAGCAGACATCGCAAACGATTCAAATCCCCTTGCTGCTAATAACATGCTTTCCAGCCTCTGTCACACCTGCCATCCCACTCTCATGTTCCACATGCCATACCATACTACTTCCCTCCCTATATGAAATCATATATGACCGGAACCAAAAGGTTTTGTGGTTCCGATGCTTTTTTTCATGCTGATTAATTTTGCATTAATTGTAATGCCATTGTATATCATGAAATATTTGACATGACAAGAATCGTTCTTAAGATATCGTGTTCACAAGCTATTTTCAGCAAAGATCATACATATTAAACCCCACACACAATGCATATTATTGATATTCAATGTTTTTCTAAAATGAACATGCACAAACTAGCTAACATCAGAATTTTAGTAAATATGAAACAAAACAGACATGTGATTGTTAAAAATAGAGCATTTCAAGATTTTTACATTAAGCCCCGCTTACTAATTAATATGCACGATGTCCCCACCAAAAACAATAAGGCATATCTACAGACCATGGGCTGTCCGTGTACAGTACATAACGTGAATCCAGCATCGCATCCCATACGCATGTTTTTTTGTTGCTTGTTTATGTTCAATTCCGAACAAAAATTAGGTGTACATGGATTTGGGTTACAAAGACATTGTGAAAAATGATTTCAATTTATAAAAAGTTACAATTAGATTTTAGTGCATGCAATATACATCAAATTTTTTAAAGAAAGTGAGGGTGTGGCTGCACCCTTCTACAGTAGACTTCCTACACCAGTCACTTTCATTCAAACTTCTTACACTTTGAAAATTGAATATATTATGAATCAGAACAAGATATTGCGGTAGTTTCTTCAGTTACGTTTCACTCTTTGTCTGCAAGATAGACATGTCTGACTTCTGAGTCCTTTAAAAAACTTTTAAAATCTTAACACCCTTTGTACAAAAAACATAGAAAGTACATCCTTAATAAATAGTCATTTCAGCACCTCCTGTGTTAAATTTTACAGCTATAAGTACTGTGACCCCTGCCTCAATTGGTATGTCATTGGGGTATCATAACTTTGATTTATTTACCAATAACAGTGAATCTGCTATCATAAATTGTAAGTAAAATCTTATATAAAAATGGTCATATACCTTACCTGTCTGGATAGATAGCCATGTTACGTACGTGTTTCCACTTTGTCAGAGGAATACCCAGAATAAATTCGCATAAACAAGTCTTTTCTCACGAAAATTACAAGGTAAAGGATATTTCACTCTTTTAAAAAAAATGTAGGTTTTTTTTCAGTTTTTTTTTCAACCACACTGTTTACAGTAGTTCTCAAAATACAAAATCCCATTAGATTAAAGATGGATCTATGGATGTGTTAACACAACATGGCTTAATTGCTATTGCAAAACATGAAAGTAACAACAATTTTCAACTACATGGTGCAGAAATTAAGCATTTTAAAGTGTTTCAAATTTTCAAGTATCGTGCAGTTAATCTATGGAATTCTTTACCTCTTAAAATAAAATCCTTAAATACAGTCAGTCAATTTAGAAAACATCTTAAAGCATTCTTTATCCTAGCCTATTGATTTATTTGCATTGTTATATTTTGATTAAGTGTCCTTCCTGCTACGGGGGTGGGGTGGTGGGTGGGGGAGCGCTTTTTTTTTGTTTTGCTTTTGGGGTGAGAGGGGTGGTAGAGGGCATGTATATCCAACGTTTCTAGGTTTAACTATTTCTTGCTCATTTAATTTATACTTAGAGTAATTACAGGGAGTGTTTTACTAGTTAAGCTCACAAGAGTTTTTTAAAGCACTTCCTTTAACATCATTTGTATTGTATTATATTGTATATATCATATTATGTTACTTCTTTTTTGCTTCAAACTTCTACCAAAGCTTGTTATCTGTCATTCTGTTGTACATATGTTAATGTTGTGAAGAAACAAAATAAATGAAATGAAATGAAGTATCAGTATGCAAATTTGTATGCATTTTTGATACAAGACTGAGCTACTGAGATATTTTCATATGGAAATCCACTGACTTGGTTAATTGTCTGTTATAAAATTTCTACATATTGCATTTTTATGACCTGTGCATTAAATCCCTGTATTGCATGACCTTGAATATTTGGTTTAGTCCATTTTTGCAACAGGTGAATTTCTTAAGAAAGTGAAAAACTACATGTAAACTTTTTTTATATTTGATAAAAAAAAAAAATGTATTTTAAAGAATGTAACAACAAATTTTTCTAAAAAGATTAAATGTTTTGGCATCATGTTAATATGCATATTTACTGCACTGTTCAAAAAACTTTGCACTAACGAATGACCCTCCTAAAGTTGGGCCATTTATTTTTTTGTCAAAGTCCTTTGCCCTTCATGCATTAAATATACATATAAACAATCCACCTCCACATTAATTATAACTTTTTGAAGGGGTGTCACAAAATTCAATTCTGCTAGAAATTAAAGGAAGTCCGAAATTAAAACACTTATCTACCCAAAATTCAAATTCTTTCTAATAGATTATTTAACAACTATAAAACCTCATATCTGTAAAAAATGTCACGTTTATTTTCTGATCAATTAATCTTGTCAGTAGGATGGAAAAGTACCAGAGAAAATAAAAACAGAAGCATCTATCATACATATATGAAATATCATAACTTCATTTCCCTGCATATAATATTTATGAACCAGAATAATAATTTGCCTTCTATTCTGTTCCAACTTCCTGGCGCCTGTTCAGTTTATACTAGAGAAAATGGATGTGGGCATATTTATAATAAGAATTCTATTAAAATATTAATGAACATTGACAAAAAGAGATGTATTGCATGATAAGATCATATCAATCAAAATTCCACCCACACATACACACATAAAAAAAATATAAAAACCCATGTCCAAAGCTGGATAATTTAAAGTATCTTGGCACCATTTGTTTCAAATATGATTTGATATACCAATTCTGTTCCAATTTCATGCCACCTAAATTTTTTCTTGTGACTGTTATAATTTGACTGACCCAGAAAATTTAAAACTGACTTGACAGAAGTGATTTTAGTTTCAAATGGTGAATAACAAACCACTTTCAGGAGACATGTGCATCCAGCAGCTGGTTCATAAACAATAGGAGGAGAGGTGTATACTATGAACAGGGATAAATCATTATTTTAAATATAAAAACAGGAGAATTTGGGTCACGAAAGCTGGAAATAAATTTGTTAAATAAGTAGTTGTGTAATACTATGTTTTAAAATGATTTCCACTTGTGGTATCTTTTGTCCCCCAGATTAAATTAAACACAATATGCATTGCCTAGGGTTTTTAAAGAATTGGCCCACACATCCCTGAATTCATCATTCAATTTATACTTAAATCTATGAACATGATATATGATTTTTGGAAAATGGATATTTTGAAATAATGATAAATTAAGTTCATTACAGTAATTGTCACCTTCATTTAAAAATTCAGCCCTGTATTGACAAAAAACAGCTTTCATTTTCAAAATGGATTTCTATTGTTGAAATGGACTGTAAAAGCCTTCCCATTACCATAATACTCCTTTTTTGGTACTTTAAAAAACTCTGTACCAGGGTAGGTAACAAAATTTGTGTTTGCTTCTCTGGTACATAGTTGATTAATAATCGAAAAAGGAGTTTAATGGTAAAATGAATGTTTTAATACAGTCCATTTTGACAAAAAAAAATCTATTATGAAAATAAAAGCTGTTGAAATGGAAAAATGTTGATGTAGAACCATCAACTTCTATCAGGAAATGAACTTTTGAAGGATTAGTTCAGTGGTCAAGCAAGTTCATTGAACCCTTAATAAAAATGGTGAAGAAACTACTTCAATATCTTATTGTTTTATTGCATTTAATTTTAATTTGCAGATATTTCCAAAAATTTGCAAAACATTAGAGACCAAGTAAAGTGTGCCCACAATTCATGATGTGTACTTGAATACTATCTCAAAAACATGACAGCAGTGCCCTAGCTTTGCTGTTTAAGAGGGGCGGCCCGTCCCGCCCCTCCATTGGTTCACCCTGCCACCCCCCACCCTTGTGGTCTGCCTTGCCCCTCATCAGAAAACCAGAACCAAAAGGTTTTGTAGTTCTGATGCTTTTTTGTTCATATGCTGATTGATATGAAAATTTTGTATTAACTGTCATGTCATTGCATCTGATGATATATTTGTTTACATCATATTTGTTCAGCCACACCCACCAATGCAAATTTGCAAAAATGTGCACAATAATTAATAACATTATTATAGCAAGTATGATGCAAAAACGATTGCTCAGTAAATCTTCTTTAAGAATTTATTGGTAAGTCAGACCCCTAACTTTGCTGTTTTACAGGGGTGGCCCGCCCCCCCCCCCTCCGTGGGTCCGCCCTGCCCCCCTGGGGTTCCGCCCTGCCCCTCAGCAGATTTTTTTATATTTTTAGATTTAATTTTTTCTTTTAAACCTTAATAAATTTCATAATGAAGTAACTTACCTGGATACAAAACAGATATACAAAATAGCATAGTAAGCAATTGTCTTGTTTGGCTAATAGTTTCATTCTGGGGCGCCCTGGAATCCATGCCGAAAAGATACAGTGAAGTTGTGTGCGCACTAATGTGCCCCTCAACACGTCTAGCACCCTGCTTTTTTTAAATAAAGCTAGGGGTCCTTAAGCCTTGCTTACTCATTAATATTCATGACATCACTTCCACAACAGCAGAACATATGTATAGAACATACCCCTCTGTGTTCCACATATGACATAAGTCTGACATACTGTTCATGAGGTATGGTGATTACAATGATTTTTGAGCACTTTCACAAGTTAAGTCATGCCCGCCCACCATGCATATTAAAGACATCTGTTGATAAGATAAACTTGTGCACAATAACCAACAATATCATCATGACCAGAATGACACAAAATGGGCATATGGTTGCAAAAGTATTAAGCCCTGCCTACTCATTAATATGCATGACCATCACAAAACAATAGGACACATTTGCAGACTATGGGCTATCTGTGTACCATACATGACGTGAATCACAATTTTTTGTTCTTGAGATATCGTGTTTACAAGCACTTTTCAGCAAAATCAGATTAAGCCCCGCCCACTATGCTTATTAATGAAATTCAATGTTTTACAAAAAGAACACGTACGCACTAGCTAACTAACATCATGATTGTGTCAAATATGAAACAAAGCAGACATGTGATTGTTAAAATATGAGAATTTCAAGATTTTTTTCATTTAGCCCCGCCTACTCAATAGGGCACATCTGTGTTCTGCATATGACATGAATCCACCTTACCAGTCTTGAGATTCCATGTTTACAAGCTCTTTTCAGCAAAATAATATTAAGCCCCACCCACTATGCATATTAATGAAATTAAACGTTTTTATACAATGATCATGTACACACTAGCTAACATCATAATTATATGAAATATGAAACAAAACAAACATGCAATTGTTAAAATGTGAGCATTTCAAGATTTATATATCAAGCCCTGATTACACATTAATATGCATGATATCACCATCAAAAACAATAGGGCACATCTAGACCATGGGCTATCTGTGTACCACATATGACATGAATCCAGTGTGCTGTTCTTCAAATATCGTGTTTACGAGCTGGGCCTCACAAACAAACATACATACATACATACAGCCATACATACATACATACACACATACGTACATGCATACACACATACATACATACATACATACACACACATACATACATACATAAATACATACACCCTTACATACACCACACATGCCATCATGACTGCATAGGTTCCTGATGCTATTGCATCAAACCCAAACGATGTTAAAAGACTTTTAGTTTTTTGTAATTTAAGAAAACTTCTTTAAAAACTCATACATGAAATACCTTACATGGATATTATATACTGAGAATTTAAGGAACACTGCCAATCTTGTTACTATACTTCTGACCAAACTATTTTAAGAGCAAAAACAAAAATAAATTTGAGAAGTTCAGAACTAAGGAAGTGATCTTTAAATGTTACCCCAAACGTTATGAGGTATGATTATAGCTAAAATCCCAGAGCTTGACCCGGAACTTAATTAAGCTTTAAGAGGGCCCCTGGACCCCACGGCGAAAAGGTGCAGTGCTTCGCATTAATGTGCCCCTCAAAAAATCTAGCACCCAACCCCTTTTTAAATCAAGCTAAGGGTTCGGATAGAACCAAGAATAAAACAATTACACTCTCATTTATGTCTCACTTCAACTTTGAAGTGACTGCTAAACAGCAATGATTTCGGTTTTTCAATGAAGACCAATTGCCTGCAAGAAAAACCTCAACAATTAGTACAGAGAGATTCAGTGAAAAACCTCAACAATTAGTACAGAGAGATTCAGTGAAAAACCTCAACAATTAGTACAGAGAGATTCAGTAAAAAACCTCAACAATTAGTACAGAGAAATTCAGTGAAAAACCTCAACAATTAGTATAGAGAGATTCAGTAACAAAACCTCAACAATCAGCACAGAGAGATTCAGTGAAAAACCTCAACAATTAGTACAGAGAAATTCAGTGAAAAACCTCAACAATTAGTACAGAGAAATTCAGTGAAAAACCTCAACAATTAGTACAGAGAGATTCAGTGAAAAACCTTTACAATTAGTACAGAGAGATTCAGTGAAAAACCTCAACACTTAGTACAGAGAGATTCAGTAAAAAACCTCAACAATTAGTACAGATAGATTCAGTGAAAAACCTCAATAATTAGTACAGAGAGATTCAGTGAAAAACCTCAACAATTAGTACAGAGAGATTCAGTGAAAAACCTCAACAATAATACAGAGAGATTCAGTGAAAAACCTCAACAATTAGTACAGAGAAATTCAAAGAAAAATTTCTACCTTTTCCTGGTGTTTTGCCCTGCTTTGCTGAGTTTGCTCGTGAGACATCACATGCTGCTCCTGCAAGCTCATTGGCCGGTGAGTCACTTTTCTTGCACCTGATTGGTTAACGCTATTTGATGATCCCATCTGGTAAGCATTGGGTCCAGATACAAAAGATAACGGGTTAACATTTTGCATCGTGTACTGAAACTGAAGACTCCCTGGTGTTGGTTGGTAGACGCCGTTCTGAGGGGGTACACCTACGATTGCACTGTAAGCTTTCTGAGACTCACTTTGCCACGCTTGGTTTGCGACAATTTGTTTTTGTGCAAGGTTTGGATTGGATGTCGCTCTGACTAATCCAGTTGAAGATGTACTCCCTCTTGATGAAATACTCCCTCTAGAACTAGTATCTTGTGAAGTGGAGTCCAGAATATTTGATGCATATGAAATTGGATTAGTCCTACCACTATTTCCTGAATTAAGCATACCTTTGGTTGACGTTCTCAACTGATCGTAACTTGGAATTCTACGTAATGTAGAGCCGTTAAAATTAGAGTTAGGGACCACGACTGTGGCACTTTGGCTTTTCATCACGTCATGTGATTTAGTTCTTTGGTGACCAACACCTGATACATGACCTGTGTGTGACATATTCCTTGAAAGGTTTTGGGTGTAAGCGCTTGTTCTTGCTAGGGGATTTCCCTGATTTTGCTGCGTCAACAAGTTTTGGCTTTGTGAAGAGGAGTACTGTCTTGCAGCTTGCCGGCGTGCTAATCGTTGGAGTGCTTCCTGTATAGCCTGCTGGCTTCCCTCGGAAAAATGCCTTGCAGCTATTAATTGAAACAAAGCATCAAAAATAGAAATTCAAAACAAAACAATACAATATTGATACAATATCATTTAGAAATAACAGAAGCTTACATTGGGATCTGATCTTACAACACATACCTAACAATTCAGAAAAACCAACACACACTACTTATTGATTAAGGGAAAGGAACAATTATTTCCAATTAAGGACAAGTGTCAAAATAGACTTCTTTGGAAAGAAAAACAACTTTAAAAACCTTTGCATTCTTTTAAACAATGGTCTAAAATAAATAATATCCAGGGCTCCCAGGGAAAGCCAGATTTATTCCTTAGAAATGCCAACTTTGCTTTAAGCTCACTGCGAGTTTGCCACAAACCATTGCAAAGTCGTCAATCTGAGAGAGCTCCCAATTAACCTTACTGAGTTAGATGATAGACAGCTTTTTCTACCAATCATCGCATTAATTTGCCTAGCAACAAAATCTGCATAACTAAGTGGGGCAAAACTCCTCTGTGGTACTGGTACAGTACAGCTAGCTAGCGGTGTACACTATGCAGTCGATGCAATATACTACACAAAACAAATTTCTGCACAAACATAACCGAGTGACAACAAGATGGTGAACAAAAATTGCGCCTACGAGCCCGGTACGGGCTTTCTATATCCGATTCCTGTTACCCAAAATGGCTAGCAAACTGAATTATGTTTATTTCTTTTAATAAAATCTCTAAAGATCCAGGGAATTACCATAAACGGATCAAAACCTGCAGCAGGCTATGCTGAACAGATATCTCAATGTCAATGCATTGATTATACACGATTGCGGAATTGAGGTTTGTTTGCCCCACCTAGTTACCGCATTGCTATGGTGGGTGCGGCTCATTTCGTAACTCGAGACATTAATTCAATGTTATGATATATATATATATATATATATTTATAGATATATTTATAGATATATATATATATATATATAGATATATGTTTATAAACAAATCACTCACAGCATTTTTTTAAACAGACCTGTCAGTCAATAGCAATAAAAAAGATAAATATTATCCATAGCCCTAAGTTACCCTTCAGTGACTTCACTGATTACTAGATCTTGTTACTATACTAACAACCAAACTATCTTCAAGAGCAACAAAAATAAAGAAGGGCTGTCGTAGCATTTAATTTTTGCATGGATAGTAATAAAGAAAGCAGTGACGTACCTAAGGAGGCTATTAGGGGCTTAGCCTTCCCCTCACCTCCCAAAATTCTGTCAAAGCCATAAATATAATTAACTGAAATATCAAATGAACCACATTTGGCTTTTTTTGCAATCGCATCGACTGAGTTATTGTTCATTTTGGACCAAACCTTTCTTAGTTTGGACCAAATATTCTCCCATTTTGAACCAAACATCTTTCATTTTGGCATCCAAATCTTCAACATTGACCCTAAAATATGCTCTTTTGGATAAAAACCTTCCAGCTTTTATTAAAAATTTCAATTTTGGACTAAAATTTTCAAGGGCCACAATCTACAATATAGAAGCAAAAACCTTTGATATGGAGGTGAAGTTTTCATAATATCAGGGCCATGTGCACATGGAAGCCATAATGAGTATTCAAAGCAATACAATTTTAAAATATGCCTTTTGTATTTTTGTTCACGCTAATTGGGAAAAATCATGAGAAATTTCGGAAATTTTCCTTGAATTTACAGGAACAGTTCTTCACTTTCAGTAAATTTTCTTTATTTACAGGAAAATGTCTTTAATTTCAGAAAATTTTCTTCAATTTCTGCCAAATTTTCATGAATTTCAAGGAAATTAATCTCCGTTAATTTTCGGGAAATCTCCTTCATTTTCCAAGAAATTGCCTGCATGTTCGTAAAATCTTCAATTTTCAGGATATTTTCTTCAATTTTCAGGAAAATTCTTCACTTTCTAAGAAAGACGTCAATTTTGATAATTTTTCAGGAACAGTTGCCAAAATTTCAACAAAATTTCAATTTTATATTAACAATTTCACAATTTGTCATCAAAATAGAAGCATGCATGCAACCGGGAATTTTTTTTCAAGGGTGGCCTCTAACTTCCTACGCGCCTCTGTCAGTCTGTCCTCCCTAATCTGAAACCGGCCCTCAGTCAGTTTCCTCAAAGACGAAAAGCAAAGAAAGATAACAAGGAGATGTAGGTAGTAATCATAAACCAGAATAAATACAATAAATAAAGACCTCATAAATTAGATTGGACCCTGCTGAAAACAAGAAGAAAGAACACCCGCTTCCATATGCTATGTAAAATCAATAACAATCATCGCCATTGGTATAATGATAACCTAATCCCAAACATAATAATTAATACAAAAAATAATCATGATATCTGAATTTCCACGTTCCCTATGCTAAAACGAATTAAAATATTCCTTCTTTTCCTAACTGCTCAAACACTAAAAGATTGAAATGCTTCACCGCCATACCACCAGACATCAATATACAGTCACCAAATCTAAACTGTATCAAAGCTAAACGTAGCCTACTAAACTTGTTAACTGTTTTTTCCTCATACTTGTTACGCTCTGTTGTCGTTCATGTCCAGAAGGATTTTTGCCGACTTAACCTGTAAGTTTGCAAAGCACCATTGATTTATGACTTTAACGGCACCACAACAGCAAGGGTCAAATTGTGCCTAAGAGGTTAGATTATTCCAGAGGTAGGAAGGAGAGTAAACAGGGGGAGATTGAGAGAAACACGAGAACTTATAGCTAGAATTCTGGGATCGAGAGAGAGGTGTATGGGTGGAAAAATATTGTAGAGAGAGAAGGGGTGGGGAAGGTGTGGTTGTAGATGGAAGCATGATGAAGGAAGAAGATAATTTTATACGGAGGTTTTTTTTGGAAGAGCTCGGCTACTGAGTTGTGGGCAGCGATGGAAGCTCTGGGAAAGTTGTACAGGGGGCAAGCAAGGAGAATGTGATGGACTGTGAGGGTGCAATGGCAATTGTTGCAGAGGGGTGGGGGGGGGAGCCAGTAAGGAGGTGGGAGTGAGTGAGGTGGGTGTGACCTATTCTAAGGCAGGTAATGTGGACGTTGTTAACACGGGATAGGTTGTGAGTAGTGGGCACCATTGAATGTTTATACAGTAAAGTGCGCTATACTATAAGTTTCCATTACCTTACCCTAACCTATTCAGATTCAGGTTGCAAAATTACTTCAGCAGATGGAAAGTGGCATACGTACACACACTAGCAATTTCTTAACTTAGCTGTTAAAGTTTCCGAAACGGTAACAATATCTAAACGATACCATTCTTCATATCACGTTTTGGACCTGGCTATCAAAATATCGGATTGGCACCGGAACTGATCGTCTGCATTCCTCAACATTGCCAATTTACTTGATTTTTCCGAATAAAAACAACGCCATAAATTTCTGAATTAGCATTGCTGAAATTGATTGTAGTGTCGTAACCATTAAAATACAATCTTCAATAAATAGCACTCAATTTGAAGTCAATGTTCTCTTCATTAAATTAAATTTAAAAATAATTCTCAATTAAAAGATGGCAGATTTTGAGCATGGAGTTTACAATATTAGACCTGTTGTGTCCTGAGGGCCACGACAGAAAAAGACATGCATGGGACACTAAAAACCTGAAAAAGTGTTTAAAGGAGAAACACAAAACTCCCACGCAACAGTCTATGACATTATCTATTGTTTCAGGTGAACTCCAGACTAAAACATTTCATTTTTCTTTTCAGTCTTTAAGACAAAACTTTTATTTTACAAAATTTCTTCATTTCCAATACAAAAGAGTTTGTGCTCAAAATTGCACGTAATGCAGTACCTAAGCTTATCGTAGGTGGGCGAAATGTTTATAAACATATCACTCATAGCATTTTTAAACAGCCAGTCAATATCAATCAAAAAGATATATATTACCCATAGCCTCAAGTCTCCCTTCAGTGATTTCACTGATTATATTTTGAGAACTTAAAAAATACTGCTGATCTTGTTACTATACTTCCCACCAAACTATTTTTAAGAGCAAAAATAAAAAACTGAGTTCAGAACCAAGAAATGTGATCTTTAAATGTTATCCCACACATTAAATCTTACACACTAAAATGTCACTAAGAGTGAGTGGAATTCTTGTGTTGTTAGGTATAGTTCATACACCTGTTTATATAACCTAAAAAGAAATCTAAATAAAATGGGTGAAAAAAAAAATCATATTTCAGACTTTAAAACTTTTCATTGAACTAGCAAAAACTAAATCATCTGTAAAATAGAGAATTGGTTAATTTGGAAAGGGAAATATCTTATTCAGAAAAACTATCGGCGGAAATTACCTGCAGTATCGATATATTCATGAGAATGAAAATCACAAAATACATCAGTTTGGAAATGAACAAGAAAGTAGGATGTTGTATTGTGAAGTTAAAGTTTTGTTAAGAAAAAAAAAGAACACAAAAAGAAACTAAGAAGGCAATCCATGGGAGTTGCTGATCTCATCACCTTAAGCATACAGCATAGTGGGGGAAATAGCTAACAGTGTCACTATAGCTCTGTGACTTTCGGCACAAAAATGTACAAATTAGTACATAATTACCCCTAAAATCACATATTTGACCTCTGACCCTTGACCCTAATTACTGAAACAACTTCTGAAATTTATCACATTGATCAAACCCTACTGTATGACAACAATCATGCCCAAATCAGACTTACCATTCCATAACTATAGGGGAAAATGATAAAAAGTGGTCAATAACTGTGACCTCTGACCTTTTGACTCGGTCTACAGGACACAAATTCATGTACCAAGGTATCGTGGTATAATATGATTTTTGAGAATTATAATTCTTGCATATATATATATATATATATATTTGTTTTGTTTTTTGTTGTCATTTGCTACACCTTAGATTGAACAGAATCTCCAAAGCTGCAAAAAACTAAATTTACTTTACATTGCAACAATGAAGACAAGTCACCCAGGCAAAGATTATAAGTGAGGGTGATTAACAGGGATAGTATTCCATGCTGAGTTATTCCATGCGAGTCCCTCCCTGCTGAGTCCCTCCCCACAGAGGATATTGTACACTGTAGTGTGAACAAAGTGGTACCTCCTTGGTGTCTTAACATTTCCCTGGTTTGAATAGTCAGCTGTAGGCAATAATTTACACATCAGCACATATATTCCAGATTTGACTGCAGATTTTCATGAAGATTGCTATTTCAAGTATGCAAACAGTAAATGTAAAACTGAATACACCCCCGTGTGTAGATTTTCCTGCTCTTGAAGGCTGCCAAATTTCAGAAGTCTTTCGTCAAATTTCCTGACTAGATACATTTCAAAAATGAAGGACGAAAGTTAACAGAAAGATCCCGTTGTATCTTTCCAAATATCACTAGTATAGATTAAAATTTAAAACTTTGTTCTGACCACAGTTTTTGCAGCTAATAGTATGTTAAAAAACTTTCTCAAACTACTCAAATTTTTCAATATGTATGTGATAATTTAAAATTCTACCAAGATATTCAAAGCATTCATCCTAAAAAAAAAGCTAATCTGGTACTTATAAGATTATCATCGCAGGTGGGTATGCCAGGTGCCACTTAAAGCCTCAATTCATGTAACTGACCACATAAACCCTAGTTCCCATGACTCACTGGGGAGAACTGAGTGTGGTAAGTCCCCTGTCATATATCAATCAGAATTCCAATGCATCTGTATCACAATCTGGAATCTATCTTTGTTTTCTAACCATACATGGTTGAGGATGGAGATAAAAAGGAATGACCACAGAATTTACTGGACAGTTGCTTCCTAAGCAGAGCATAATTGCATCAAAGCTGTGTAATCATGAAGTGGCACGTGGTATGAACACTCCACTAATGTGATAGCTGTTATGAATTAGGCTCCCCATAGGATGGGACTTTGCGTCTAGCCCACAAGTGACTCATGAAAGTTACTTAAATATAACAACTGATTTCCATGTTGAACTGATACAGACTTCGCAAGTTTGCCATGCTTGCAGTTGAAAACTACCCAAGCTTTTTCCATGAAAGACAATATTAAGTAGAATATTAGCGCTCTCTGTGCCCTGTTGTAATTTCAACATGCCTAGAATAATTTTAGAGTTCATGTGATCAGGGAGTTGTTACTTTGACAAGAAACAACTCCTGATTTGAGTCCCATACCCAATATAATCTACCTCAGAAATCCTAGACCAATCAAGATTCATCCCCAAGTTTTGATCTGTAATGAACATTTGCAATCTGAACACTTGAAGATTATCTTCTGACTGGATTTCTTTCAAGGCCATAGCATTGTTTTCAGATTTATCTGAGTGAAGCGTCAATGTTTGAGCTCTATTCAGCCAGGATTCATATTTCATCATTTTTCATTCACGGCAGAAACCAATTATTTCAGTTTCATTGATTCCAGAGAACACTTGATGTAAGTCTCTTTGAGTCCAGACCACACACCAAATTTAATCCAAATCCAATCATCAGTTCTGGGGATATCTTTATGACAGACAAACTCGCCTTAAAATATCCCCATCCCTCCATTTTCCAATTTGTCTTAAATTGTTATCACTTCTTTCTTAAACAGTAACAAAACCACACACCAAATTTAAATTAAATCCAATCATCAGTTCTTGAGATATCTTTATGACAGACAAACAAACAAACAAACAGACAAACAAACAATCAAACACAGGCGAAAACATAACCTCCGTCCGACTTTATTGGTGTGGGTAATCATTAGTTGCAATCAATTCTTTCCACATGCAATAAATATCTGTCAAGCAGGTATGCTATTATAGCCTACAGTTTACACTGACTGATAAAATTTATTAGTAAATATGCACAGCAGGTCATTGCAGTACCATTGGGGGCAGCTAGTGGCTTAACTGACCAAAATGGACCGTGGGGCAAAACCTGTTAAGTAAAAGGGCTAACAAAATCTCCAAGTAAACTTTTTGTGAAGAAATGAAATAGAAAGTCAAAGTTTGACAACTGCAGTGTTAATTTAAATAGGAAATAAAATTGTTATAAATGTGATAATTTTTATGAATTACAATTCATTTGGAATGAGACGAGAAAGAAATGAATGAAGATTCCAAGATTTGACTTATTTTTGCAGTAAGTGTTTTTCCAGGAATAAAATTCCTCTGATTTTTAATAGACATGAACAATTGAAAACCACCAATACCTGGAACCACTGAGGAGCCAAACCAGCAGTTTGATCAAGCTTTCTAGTCAACAAAATTCACCCTTATCCTGCAGAAAGTGAGTTTCCTTTCAATCATTAAAACAGGGGGTACAGAGAATTGGTTTCTGAAAGCAGGTGGCTTGAAGGCCTGCACCCAATTAAAAAACTTCTATTTTGGGAAACTTTCTAGATGTTGCTAAATCTCACCTTGTCTATCACTATAAGGAATCGAGGATTGAATATGTACAATCAGTAAGGTATATATTTTGTCTTGAAAAATTTGACATTTCATAATCCATAGTGCATACTTATTTAGTGGCAAGACCCATCTATTTCTCCAGGCTTTTACTTAACTGATTTGTGTTTTTATTTCTGGGTTTGTAAAGCGCCATTGTGTGCAATTGTTTCTGTAGCAGCTAGCACTCAAGTTTGTGTAATAATAATAAATACTAACAACAAAATAGCAATGCTACATCTAATACCCAATCCTATGAGAATTAATAATGAAAGACCATGGTAACGGTCAGAATGTGACTTACACAAATTTGCATATTCATATTTTTCTTGCTCCAAAATTTGATAGTGGTGTCGTCAAAAAGGACTTATTGTGCAAAATGTTAAAATGAATATTGAACAACAAGTATGAAGATGGCTATTTTCTTTAAGATCTAAGAAGTGACGTTGATGATTATGAGCATCAGGAGAAACCAGAATAATAGAATAAAGCTAACCACCTAAGCTAAGCTAGCTAGGGTATGTATAGACACAGCCTTTACATACCACACAAGCAGTTTACAAGCCTTCTTATTACTACCTATAACTTCGCATGTCATCCGCAATTTATTAACGTTGTTTCATTTAAAAATCTGTTTTAATCTTTTGATTTCTTCCATGCTACCTCAAGGGGAGGCAAATGAAGCAATGAAACATAATAATCTATGCATTGACCCAAACTGCCCACCACATCGATATCTTAAGGACCAGAAACTGAAGAGAAAAAAAAAATTGCAAATCAAATTTAAAATGATGAAAATAAATTAAAACCAATTACATCTCATCAGGGCAAAGCAAACTTATGTCAAATTAAATCAGAAGATATTGCTCAATTATCAAAGTGCAGTGTGAACCATGCATGCAAACAAGAGGGCTCTGTATAAGAACAGTGTTTGAAACTTGAGTGAAGAAAGAGGATAATTCTGTTGGTGTAGTGTTTAGGATAAGAAATTTAAATATATGATGAAAAGCAAATAGAGTGCATTTTAGCAGTTTCCCCTTTTACAGGATTTACTCTATTTCCTGTTGACTAAAAAAGTCCCAAGCCAGGAAATATAAACAAAAAGGATTTTAAGTGCAATAATTTTTCAGCCTTTGTCCTATGGATGATCCGCAAGTTACATTTTTCCTATTACATCTCAAACACAAAATAGCCAGCAGAGAACTCGAGGTTGAAATTCCTGCTGTTCTGAGAACAGAGCTTTTAAGCAAAAAAAATGAATTTTCAAATATCACTGTTCAGTGGAACAGTGCTTTTTCCTCAAACATATAGCATCAACACACATCCTGCAATATATTGTTTTCTGCTCATAAAACGTGTTCTAAGAGTAAAATCCTTCGTAACAAATAATTTTTAAAGTATGAAAAACCTTTCTTTTCCCGCAATTGCCAGTGCAATTAATCATAGATGGGCACGCTGAAAGTATGTCAGTATAGGTTTTACGTGAAAAACATTTTAGCATGTACTACCTGGGTAAGAGTTTCATTCTCAGGTTTACCACGGAGCTGTCAAAATAACAGCTACCAGACCCTGGGCTAAGCTTACCTGGGAATTTATCTACTATCAGAATTGTACATGAGAATATATTTGTCAGGGATATTATGTTTCCCATAACGTAATAATTATAGCTTTATACACTTGTCGTCTGCCAATTTGGAAATTTATTTAAAGCATTAGTTGTGGTCAAGCATGTTTATCTTAAATGAAGGAGGACTTCAAAAGAAACAAAATGGTAAAGAAAGCATTCAAAAAACTTATTCCATTAAGGATATATTTAAGATTAAAGTTTGGTATTATTTGAGTAGAAATGACTGTAATCAGACTAGTTGTGATGCCATAGCCTCAGATTCCTGAAAGTCTTTATGTATTCTATCATATTTTGTCCTGCAATTTTGTGGCTTAAAAACCATGAGATAGGTCAAAAAAGTAGTAAAACTGAATCTAGGAATGGTAGTTATAATATACCACCTGCAAAAAGTTTGAAGAAAAATGAATTTTCTTTAAAATACATACAGATTTTGAATATTCTGAGGCTGTGACATCACAACTAGTCTGATTTCAGTCGTTTCTACAGAAATGATACCAAACTTTAAACTTAAATATCTCCTTAATGGAATAAGATTTTGCAATGCTTTCTTCACGATTTTGTTTCTTTTGAAGTCCTCTTTCATATAAGATGTACATGCTTGACCACTGAACTAATCCTTTAAAAGTTACTTATGCATACTTGAGTGCTTGAATCAAGGCCAGTATCGAGGTACCATACCTCCTTGCATAAATTTTGTTATTTTATAGAAATTAATGTAATTAGATGCATACCCTCATCAAGATAGTGTGTGAACCCATTTTTTTAGTTGAGAAAATATAATTTCCCACCACAAGGTGTGATCAAATTCACTCGTAAAACTTCGATAATCGGCCGGAAGAGGTTAGAATTACCCGTTGACATTATATTTTATACAAAACAGCTCATAACTTTTATTAGCAGCATATTTTTTTGGTTCAAACATCCCCATTAAATCATTATTCTCCCTACTGCCAATGAAGTTTTTGTTTGTGGGAAAATATATTTTCCAGCACGTAGGTATGGTCAAATTACATCCCACCCCACCAAATAAATGTAATGGAATGCATGACCTCATTAAGATGAACTTTGTGTGTGAACCTAATTTTCTTTGGTCTTTTGACAAAATATAATTTCCAACCACGTGATGGGGTCAAATTGACTGTGTCACTTGTAAAACTTTGATAATTGGCTGGAAAAGGTAAGAATTACCCTTTGACCCTCATATTATAATTTATACAAAACAACTCATAACTTTCGTTAGAAGCATACTTTTGTGTTCAAACATCTCCATGAATTCATTTTTGTAACTATTACCTTTAAGTTTTTGTTTGTTAAGAAAATATATTTTCCAGCACGTGGTATGGTCAAAATGACCGCCATCACCCCCCCCCCCACTCTCCCAATACCGTTTGCCGAAGATGTAATAATTTGTGCTACATATCAATAATCTTCATAAAAAAATTACGCCTCACTCACATCCCTGATACTGTATTTGCATGTGTTAACTAATGCAACTATCCTGGGTTCCGTTAGGTATTCACCGTACATACGATATGATACATGTTGGAGCCTTACTTGGTTTAGAATTTTGACACATGAGCAGCAGCCTACTGACTATTTTTCATTTCTTGTTTCTCTTACAAGTATATGATTACAAACAAACAAACAAAAAAAGGTGAAAAGGTGTATATAAAGTGGAATTCATAAAAAGGAATTTGCTTTTTTAATTGACAAAAATGTTGGAACAGTGAAATTTGATCCAAAACAGTTTTTTAAGAAAGCTCTGTTCCGTGAAACAGTGCTGAATTTTTTAAAATTCAAGTCCTGGGACTTGTTACAAGAGAACCTCATGTTTTCCCATCCTTCTAATCGTGAGGAGAGGAATCTATCAATCAATATTTTCAAAATTGATTCAAAGGTGTATGGACAGGTAGAGTTTTTTTACCCGGATGAAAGAGCATTGAATTCTGAGCAGAACAGTATTTAAATTGTCACAATATGACTACATAGTTATTAATTTATTGCAAATTGCATTCTACTGCTAAATCTGGGTAAAGGTTATAATAATATCCAATTTCCATTTCACAATAGCCAACTTCTCCCATTCAAAATGTTTGGGAGGAGCAAAAAACAATAAGTTAAAGGAGCACTGAACTGAAAAGTGAGGGTGCTCGTTTCTGCAAATTTCACAGATATATCATCTACAAAAGATTGATAAACTTCATGCCTCCATAGCCCACAGATGACGTGAGGGCAAAAATTACTTGAATATTCATTTTAACCAGAAATTTGCTATACCATTGCATGCTAGGTAAATATTTGATTTTCTGGGATCCCCTAAAAATACACCCTCACTTTTCAGTCTTAGTGCTTCTTTAATATGAGCAATTTGCCCCGTTCTGAGGCCACCAAATAGTGCACAATTTAGTCTAATTTTTGTAAAATGGTTAATTTTAAAATGATTTTGCTGTTTGAATGGTTTTACTGTAATTTAAGCTCATGTTGTTGTCACCTATCCATATACCTTTGATAGGTTTCCTGAAGCATAATATTTTGAAGTGATGAACAGGTAGCTGATTATAAATGACAAAGGGTGATGAAGATGATGTTAAGAACCAGAGGTATAAGAAAAGTGAAATATATGACTCCCCTACATGAATAATACAGCATGAATGATGGGTCTGAAGACTGTGCAGCTATAAAGCAAACAGCATCATGGGGTGACATGTTACGGATCTTGCTAGTCCAGGGTGACCCTCATCAGGACCAATACATTCGAAAGGTTAAGGGACTTTAAACATAGGGTTAGAAGACTTCGGTTCTGTGGACCAAGGAATGCAGCATGAAATGAAACAATTCACACAGAAAAAATACAAGGACTTGTTGCTTAATTAATTTCTCAACATGTTATTTTTGAAGCCCCTATCCAATTAATATCACCTCTCTTTTTTGTGCACTTTACAAGAACGGAAGCAGTAACAGGAATGATTAAAACCATGAGTGGGTGTCTAATATGACATCTGAGAATATGAAAAATATTGGACCGTTAATGACAAATTCAAAGGCGATATTCCGTCCTACTTTTCACAACTTTGAGTGACTGTCCTGACAGCTGCAAAGTTGTCATAACAGGGGGTACAAACATGGTCTGATTATAAGGTGATAAACAAAGCTGCAATACATGCTGTATGCAAAGAGTGAATGACATAGTCCCATTGTACATAGATTTCATCAGATACATATTTAAGGTCATACATACATCAAGCCCTCTGGGTGTGGTTAATTAGGGTCAAATCTTTGTGTAAAAAAGAACCTACTGCCAGAAACCATATCTTAACCCTTAAATCCCCAGCGTGTTCAAAACGTGACTGCAATTTTCAAAATTAATTTTCACAACTTTCCTTTCGTTTTTCATTACTACAAGTTTGGTTTATATGAATGCTAAGACAATAAACTTTACAATAAAAATGTCAAAATAAAGAAAATATCGACAAAAACATGCATTTTTTTGGCAAAATTGCACAATTTTTTGAGCTTGTATTATTTCTTGTGAATTATGAAAATGGAAGATTTTTTTACATATTTAGATTATTTGTAAAATTTCCTGAATTTACTATTCAGTATGCTTTAACCCTTACTCTACCAGCACTTTTTCGAAAATGCGCTCGGGAGGCGGGGCCGAAGACGGGGCACCCAAAACGGCGATAATATCGCCGCGTGGCAGAGTAAGGGTTAATCAAGGCGTGATTATTGAAGGGTTCTCTGTCTTTCAGGCAGAACAGTAGGGCCCCTTCCGCTTTCGGGACCTGCTGGGCCGCCCACCGGGATCATGCTGCCTATATTTTCGGGTTGGCGCATATGTCGCGGGTTGATTAACCCTTACTCTACCAGCACTTTTTCGAAAATGCGCTCGGGAGGCGGGGCCGAAGACGGGGCACCCAAAACGGCGATAATATCGCCGCGTGGTAGAGTAAGGGTTAATTGATTCAAACATTTATTCATGCACTCATTGATACAGAGTACAGATATATACAGCTATACAATATGATACATACAATGAAACAAAGATATTGATATATACATTCATTATTTACAAAAGTGGCTTATGAGCGCTACACAGGAAGTTAGAGTAACTTATAAACGTGTGGCCTCCAGAACACAAAACCCATAAGCTAACACCGGCCCACCCCCCTCCTCCCCACACACACACACACAAATAGTTATAACAATGACTGTGTAACACCAGGCGTATTTAGATAATTTTTTGCAAAAATGTGATTAAATAAAGAGAGATTATTACAAAATGGGAAACAGCATGAAAAGACAAATTTGAACTAGAACGGTAAATACCGTCATGGTTCACATGCCCATGCAAATTGACACCATCTCATATGACTCAGCCAATTATAAAAATGGCATCTCACACTAAGCCCCACATGGCATCCTAAGTCCCACATGGCATCCCATGTACCACATGGCATCCCATGTACCACATGGCATCCCATGTACCACATGGCATCCCATGTACCACATGGCATCCCATGTACCACATGGCATCCCATGTACCACATGGCATCCCATGTACCACATGGCATCCCATGTACCACATGGCATCCCATGTACCACATGGCATCCCATGTACCACATGGCATCCCATACCACATGGCATCCCATGTACCACATGGCATCCCATGTACCACATGGCATCCCATCCCATGGCATCCCATGTACCACATGGCATCCATGTACCACATGGCATCCCATGTACCACATCCCATGCATCCCCACATGGCATACCACATGGCATCCCATGTACCCATGGCATGGCATCCATGTACCACATGGCATCCCATGTACCACATGGCATCCCATGTACCACATGGCATCCCATGTACCACATGGCATCCCATACCACATGGCATCCCATGTACCACATGGCATCCATACCACATGGCATCCCATGTACCACATGGCATCCCATGTACCACATGGCATCCCATGTACCACATGGCATCCCATGTACCACATGGCATCCCATGTACCACATGGCATCCCACCCTATGCCCCACAAGGCATCCCACCTATGTCCCACATGGCATCCCACCCCATGTCCCACATGACATCCCATCCCATGTCCCAAATGGCATTCCACCATATCTCCCACACGGCATCCCACCCCATGTCCTACATGACATCCCATGTCCCACGTGGCATTCCATCATGTCCCACGTGGCATTCCATCATGTCCCACAGGACATCCCATCCTATGACCCACATGGCATTCCACCCTATGTCCCACATGGATCACAACCCATGTCCCAAATGACATCCCACCTCATATCCCACAGGACATCCCATGCCTTGTCCCACATGGCTTTCCACCATATCTCCCACATGACATTCCACCTTACAGTGTCTCACATGGCATTCCACCATATGTTCCACATAGCATTCCGCCATGTCCGACATGGCATCCGACACTATGACCTACATGGATCTCATCCTACATGTATGTCCCACACTAATCCAACCATATGTACCACTTGACATCCCTCCCTATGTTCCACATGGCATCCCTCCCTGTGTCCTGCTTCAGTGGCTTCTCACCTGATGTTCCACATGGCATCCCACCATATGTTCCACATGGTATCTTTTTCAATGTCCCAATGACAACCTACTTTATGTCCCACATGGCATCACATCCATGTTCCGATAGCCTCCTACCCTATGTCCCACATAGCCTCCTACCCTATGTCACACATGGCATCCTACCTAATGTCATACATGGCATCCTACCTTATGTCACACATGGCATCCTAGCCTATGTCACACTCTGTGTTACCCATGTCATTCCACCCTATGTCCTGCATGACATCCCACCATGTCCCACATGGCATTCTACCCTGTCCCACATGGCATCCCAACCCATGTCCCACATGGCATCCCACCCCATGTCCCACATGGCATCCCACCCCATGTCCCACATGATGTCCCATAGGCTCCATAAGAAGTTCCATCCTAGTTATCACAGTCCCTGATTAAGCATACTATGTACGAAAGTGTCAGTTCATATAATAACTTATATGCAAATGAGTTGTTGAATAAGAAAAAAAGGTGGAGTCAAATAATTATGCCTTATATAGCCCTTAGTGTACACAACATGGTAAATATTAAATCATATATCCTTCATGGCCCCCATCCATGTCCCACATGGCACATCTCCCTATGTCCATACGCAATCACATCCTGTCACACTCCCTGACTAAGCATACTAAATACAAAATCTGGTCTGGTCATACACTGTAGCAACTTTATGCAAATGATACACAATAATAAAGGTGGAGTTTAATTATCATGCCTGATACAACTGTTGGTGCCCAAATATTTTGAAGAATTTTAAGGATTTTAAATTTCAAGGGCTATAAGAGAGACTTGAGAATCTCTGAAGAAAATTGGAAAATTAAATGATTTTACAGTTATCTTCTAAGAAAATATCAAATGCTTTGTAGACTTTTTAAGGAAACTAGTCTTTAATCCTGTCTTAAGTATCTCTGAAAAAATTTAACACTTTATAAGGAAATTCTAACCTTCCATAAGGATATCTGAAGAAACTTTAACTTTTTCTAAGGAACTCTGAAGAAACTTTAACATTTTTTGTGGAATTCTCAGGACAATTCTGTGGACAGCCGGACCTCAGACAGGCGGATGCCCGGACGGACGTAATCGCCATTACATAGGTTCGCATGCGACCCAAAAAATTCCATTGATGCATGAAGATACCAACTTGACAAGAGTTAATATCGTATATAGATAGAATATTATGTTTAGCAAACAAAGATAAAGCGTGGTGAAAATAATTTATGTCATTAATCAAACAGATTACCTTTTTTTGGAGAACAAAAAGTTTTTTAGATGTGAATGATATGTAGAGCCCCAAACAATATTACAATATAAAAGATACGGTAAAATAGGGTAAAATAAGAGTGTTTTATAGAGACACTACACTTAGAAATTGTACATGCTAAGTCAATATGATTCTGCCACATTAAATGTTATCAATGATAATACCTAGAAATTTAGTAGCACTGGATAAGGGAATATCGTGATTATTAAAAGATACCAAATCATTGACAAAATTTGAGGAATTACCAGGGGAACCGAACAAAATGATTACAGTTTTATAGACATTTAATGATAAATTATTGACCATGAATGTACCAGGAAGTAATTAATTTTAATTCCTTTTCAACAGTAGATAAAAAGCTTGTTGGCATTGAGGCCAGAAACAAAGAGATTAGTATTATCAGCATATAAAATAAGGCTAGAATTTGATGTGGCTTCAGGAAGATCATTAACATAATTAATAAATAATACAGGGCATAAGATTTAACCCCTGAGGCACACCACATTTTAAAACATGAAGTGCAGACTTCATACTGTTGATTGATACAAATTGATGGCGATTACATAACTTTTAAGCCAAGTTAAGACAACCCCGCATATACCATAATTATTAAGTTTACGAAGTAATATACAATGATCCAAAGTGTCGAAGGCCTTTGAAAGGTCTGAAAAAGTACCACAACAAAATGTTTATTTTCATTGACATGAAGTTCTATAGGTTTGTACTGGTCAGTAATATATTGAAGAAATACAAATTTATAGAACCATGTAAAGAAAAAAATAATTTGCTATGAGCTAGAAAATTACATTTAGAAGGTAAAATTCTAAATGAAATTAAAATTAGAAGTACATTATATTTTGCATCAAAAACTGTGTTAATTACGTCATTTGTAGAGGGCGGTATGAACAGCATGGTTACTCCTATGTATTTCATACAGAATTAATGTTCTAATCAATTGGAGAAAAAATATGTTAGATTGCTTTGAAAGATGTGAAATCTGACTTAAAATTATTGCTTCTATCATGATAACAGGGAAAAGTTGGACTTTAAGTCTCCTTCATGTACCCTGTATGTTGTTGTATGAAATGTTGTAAAATTGTCAGTTACCTTTCTCAATATCTGTATAATATTTTACACTCATATCTGACATAATTGCATTACTAAAAATCTGAGGCAAACAAAATGGATCCAAACCAGAATCACTGAGCACATAGGTAAAATAAAGTTTTGCCAATGAATAAGAAGATGTAATGACATCTGAATAAATAGGAATTCAATCTGATGTCACATAAATTCATTTGGTGTACATCAAGCTTTAAAGAATGTTGAGAATTCCAAACCCATATCTCCACCATTTTGACACAAGCCAGAAACTCATGTATCTAAAGACTAAAAGGGGTTAATTAACTCAATGTAATGAAGACTAATGATGAGGATAAAACATTAGCAAGTGGGTGACAATAACAATACACATTCAAGTATGTAATGAATTCAGCTCATATCATTTCAACCTTGGGCGCTGCCCCATGAAATTATGCATGTACCTGAAGGATTCAATCTATGTGGAGAATGCTGATTTAATAGTCGACACAAAATCGAGGTGAAGTGTTAAAACAATAAAATAAATTAAACTACATGCATTAATGTCATAAACTAGTATGTAGACTTCACAGACGATAAACATAAACTTGTTGGAAATGGAGGCCAAAGACCTTTTACTTGATGTTTCATTGAATAGATACTAATTTAACTGAAGAAACTACAGCGGTATGTTTTGTGTTGATTTTCACTACATTTTAATCTAAATCTTTCATATCTGCCTCAAATAATATCCTAATTGAATGTTTCTTGCAATGATACATTTTGTCCATGCCATACTAACTACTAATTATTTAAACAGCAGACTTTTTGGAGAATATTAATTCCAAATTGATTTTTTTATGCAGGTCCGTAGCCAGGATTTTAAGACGGGGTTAGTTTTTTTTGTATAAAAGGGCACTTCATTCCTACAAATCGGAAAAATGAAAATGGAAACGTGATGTTCTACATCAGGTGTTTTCCCGAAAGTAGGTTATAGATTCATCAAATGGGCAGAAGCGTTCCAGTACTTCAACAATCTTTAAAATTCTAAGTGCTTATTATGTTTTTAGATTTCAAAAGAGCAATTTCTCAGAAAAAGGGCATTCTTCAGAGAAAATTTTGAAAATGTAAAATAATCTATTAATAATATATTAATACCTTGTGCGATATCGTATTCAATACATGAGCAAAGACACCGAGAGATAGAGGAGGAGGGTGGGATAAAGGGGCTAGAACAGGTTTGTTTTAAAAGTTTGACAAAATGACACATGTTCATAGCAAATTATTGGAAGCTTATCAAACGTTTTTCTTTTTCAAAGAGTGACCAAAGACCTATATCCATGCACAGAAACATGAACAATAAAACATTATATTTCCACATTATGCGTTTTCATGATTTTGTATTTTGTAGGCTCCATAATATTGTGAATTATAGCTCTCTTTAAAATTAATTTTAACTTGTATAATATACCTTCTTCCTATGTGTTGTGACCTACTTTTTTCCCCTTAAAATGTCAATTTTGCAAGAGCTTCGAAGGGCTTTGCCCCCTGGACCTCTACCAGGTCTTCACCCTAGACCTCACCAGAGGTCCTTAAACGAGCCCCTGGAAACCTTTGGTGTCACCTTAATGGACAAATCTTATAAATCATCCCCCACACACACTTTTTTAATGGATTTACGCCATTGAATACTCCCCACTTGTTATGAAATGTTTATGTCAGTGAAGTATGAACAGCAAAAAGAAATAGTTTCAGGACCACTCTCATGGTGCATTTGTTGGAATAACAGGAATAAGTTCTGATTGTTGAATGCAATGTGAATATAAGAACAAATTTCAGGGGTTTTTGAGAGATTTTGTTGATTTCAAATTGGCAATAGAACAGATCTACTGTATTCCAAAGGGTAGAGAACAGAGAACAAAATTTAAAGCAATGACAGCATTCATACCAAAACCAGGAAAACTACCTCAACAAACTAGTGGTATTTACACAGGATAGGAATCTTGGGAGCCTTATAATCTTGGCATCTCTTCCCCCAAACAAAAGCAGATGAAAAAAAACAAAAAATCTTTTGCATCCTACAAACTTGCATATAAAATTGTTTCACCTGGTCGTTTTGCTTCACATTTGTTCCTCAAGACTTGCTGCATTTACCCCCTACCCTTACTCCCACCCCCACCACCATTCTGAAAGATTGTTGATGAATTTGTTGATGACCTTATTATTGAAAAACATTTTACACACATACATGGATGCATATATGCTCATTACCCAGAGGGGCTACCGAAGTAATACAATTTCAATGATGAGAATTTTGTGTATTTTGAGTAGTATTTTTCAAAGATGAATGGTAAAAAGATTAATGTAGATGTTCATTGGTGCTCAAGCTGAGGGGCATTAACCCCAATAATATACATTTCACCCTTCACTCCCTCTCTCCTACCCCAGCAAAAAAACTAAAGACAAACACGGTTCTTAAATATTCCTGACTGAGCAGGAGACAGATTAAGATTGAACCCAAGTATAGAAATGAATAAGCAACATGAATCCATTCACTTATAAACATAATTGATCATTTATACAAAGAAGATCGTTTCACCAGTCATTTCTAAAAAATAACTTTGTGCTGCAAAATCAATTAAAATTGCTGGTTTCATTCCTGAACAATTCCGTAAACCACATGAAAGTTATTCAGGAAATAAAACGGATATATGGATAAATACAAGTACTTCACTTTCCATCTGACTGATCACATGACAAGATGTTTGTGGACAGTTGCTCCAGGTAGCGCAGAACTAATTATTTGCCCCATTGAAACCTATTATGAAAGAGTCAAGTTCAGGGCCCTTTTTGTACCAGAACGCGAACGAGTTGGGATATTTTGTAATGTTTTCCAAAAGGGATTATCTTATATCTCTTAAATGAGGATAGTCTCAATAGGGTGTCACCTGAGGTTTTGGGCATTTTTTTTTAGGCCGATGTGAAGAGGTGTTGTACACCCTAACCAAATCACTCAAATTTTGGTATGGGTCCATGGTAAAATAGTTCCCCATGAAACTGTTTCTGAAGCAGATCTCTTTAAGTTTGGACATGAATAGCCAAGACCTATCCATTCTTTCTCATTCCTTAAATTTGCAACTTCTTAGCTTCCTGTCCCATGAAATGGGACATTTCAAAAAACAAATTATTAACCTTTTCTCTGAGGGTTCTCATTTTGAGCTGGCGCAAAAATATATCATAGTACTGTGCTACCTCCACAATTTGCTATTTATTTTAGAAGGTTAAACGTTCAAGTAATTCTGGAATCATACATATTTATTACTCCATTTCTGGCCGTACACATGTAAGCAAATAACTCCTAACTACTAAGTCTTTATTAAGCATACATCACCAAACAAATTTTACATCATATAACCCAATAAAAAAACCTCAAGGCATTATTTACTTTCTTCTGCCATTTTGCACAAAACTCAAAAGGAACAAAACATGAAAAAAGTTGGGTCTTGCCACCAACCCTACAAATAATTTCAGATATAGAAAACTTTGACATCAAAGGTCATGCCCAGAGGCCATTTTAATTCTGCAATTAAAGGCTTACACAAAACCCAATTCAATAGCACTCAGAATACCTTTGACCGCTTTTCTGAATAGAAATGAAACGACACTGCAACGCTAGTTCATTAATCAAAGAATAATCGGCAAAACAGATTTACAAATATAAATGGAATTGACTGGAAGGATAAATACCAACATAATACAAATGTTAAGAACTATGGGTGGCTCAGTGCTTTTGACAACGATTACAACTGACAAGCAATGTTTCATAAACACCAAATACGTTTTTCTCAAAGGAAAGTAATTAATGTTCATAATCCCTCATAATTAAAAAAAAGAGAGCAAAGCTACAGTATTTGTTATTTGTAAGATTTCTCCTAGCCTGATTGCACACACCTCACTTTTCTTTAGATTAGACCAAAACATTACTATGAAAATATATCTGAATGACAAAGTTCACATCTAAAGGCAGACAGTGAAGACACTACGGAAAATACCTGCTTGATGTATCCGAGTTACAATACAGTCATTAACTGTGGATAAACAAAGTACCTAAATTGCCTTCTGACACATGGATGAAGGCAGTCTATATCTTTAACTCTAATATTAAGTATTTTATGCTCTGTTTTAACAATCTATTTTTTCCTTAAATAATCCGTTCTTTTTTCTCTATATTATCTGGGTATTGTGCTTTCTTCACCTTTTGTGATTTAAAAATAATTATCTGATCTTTTTCATCATGTGCGCCTTCTTTTGATTCAAATCGCATATCTAATAATAATGTTTAACAATATGGCAATCCCTGGAGTTGCTGACCTTATCGTCTCTGATGCATATAATTTGTAAAATGATCAACTGTTTTCCAGGAAACATGACATAAAATGTATTGTTTCAAATCAATTACCTCACCTTTGGTGACATGATATATCTTGAGCAGTACCAACTTTACATCATCCTTCATCAACCCAACAAGTACCGACCCAATATCACTTAGGCTATAGTTTTTCCAGGAAGCGCGACGCAAAAATTTACCTTTATTTGACTTGTGGAATTAAAGCGACATGTCACATCTTTTGCAAGACACAACTTCACATCATCTTTCATAAACAACCTTTATAAACCCACCATAAATATATTTGACCTCTGACCTTTGGGGTACATGATCTACCTTGTGCGGGACATAGGTTCACATCACCCCACACCACTAAGATCCAACTTCATAGTGTGTACAATTTTCTCAGGAAACGTGACACAATATTTGTACACTCACATACACACCCACACACAAAAATGAGTACAATACCTTATCGCCATATATCATATGTTGCAATAAGGTAACAAGATGGCAATCCACAGAGTTGCTGATCTTATCACCTCTGCTGCATATAATTTGAACATTATAAAGTGATATAACACATCTTTTGGGAAACCGATTTTACATCATCCTTCATCAACCCACCAAATAGCAACTTAATTGCATTTAGTCTTTCCCTACTACGCGATCGACCAAAATTTACCATTTTAAAATCAATTATTTGACCTATGACCTTGAGTGACATGTCTCGTTTTGTGGGGCACACTACTCTATGTCCAATACACCATCCCACCAAGTACCAACTTAATATAACTATTGTAAGGGTTTCCCAGGAAGCGAGATACAAAATTTACTACTTCTAATCAATTATTTGACCTTTGACCTTCACATGTCATATTCCTGGAAAAACATTTGATCATTTTCCAAATTGTGAGTACACTATCTTATCATCATATATACCATATGCTGCCATAAGATAATAATCACTTTACTCAAGTTTCATCTTACAATGAGCTGATTTGCATTTAGGCTCCACAAGTACTTTTAAAAGCTGTTTAAGCCAGTAATGTTTTACTCTTGAAATTTTTGTTTGTATAGCACCTTTTTATTTGTACGTTTCAATTTCTTTATAATCATTTACAGGTACCTGTAGAAGTTCAATCTAACTACTATTACTGAACAGGTTACACTAGATACAGTACATGAATTATTAATACAAAATGAAAATAATGAATTTTCTTGTTCTTTTTGGTGCTTTATTTTCAGCTTACAACAACTTAACCCATCAAATCACAAAGAGTGACCCTTACACAGAAAGTGACCCTATCACAGAATATGAAATGTACAGGTGGGCAATGCCTGGAGTTCCACCACCCCTCAGATTGAGAAACCCTATGAGTAAATAGATAGTCATCGCTTGTCACACGTTATACCCACCTCACCTCACCTAGTCTCTTCAGGCCTCCTGGCCAATAAGGCTACAGTGCACTATCTCCACTGGACTCTGTTATTTGCAACTTGTCTGGCTTTGGTCCATGAGCTCCATCCCATCACTTTCCTGTCCTTCTCAACTGTCCTTCTCCGGATTGTTCTAGGACGACCAACTTTCCTTCTCCCCTTTGGTTTCCACGTCATAACTGTCACACAGTGCTTAAAAGTGCTCATGTGCATCACATGACCAATCCACCTCCACCTTCTTTTTTACTTCAGTGCTGATTTTGTTATTTACTGATTTTCAGTATTTCATCGTAAAATATTACATATGGCTATCTGACCTTCAAAATTCTCCTGTAGCATTTGAACATACATGTATCTAGCTTTTATTACTTGCTGCATTAATTCTCCATGTCTTGCAACCATACAAGAGTACAGATTTAACAAGAGAGTTAAACAGTCATATTTTTGTATATATTGAGAATGTGCTTGAGTTCCATATCTTATTTAATTTCATAAATGCTACTCTTGCTTTACAGATTCTGTTTTGGATATCTTCTTCACCACCACCTTGTAAACTTATTGTTGCACCGAGGTATCTGAACTTGTTTACTTCATTTAGTTGTTGGTTATCGATATAAACTTTGTTTGATCATTTCCTGTTAACTTTCATGAGCTCTGTCTTATCCTTATTCATTCTTAGCCAAGTTTGTGCAGCATACTGATTGCGCTTGGTCATTTGAATTGCATGTGTTGATATGTAGATAAGAGTAGAGCAATATCATCAGCAAAATCTAAGCCCTCAAGGATTGACATGAACGTCCATCTAATTCCATTCCTGTTATCATCAGTCGTTTTCCTTATCACCCAGTCTACCACCATAAAAAAAAAAAGAACCCTGACATTACATCACGTTGCTTTACACCACTTTTTACTTGAAACCATTCAGATTCCCCACCACCATCAATAATTGCACATTCACTGTCGTCATATAATGCTTTAATGAAACATATTATCTTTTGAGGAATACCACAGGCTGCCATTATTTTCCAGAGGCTTTCTCTGTGCACTGAGTCAAACGCCTTCTTGAAGTCAACAGAGGCGATACACATGGTTGACTGCCATTCAGCCACCTGTTCTAGAATGTTGCGCAGGATGACAATTTGCTTGGTGGTACTCCTTCCTCTTTTAAATCCAGCCTGTTCATCTCTCATCTTACTGTCAATACTGTTTCTAATTCTGTTAATTAAAACTCTTCAAAATACTTTGATTTGCTAGGAACTGGAAAAACAGGATCTGGTCTATTCAGTATCTCCTCGAAATGCTCTTTCCACCTCTTGTCTTTTTTATCCGTTAATAGATTCCCATCCTTGTCTCTTACAGCACTCCCAACCTTGGTCCTTTCATTGCAAATTGTTTTGGTAATCTTGTAAAGCTCTCTCATTCTGCCATTTTTAGCTGCTTCCTCTGCAGTTGTGGCAAGGTGGTCAACCCAGTTTCTTTTATCTCTCCTAAAGCTTTTCTTCACATCTTTGTCTTTTTCAGCATACTTAGCTCTCATATTATCTTTATTTCTAATTGACTTGGCATTCTCAGTCTTAACCTTCAGCTGTTTTCTCTCCTCAACACATTTCCAGGTTTCTCTGCTGATCCATGGTTTTTGGCCCTTCTTTTTGCACCCAAGGACCTTTTTAGCAGTTCCATTGTATTCTCTTCATTGTCTGCCACTTACTCTCAACTTCTTTAATGTAATCAGGTACTTCAGTCTCACCATAGCAGTCTTGTAAAACTTCATATCTATTTCCTAGTTCAAACCGATTGCTGTAACTTGATGGTATCATACTTGGGTCAACATGTCTTCCTTATTAGTTTTCCTTTCCCTTTCAATCGGATCCTGGTCGTATTATGTGGTGATCATTTGAAATGTCAGCCCCTCTCATCACTCTTGTGTCTAATATGGAGGTATATGTACATGATCAATTTGGTTCTTTGTCTTCCCTCCTAAGGAAGTCCAGGTCTGTTTATGAATGAGTTTATGTAGAAAAATTGAGCCAGTCATCAATAAATTGTTGATACCACAAAAGTCCAAAAGCCTTTCACCATTATACTCACGTTATACTCATCGCCCACTTATATGCATGTCTGTGGGGGTGATAAATGATTGTCCTGGATAATAAACAACTGATAACCTTGATTAGTCATACATACAATAAGGTTAGATATCTTGGGTTCTTTGTTATGACTTTTTGGTGAAAGTGTTGGCTTAAGTTGAATAAGATCAAAAGGGGATGTAGGTTTGTTTGCCAATGATAGTAAATTTCAGTAATGAACTTTTCAAGTTTTTGACATTTAAAGGAATATTCCCATGAATTTTTGTTTTCATTTATGTGGAAAAAGACTACTTACGGAAAAAATGGTGAAAACATCATATTGATATCTTTTACTCGATTTTGTGAGTTATTAGGTTTCATTTCACCAAGGTGAAATTCTTGTATAAGGTTGTGTAAATGTGTGGTTGCTTAAACAAAGATTGGAAGAAAGACCTAATTACCAATACTAATTACTTGTTAACTTTAAAACAATGAAGATAATAACAATTAATTAATGAAATATATAAAAATAAATAAATAAAATGAAATGTCTGAATAACCTTCTTCTTATATCACATGAATTGAAAGAATTGATCAAAAATCTTTCACAGGTTTGATAAAAATCTCATCACCTATATGAAAAGGATCCAACTTAAAACATAATTTCTACATTAGCAACTGGAGGAGACCCTTTTGACCATCGTTTTAGTACTCCTTTTCCTTTCACATATCTTTCTCTCCCCCTCAAAACCACCAATTCCATTCGCCACTTTATGATTGCATAAACTACTTAGTTCTTTCAACCAAGTCTGTACTATCCTTTTCATACTGAACCTACAATCGTAGACAACAGTGTTGGGACAAAATCGCTTAACAATTTTAATCAGCATTTTGCCCCACCTTTCCCATTCAATGTTGTGCTCTTTGCAGAATACACAAACCCCCTCCAAAAAAAAAAGATCAAGCACACTTGTAATAAACATCACTACACAAAAGTTCTTCTGTTAAAGTTCTTATCTCGATACATTAGATGACTTAAAATTAACCCTACCAAACAAAAGACTTAATCTGAAGTCCTATGGCCCATATTTTTGTGATAAGAAACCATTTTCAAAAAGCTAATTTCCAGTAGCTTGTGAGTAAAAATTAACCTTATCTTTTGGCAACTGTTTATAAACAACCAGAATAAACATTCCAAACTTCCAACACTAAGGCTGCTGGCAAACATGGCAAAGGAATGAAACCAAAAAAAGTTATCAAGCTATTTACAGATTTCTGGTGATAAGGGAGAATCTTTTCATGACCTTTAACAAACCACAAATCTAAGAATAATTGATGGCAGCACACACATAAAAACAATCTAACCATTTGAACACTTTCATGTACATGTAGGCTATATCATTAAGCAAGAAATTATGATGGTTTTAACCTGGTGAATCCCAGGGACAGATGCATTTATGCTTCAAGGGGTAGTGAAACACTTTGGCAAAAGCATACATATGTACGGCTCAGATATAACACCACAGAAGGTTAGCAGACACAAAAAGGTTGCTTTTTTTATCTCTGTGGATACCATGCAGAGAAGGGAAATGGGCACCAGTCCAACTGTTTCCAACATAAATAATAAAAGATATTTTACCTTTCAATCACGATGCCCATCTGAGTGTAAGTATTAACAAAGTTGTATATTGCTCATATCTTTTTAAATCATGCTACCATATAAACATATACGGTTAAAAATCAACCTATGATTTTCTTATATGTACTGTAAATCTACTGTACATTAAACTTTTGTCACAAAAGTTTGAGGGAGGAGAGCGGAATCAGACTGAAAACAAACCCCTCCCCCATTCCCACCAACATTTTGATAAGAAAGATATTAAAGGTCATTAATAACTGCATCTGAAACTTAAATCTGACAGAATTACATTAAAATCTTATGTCACATATTTTGCATATGTTAAGAATTCTTGATTAAATTTTGATCTGCCAAATTGATCAAAAACAAAATAACAAACTATTTTAGAAAATATAAAAACTGTTCTTTCCAGAACATGATTCCCTTTTACTCAGAATGTTAGTTACAAGACAACAATTAAGTATTGATGGTTAGGAAATTTAAAAGACAACATGCAGAAATCCTTAACATTATCAGAAAGGGCTTTCATCCCAGCAAACTTCTGTATCTAATAATGGTTCTTAATTGCTTACTTATGTGTGAAGTGTTTTGCCAACAATTCTCTCTTTCAAAATGAATATCAAAAGCTGCAGTTAAAAACCACTGTTGTTCTTACTACCTCACACTTAGCAGGTATGAAAACCAAGTTCAACTAAGGGTAAAACTTAATTAAAGTCAAGGGAAGTTTCACCCTAAAAAAATGTGGGTGGTCTATCGTAAATTACGACTGAAACTACATTCAAAACTTCTTTTGACAAGCATTTATGTGAGTCAGATGTGCAACACATTGCAGGTTAGAGGTAACCTATTATCTTGATCACAAATGGGTTAAGCTCCAATTAGAAAGTTGTCATGAATGTTTTACAAGTGTAATTTCAAAACAGTTAACTCAGGTGAACATGTTTTCATTCGAATTTCCCCACAGAATCTGATCCTCTGCAGGAGGATATCTAATGACTGAAGTAAGACTACAGACATAGATTTTTCACCTGGCATAGACGTAAAAGGCACTTTAAACTTTAGAAGTCAAACTTCCAGACATTCTTTTAAGAATGGAAAATTCTGCACCGCAGACACCTGAAACTATTTGGTTGAGGAGAAATCAGGAAAACGGAGAATGCGGAAGAAAGCAGGAGTGATATTTATGGTTGAAAATACATTAATATTTTTTTAATATTAGAATGACTGCCATGAAGGTTTGCCCCTAATGAATTCCTTTGTCATTCCTAGAAATATCCAGGCCAAACTATAGTGGACCCCTTTACTGGTATTATAAATGAATATTGTCATTGTTTTTAAGCGGCATGAGAGCTGTTGTTCTAAATTCCCCATGAATTAGTCAAAAAAAAAAGGGGGCCCTTACTTTTTGGCTGAAAGCACTGTTAAATAATGTACATAAATGTGTCCTTAATTGAAAAAGATTTTTCAGAACATTTTCATATATGTTCACTAATGAACAAATCATTTAGTGGGTAGGGTAGTTTTACCCACTAGACCACAGAGGTCCTTCAATCAAATAGCTTTACTCTTAAGCAACATGAAGTGATTTCAGTGCATCATGAAAACTTTGCATGGCAGACATTAGATGTACACGGACTTGCTTTCACTTCAAAGTTAACAATAAACATGTGTGATGCCCATCAGTGACAACAGGGGCTTGGGAGAAGCCCCAATATATTTGATTGTAATGAAACATCGATATTGTATGCTGCATATTTCTTGCATTCACAGTGAAGAAAAATAATGTAGTTTCATATACATACAAAAGATGTTAAATTCCAATATGTTCTCAAATCCACAGAGACACTGAATCCACAGCTCTTCCCAATTGTTCAAAGGATGATGACTGATGAAGCACATTCTAGTTTTGAGTAATTCCAGACCACACAAGGGATCAAATCCCTGCCCGCACTTAAGTTACTCATTTCTTATTTGGTCTTAAAGTTAAAATCCCATAATCTACAGTTAAGCATATATGGAAGAGTCAAGTCAGAAAAAAAATGGCAAAGAATGTGACCCATCAACACATACAAATATGAGTGTACCTCTTCCAACAATGAATGAATATTTGCAAGAAGATGAAATATTTCAATCTTTCTGATGAAAATAAAGTGTAATTATATTCCCCTGCATGAGTACAGACACAAAATCTAAGCAAAAGCCACTTTCAAATTTTAAAACAGATTTTAGCACTAAGCTTTTACTTTCCTTGTAAACTCTTGGATAAAAGATGAGCAAAAATATGTTAATACTGTTAAAACAAACTTCCTGGGGACAGCACACACACACACAGCACGATGTACACCTGCCTTTTCAGTTAAATGAAGGTCAAACCTAAATCGGCATTTTCCAGAAAACTGATAAAAATAATCACACAAAGCCAAAATGCTCATGATCATATTTAAACAATCATATACTCAAATCTTAATGACCTATTGGATACTGGAGAATCTTGGCCTTCGTCTAGACAATTCATACAGGGTATGGGGTCAAGACCGTGAGAAACTGCTTCCACACAATCAACAGATTATGGACACATAAATGATTACTTGACTGAATTATTCCAAGATTTTGATTGTAGCATGATTTAGAAAGGAAATTCCATGGCAGATTTAATACTTCCAATTTCCCATAAACTTACCCTGCTAAGCGTAACAGGGATATTTACAAGAGTTATACTTACATTCCATGCTATAAATATGCAATCTGGTCACATGACCTGATTCTCACGCACTTCTAACTGACCTTAAAAACATAGTTACCAGCCCAGTCCTGACCTCCATATTACCTCTACTAACCCTCACTTAACATTCTACCGAGGCCTGATTGATAGGGGAGGCGGGCCGGGATGCATGGAAGGTAAGTATAACTCTCGTAAATATCCCCGCTATGCTTAGCGGGGTAAATTTACTTCTAGTTATACCTTACCTTCCATGCTATTAATATGCAATCAGATTGCAACCGAGGATAGGAAGGAAGGGCTCAGGTCGCAGCACAATTTTCTCAAGGCTGGTACTAAAGCTCGCACTAGTCTTATTCTGCTTAAAGAATGAAATTCCTTCTCCTCTTAAAGACGAAAGACCTCCGAATAGGAACTATCAAAAATAGTAACCCACTGCAAGTTATGACAAGAGAACAGAGAGCACTCTATTAAGAATAACCGAGGTAAAATGTCTACAGAACAAAGGTTAAACATCTGCAAAAACATGAGAAGATAATCTGTTAGTAAACAGAATCAAACTTTAAACAACGCTCAATACGCCATGACGAAAATTCACCAGATTCGTCAGAGGACCGGAGCAGTGTAGGGATTAAACCGTCTGTAAAGGTAAACTAAGCAGAAGCTGCCAGAACCGCAGCAGAACCATGTTAGTAAAACATAAACGAAATAAAAGGTGCCAAAGATTGCTAAAATTCCATTAGTAAAATAACGAAAAAACAATCGCCAAAAAAACAGCAAAGTTTCGTTAGTAGACACAAAATAAAAAGAGCCTGAACAATGGCCAAAAATTCAAGTTAGTAAAAAGAAACGAATTAAAAGAGCCAGAACAGCGACTAAAATTGTTAGTGGGCAATTAAGGCGTTAAGAAATTTAACGTAATAACTCCCAACAGAACAAGAAAACGTGAATAATTGAAAACAAGAATATTCACCTCAAGAAAGGGGTGGTCCTTCTCTTGAAAGAACGGCCCATGCAACTCCGCCTTGATAGTCTGGTATATCCTTCAGATATGCGGAGACGAACATAGCTGGTGTTTTCCATACCGCAGCATGAAAAATCTTGTACAGGGGAACCCCACCAAAAAGCGCAATTGATGTAGCTATGCCTTGTACCTGATGTGTCTTAACCGAACGTTCCGTGAATAACGCGAATTTATTGTACATGATTGCCAGAACAATCCAAAGTGAAATCATATCACGCAAGACGGTGCGATGTGGATTTTGTAAGAACACGAATAAGAAGATGACGTCGTTCCGAAAGAATTGCGTACATTTAATATAGTATTTGAGACATCGAACTGGGCACCAGGCCTTGTCCTCTGCCATGTCAGAAAACGTAGCGAGCGAAGTTGAACACCCCCCGATTCAAAGTGAATATGGCCCTCTTTGAGCGGAAGCGTGTGAATGGCGCCTCTGCGTCTAGCAGAGGCCAAAGAAAGTAAAAATACCATTTTAATCTTCAGTTCCTTGAGTGGACATTCTGGCAAAGGCTTAAATGGAGCCTGTGCTAATGTCTTGAGAACCACGTGCATATCCCGAGGGGGAGCAAGGTTCCAAACTGAAGGTCTTTGTAAAAACATTCCTTTAATCAATCTTTCCAGAGGCTGTGCATCGGTGATGGTCCAGCCATCTAGAGAGCCCCGGTGGATAGCTGCAATAGCTGTCCTAGACCCCTTGACTGTATTGATGGATTTATTCAGGTAATAAACTGGACCAACAAAAAATCCGCTACATCACCAAGAGGCGCCATATGCGGAGAAACGATCTATCCTGGCACCGGTCTCGGAACATTCCGAGTCTTGAAGCATACATCCTTAAAGTGGAAGACCTTCGGCTTCGGGCTGCCATTTGGGTAGCCGCCTCCGGAGACCCTGTGACACAAAGGATTCGCGGATAGTGGCCACACAGTCAAATGGAGTACTCTTGAATTGTGGTGCAGTTTGCCGGAGCACGGGTTTGAGACTAACTCGTCCGTGACCGGAAGCTCGTACGGGAAACCTGTGACCAGATTTAGCAGCTGAGGAAACCACAATTAGCCAGGCCAGTTGGGAGCTACCAGATGAGACATGGGACACTGATCGTACACATCACCTTGCCCAGTACTCTCGGTACTAGAGTGAACGGTGGGAAGGCGTAGCCCACGAAGTGGGTCCACCTGATCATTAATGCGTCGACTTTGCAGACCCTCGGGTCGGGTGTCAGGGCGCAAAAAATTGGTAGCTTGTGGTTGTCCACGGACACAAACAGATCTACGTCCGGGAGACCGAAGGTCACCCAGATCGCCTTGGCCACCCGCGGGAGGAGGGCCCATTCTGTGGGAGCTCCTTGGAGGCGGGATAACAGATCCGCGATCGTGTTCTCCTTGCCTGGCAGGTGGACCACCTGGAGTGTGACCTTGTTCGTCATGCACCAAGACAGAAGGGACTTGGCTAGGATCCAAAGACTCCTGGATCTCGTGCCTCCCTGTCTGTTAATAAACGCCACTACCGTGGTGTTGTCGGTGCATATGAGAACAGTCCTGTTCCGTACCCGTGGTAGAAAATGAACAAGAGCCAGGCGTGCTGCCCCTGGTTCCAACAGATTGATGTGCTGACCGCACCAAGTGTCTGTCCAAAACCCCGTGACTTGAAACCACGCTAAATGCGCTCCCCACCCCGTCAAAGACGCAACGGTCACCACTGACACTGAAGGTCTGACGGGTGGAAAAATCACTTCCTGTGACAGGTGAGAGTAAACGCACCACCACCAAATGTGGGGGACCACCGCCTGCGTACGGGGGACAAGGACACTGAGGTCTCTCCTGGATGGTATGAAATGATCCAGTAGATGAAATTGTAGATCCCGCATGTAAAACCTGCACATGGGGACTACATCTACTAGGCTGGCTAGGTATCCTAAGAATACCAGCCAAGCTCTCGCCGGCGATGCCGGTAGGATGTCAGCTATCACCTTCACGGCTAGGATCCGCTCCTCTGACGGTCATATACAACCTTGAGTAAAATCCAGGACTGCTTCCAAAAAGGTGGGAGTCTGAGAAGGAATTAGATTGGACATGGCGAGGTTGATCACCCACCCTAAGTCCTGTGCTACTCTTATGACTATGTTCGTGTGTTCCCCGACGGTGGCTGCGTCTACTACAACAATCAGCCAGTCGTCTAGGTACGTAAAGATTCTGATGCCTTGCTTTCGTAGGAAGGCTGCTAGAACTCTCATTATCCGGGTGAAAACCTTGGGGGCAGTCGATAGCCCGAAGGGTAACGCCCTTAATGTGTATGTAACTCCCTCGAATTAGAAAGACAGAAAACGTCTGTGTTCCTCAAGCATCGGCATATGAAGATATGCATCTGCGAGGTCGACTGAGGTGGCCCACAGGCCCCTTGTCAACTGAGGAAGGATGGAGTGAAGAGTCTTCATCTTGAACTTCAACAGACGAATGAACCTGTTAAGTGGTCTCAGATTGATTATTGGGCGCCACTTGTTCCCCTTCTTGGGGGCCAGGAAAAACGAGGACATTACCAGGTTCCTGGGAGGATTGGAAATGGGGGTGATGGAGTTCTTCACCAACAGCTCCCCGATTTCAGTCCTCAACAAATCTGCATGGTCGCTTAGACGGACGTGGGGGTGGGGCAAAAGACTCCCCTTGGAGAGGGGGAGTCGTGAACTCTAGACGGTAACCCTGCCGAATGGTTCGTAGCACCATTTGTCTGTGGTGACTTTCTCCCATGCCACTGAAAATTTCCCCAATCGCCCTCCAACTGGAACACCTGTCAACAGGGGCATCGGGGGTGGTGATCTGCAAATAGGTCTGAGCCTTCGGTTGGTAAGTGCCAAAGGTCCGTCTGAGTGGCGTCAGAGAATCCAAAAAGAGGGTAAACATTCTCCCGCCTCTCCCGGACTGCCTTTGCGGAGGCTCAGGCAAGTTGGTCGACTTTCGCGTTGAGTAAATCCGAGAGTCCGGTTAACAAAGGCACGGTCTTTGTGGGGACGTTGGCTGGTAGATGCCTACACAAAACCGAGTCTAAGCCCTTTGTCACCCATACGACAAGGGCTTGGCACTTAAAACCTCACCGTATGGCCCGGTCAACAACTGTTAGGGAATCTTCCCTCTGCTGGACCGCAGGGTTAAGAAATTTCTTAGCCCTGGCCACGGAGGTGGACACCGCTGCAGTGCTGCTCGCTGGCTGACGGAGGAGTTGCCACACTCCTGGGATCAAAAAGGTGTTTATGAGCGCTTGTTAGGCCGCTGGTTGGACACGCGTGGCCTTGTCAACTTCTTTGTTGTAGGCTGTCCAGTCCCTGTCCAGGGTCCTGACCCAATGCTGAACCCTGGTCACCAGGGAGGCATCAATGGAAAATTGTCTAGCCGATGGCTTAGTATTTCTTGGAGCCGAGCTGAGCAGTCTATGCTGAGACTGTGGGCCAGCCTCTATGAGAGGTGCTTCTGCAATATCCAGCTTGATTTCCCGTTCTAGGAAGTCAATAAGCTGAGCAACCCGCTCCCCTTTAAAAAGGGGATCAACTGGGGGAGGAGGCGGGAAGAAGACTTCGTCTGGTATCTGGTAGGATACGGGGGTCTTATCTAGTGCGGTCAGCATTGTTGATGCAGCACTGGGGACTGCTTGAACCAGGCCGGCGAGAAGAATCCCCCATTCTGAGGATGGTCCTGTGCCGTGGGCGTGTCCAGAGTCTCCACCGAAGGGTCCATATCGTCCAAAAAATCGACTTCCTCTTCTGAGGAATAGATGTCGAGGGCATCCTCCTCGGAGACCTCCCCCTCCCTTCCTGCAGCTGCCGCGGCATGGCATGGGGGTGGGAGGGGGGAAGGGGGAAGCGAGGTGCAAGAGGTGGTAGCCTCCGCTTCAGCGCCTGGGACACCAAAGTCTCAAGTGTTTTCTTGAGTGTGTGCTGGAAGGTCGGATCCTCAAGGGGGTTTCCCCTGTGTCGCTTCCTTTGTCTCCGCCTGGGTTCATGGGAGGATGAGGAAGAGACAGAGGAGGAAGAGGACTGGTGACATCGAATCTGTCCCCCTTTGTATGCACTATCCCATTCCTTGTCTCTCCTCCGGGATCTGCCTCGTTCAGGAGCCCTCGCCGGGGAGACGGAAGGGTTGGGCTCCGCCACAGCATTTGGCACCAATGGGGTACGTGTTAGCGTACGCCTACTCAGCTGCGGAGGCCTGTCGTCGGGTGCCTTGCTGAAAGTGGGCAGCGGCCCCGCCTCCTGGGCGAAAGAGGGCTGCGGTTTAAGCCTGGGTGGCGTTGGCAGCGGAAGGGGGGGGGGGAGAGGAAGGCAAAGATGGCCTATCTGACCGTCGCTTATCCACTCTCCCGGCCACTTTTTTAAAGTGCCGATCGCGGTGGAGTCTGTGCTCCGACTACGCCGCTTGATCCTTGTCGCTGCATATAAAGTACAAGGGTTGGACTCGCAGCATAATCTACATACGTGACACGTGAAATGGATGTCACCGGAGCGTAATTTAAAGAAGCGTGTACATGCTATGCATCGGGGGACATCTTGGGTGCGTAATGCACCAACACTTGGGGACCTGTCCTCCGTGTCCATGATATTGGTAAAAATAATTGCGGAACCATAATGTTTAACGCGGACAATCTTATTAAAGGCGTTAACACGGCCGTGAAACTGCGTAGCTAATGGCTACTGGAGCAAGAAGAAAAAAGCTCTCGTTGTGCTATACTTCTTGCAAAGATTGTCACTTGTTACCTGACCATGTAGCTTCGTAGCTAGTGGAAGTATTTCTGGGTTAATCGTATGGAGTACGTTATCCCGTTACAAAACTATGGAGCCGTACGGACCCGTTCACTGAAGCCATATGGAGCTGTGGGCCACGGAGCCATATGGAACCGTTCGGCCGTCCAACGGAACCGTTCGGCCGTCCAACGGACCCGTAAACACGAGCAGTGGAGCCGTATGGAGCTATCCAATGGACCCGTAAACACGGGCAGTGGAGCCATCCAATAACAATTGTAGCTCCTTGGAGCTGTAAGAAGCCAACTCCTCCAACCCCCTGTGGTGACGTCCACCCAGTACGCATGCGCCAAAATCGATTGAAGAAATTGGCCTAATGCATACGAGAACCTGTACTGAAGATATCCTAACATGTTAATACAATGCATAGTATAACGCTAGGCTCTCCTCGTGGAAGGGCGGGGCCAAAGGGAGAAAAACACTTAAACCCAGGGGCAAGAGGTCCACTAGACAGGCACACTTGGTGCTCTAGGGCCTAAAAACACCCACCGTGAGAGTGGGACTCTTTTAAGTAGCCACCCGTTTTGTACGGATGGGGACAAAAACACTCTATCCTAAGTGTAGGCTACACGGGAAAGTCCTGTGCGTCGAAGCGAAGAAATCCCAGACCCATGGCTACCTTGTCTTACTTCAGAAGACTTGAAAAGGCGAACCGGATAAGATAGAGCAGCGTAAAAACCTGCCTGGTAGAAGCTGCAAAGGAGAAAAGTTTTGGAAAAAGGTTAAATTCATAAAAGAAAATTTGACCAGTTCCAGCGATGTTGTGAAAACAACGCGCTGAAAAGAAATGAGGGTTGGTAGAGGCAATATGGAGGTCAGGACTGGGCTGGTAACCACGTTTTTAAGGTCGGTTAGAAGTGCGTTGGAATCAGGTCATGTGACCAGATTGCATATTTATAGCATGGAAGGTAAGGTATAACTAGAAGTAAATTTGTGTCCTCCAGTTTTATGAAAGTTTTTCAGCACAATCAAACAGCCAAAAATTTAATGTGATCAAATGCCGATAGATAGTAGCATACTGCCTTAATATTTTAATATTGTGAGGTTGGTGACATGATTTCTTACCATTTAATCCTTACTGAATACTGCTGCTAAGAGAAAATAACAACAATTGTACAATTTTGTACTCCTTTGGTGTTAAAATAGCGCTGAAATGACCTTAAAGTTATGGGACTGCTGGAGGAATCTGAACTCAAACAGCACAAAGTGTTGCATTCACAAAAATCATGCAAGCTGTAGGCCTACAACTATGAGCATGCAGTTCTATAGTCATAAACGAACATTAGGCCCAAGTTCACTCCCTCGAGAGAATCAATGATAATACTTACATTATTATTGTCTAATTCCCCGTGATAGGAAGAACATCACATTTTTGTGCAATCGGATGATGTTTTACATATCACGTTTCAGTTTCTTACTTGTAAGTAAATTCCCCTACCAACTTAACACTTTAAATGTAAATTTGTTAGTTTTGATTATAAAATTGTCATTTCTCAAGTAGGTACATGATAAAATTATTTTTCTTTATCAATCAAAATTTTCTTAGTTCCTGAAGTGATTCTCACTCCTCGTATGTCACACTTCACATCATGTGAAGTAAATCAAACACAAAGTACATAAACGATAGTAAATCCTCCAAAGATGAATGATAACAAATAAAAGCAAACTCACTCTGAAATGTAATAAGCTTTTAAGCGAAAACATCGGTTAGGGAATAAATAAAAAATTTTTATCTTATCAGTGCAGTATAACTGGAACTCACAGCATTTTATACACAGTAACACCAAGCAGGGTGCAGGATGAGTGTAGCTGAAATAATTGAGTTAGTAGGAGGTGCTTTTTTAAAACGTGTTAACAACTTGGCTATATGTCGTTATACCTATATGAACCCCACTGGAAGCATCCTTGTAAACCACGGCAGAGACTGGTCGATTAGACGAATCACCTAATTTCAAGAAATTGATCCAGGATAGAATGTAAAGTGGAAGCATCTTATATTTACTAGGTAGCATTAAGAACTTGGTTATATTTGTAAACCAGACATCACAAACGATAAAAATCCCCTCACCGCTAATAACATGCTTTCCAGCCTCTGTCACACCTGCCATCCCACTCTCATGTTCCACATGCCATACCATACTATTTCCCTACCTACAGGAAATCATACATGAAAATCCAGATGCCATTCCACCACATGACATCTCACGTGCAATCAAGATGACATCCCACTAGTGACTTGCCACCCTGTCCGATATACCATCTCACCGTCATACATGCTATCCCTCCCTGTATCACGCGCTGTACCATGTGCCATCCCACCATGTCCCACATGCTATCCCTCCTTGTACCAAGTGCCATCCCACCCTGTCCCACAGGCCATTCCATGCTATCCCACCCTGTTCCACATGCCATCCCACCTGAAATCCAGATGACTTCCAGTACATGTCATCCTTTCCCACATGCCATGCCACTGTCCTACAGGTCATCTCACCCTGCCCCTATGCTATGACATCCTGTCCCACATTCCTTGGCACCATCCCATATTTCATCCAATCCTGTGACCCCATGCCATCCCACCTTCATCTCAATTCCTACAGTGTACATCTACCTATCATTCTACCATCTTCCACCCAACATTCTTTCCTCCTAACTCCTATCCCCTCACTTCCATCAACTAAACATGCACCATTCACCTACCATCCCCCCTCACCTGCCATCCCCTGTTCATCTATCATCCTCCATTCACCTACCATCCTCTATTCCCCAACATGCTGCATTCATCTATCATCCTCCGTTCACCTACCATCCTCTGTTCCCCAACATGCTGCATTCATCTATCATCCTCCATTCACCTACCATCCTCTGTTCCCCAACATGCTGCATTCATCTATCATCCTCCATTCACCTACCATCCTCTGTTCCCCAACATGCTGCATTCATCTATCATCCTCCATTCACCTACCATCCTCTGTTCCCCAACATGCTGCATTCATCTATCATCCTCCATTCACCTACCATCCTCTATTCCCCAACATGCTGCATTCATCTATCATCCTCCATTCACCTACCATCCTCTGTTCCCCAACATGCTGCATTCATCTATCATCCTCCATTCACCTACCATCCTCTGTTCCCCAACATGCTGCATTCATCTATCATCCTCCATTCACCTACCATCCTCTGTTCCCCAACATGCTGCATTCATCTATCATCCTCCATTCACCTACCATCCTCTGTTCCCCAACATGCTGCATTCATCTATCATTCTCCATTCACCTACCATCCTCTGTTCCCCAACATGCTGCATTCATCTATCATCTTCCATTCACCTACCATCCTCTGTTCCCCAACATGCTGCATTCATCTATCATCCTCCATTCACCTACCATCCTCTATTCCCCAACATGCTGCATTCATCTATCATCCCTCATTCACCTACCATCCTCTATTCCCCAACATGCTGCATTCATCTATCATCCCTCATTCACCTAATATGTAAAAGTTTTGTGTCGTAGTCTTGAGGTGTTAAACTTACATTTTTTATGGTAAAAGAATTAAGTATAGTGCAAACAATGGAGATTTCACTCTAAAGCAACTTTTCCTTTCTTGCAGTCAAGTTTTATAGTATAAATCTTTATCTTTGGTTTCTTTCCTGGTTTTTCTAACCTTTTATTATCCCTCGCCAACGAAGTTGGTGAAGACGGGATATAGCATTCACCTACCATCATCCATTCACCTACTACCCCAACCCACCTTTTGCCAATCACTCCTCTACCAAATATACTCTTGCCAACTCATCATTCCAACCTTCACTATAACCTCCCACGTCTATCTACAAAATTAGAATGAAAATTCAGTACAAATTAATTTGCAGATTATCATAAGTCTATTATGTTTCCACTCTATTCAAGCAAAGACCTTTTTTTTTTTTTTTTTGCTTATTCATTCCCAAGACACTTCATTATAAAATTCATTCAGTCGTCAAATGTATTATTCAACTTTGTATTTTTGCTATTCATTCGCAAGACACTTCATTATAAATTCCATTCAGTCGTCACATCTATTATTCAACTTTTTTTCATCCCAGATCAAATCCTTTAATTGCTGCTATTGAAGTCTGGAATGCATTTGTTTTCCTTGATATAAATTTCCTTTCATAAAAATAGTTAGAATTCCTTTCCTAGGGCAGCAATCTATTGTTCCATAGTAGCTGAACAATGTACGAGGCCGGATGGACAATAGATGCGGGTGGACGGACCGAACAGTAAGATGCTTTATCCCTTCTTCACCAACTTTATTGGCGAGGGATAATAAAAGGTTAGAAAAACCAGGAAAGAAACCAAAGATACAGATTTAACAAAAAAACTTGACTGCAAGAAAGGATTAAAAGGAAAAGTGGTTTAAAGTGAAATCTCCAATGGCTTGCACTATACTTACTTCTTTTACCATAAAAAATGTCAGTTTAACACCTCAAGACTACGACACATAACTTTTACATAGGTGTCAGTTCTTCAGACAAAAGGTAACTTGGTTGTAAATGCAACAATGCTTCCCATAAAAATAATCCCTCATAATCTCATTGTTCAACTTCAAAGAGAGTAGCATCACTAGTATTTGTAGACTATGCCTGTAATTGAAAATAAACTCTTGAATCGAATGTTTAAAAATTTCCTGCCTTGCATTTGCAATGACCCCTTCATGATCTGAACCACCTTATGAATATTCATGCCAAAATGTTGGTTGCACTTAAGTAATAGCAATACAGAAAGCATTTCATTCCTCCTCAAAATGTGGAGCTACAAGGATCACATTAATTTGGGAAAAATTATCAGGTGATATTTGAGATGTTTTCATTTTGCTTAAATTATCAATATATGGAATTGAATTAATCCTACGTATTTCTCAGTAACCTATATTAGTAGCTCCAACCAATGTTCAATGGTAAAATTCACAAACAACTTATCTTTGTCATACAAACTTCACAAAACTTTAACTACATAGAACTCAAAACATGCTCTGAATCACATTTGCAGCTAGAACTGCCCTGCCCTAAACTTATATTACTTCAGTTTTTTTGATTCAGGAAGTTTAAGAATCAGCACATAGATGATTCAAATTAAAAAATTACACCTGATGACTCAGGTATTAATAATCTTGCATCAACCAATCCGTAAATGCACTTAAGTTATCATGAGTAATGCAATGCTGTAAACAAGTGCCACTTTTTAGATTTAAAGCATTAAATCATATACTTGATAGAAAATACAGAGAACCAAAGAATAAGTCATTTTCTTTCATTTTTAACTTCAATGACTAAAACATGTTTCAATTTAAAATCTAAAAATTTAAAGCACATAATGGCTGCAGTAAATGATTTCTTATAAATATGAGTTATTGATTGCCTCAGGCGATGCACATTAATCATTAAATACAAATGATGCATTGCAAAGAATGGTGTCTAAAAAAAAAAAAAGTTCAGCTACAAATTCCTCAAAGCTTGCCTTTCCTTGCCAATTTTTAAAATTTTAATTACATAAAAAAGCTGAACACTCAGAAATTAAGAAAGTTTATGGATGTCAAAAACAGATTTCAAAAAGGTTAAACCAGCAAAAAGCCTCATTAATTCTGTCCCAAAGTTTTCCCTTCAACAAAATCTATTTGCATGGAATATTCAAAACAAAAAGAAGAAAGTTTCTAGCTATGATTCATAAGACCTTTAATAATCATATAACTGCTTTTCTTAATTTATGCATATATGTAACAAAATAATTAAAAAACATACATTTTCAAATGTCACCATACTATGCGCTAACTTTAATAATGTGGAACCAATCAGAGTAGCATGCAACTATTTAGTAAAAATGCACCCAATCCTGCACCCAATCTAAAATGTGCACCCAATTAAGTAACATGCACCCAATCTAAAATGTGCACCCAATTAAGTAACATGCACCCAATCTAAAATGTGCACCCAATTAAGTAACATGCACTCAATCTAAAATGTGAATCCAATTAATTTGATTACAGCGCACCAAGTTAATTAACAGAAGTATGCTCCCAAATGCAAAAAGATTAAACCACTAACTGCAATGCTCATAACAGAAAAAGTATTCCGTTATATCAAGAATTCATTTCTAGTAAACATTACACTTTTCCAGAATTTAACAAATTTTGACACTGTCAAATAAAGAATAAAACTACAGTCAATTTTATTGGAACTCTAAGTGCCCCAAAGCCCAAGGGGGGAAATTGTTTTCCCCACCACATAACTTTTAAAATGGCATTCACAGCTTCTCAAATTACATGTTTATATTTGATTTTCAGTCATGCACATAGAGTAAAGTGATTCAGTCCTTCACTTGTGTCAAATAAAAAAACAAATGTTACCTTATGTTGCACTTATAATAAAAAAATAAAATTGTAGTTTGAACTGAAAAAGCTTTTCCGTGTATTCTCTTCAATAACATTTAACAAACAAGACTTACCTGGATCGGAATTTGGCACCTTGGCAGAGAAAGGTCTTCTGTGATTGGTTGATGACTTTGAATTGGAGTGGGATGTATTGGTGGATGTCAATTTCTGACTATTCAAGTTTGGAGTGGATTGAGGTCTCTTTGGGGGGCCCTCATATGATCCATAATCTCCTGTACCTGTGACAAACAAAAGAAGGTTCTTGGTAGTATTTTGCATTTTGAAATCATACTTTTTGCATACCCTCACACATCATGTAGCTGGAAAAGACATTCTAAAAGGCATCAATGGCTGACTATGAAGAAGTGTTTTCAAAGAAATCAATAGAACATTCTCATAAGATGTTATATTTAGCAAAAACCTTTAACCTTGTGGGCACTAATTGAAACCAAACCAGCTATTGATATAACTTAAAGCCATTTCTATTCAGATTTACTATTCTTTCATTTTGTCAAAAAAACTTAAAAGCTTAATTTGTACATATACCTCTTTATGCTTCCATTTTACACAAAAATCAATAACCTTAAAGAAACTTGTGTCGTCAAGGGCAAGAGGGGTACATATCTCTCTAAAGGTTCTCCCTCCCAACTACGCTATTGAAAGTCAATTGATTTAATTTGCTTTTCACAGGAAAGCAGTGTATTTGGGAATTTAAATACTTTGGTGAACCCAGCAGTTAGAAATGAGAATCGTTTCATAGTTTTACCATTTTATCTATTTATGGGCTAATAACATTTAAATCAATTTTTAAGGACACCGTTTCTCAACAAAACCAGTGCATTTTTTGGTTCAAATATAGTTTGGCATTCCAAGCTTTCTTTTTGACATTTTGCAAATTCATAAAATGTGATTTAAGGAATCAAGTAGATGGTGCCGAGGTCTCTACTGCTCATTCAAAACCGGCTATGACGTCACAGGGGAGGCTGAGAGGCCCGAGGCGCAGCCGAGGGCCTCTGCCCCTGTGACGTCATAGCCGGTTTTGAATGAGCAGTAGAGACCAAGGCACCTTCTACTTGATTCCAATTCATAAATTCTGACAAAAAATTTAAAAAAAGAGAAAAATGCAAACAAATTTGAATCATGTTGATAACAAGTTTATTCTCCTAACACATTAAAATAGATTCACTTAACAACAAGATGATAACACGAATATACGTGCACGCACGTCGCGATCAGCAAAAAAAAAAAAAAAATAGGCTACTATTTTGTTTTGGCGTTGAAATATCCAATTTTCATTATAAACCAATAACTACAGGGATAATGTATAAAACAAAAGTGTAAAATTGAGGTGTATGATCTGAAAGACACATTGAAAAGCAACAAGTGGAGATTCATTGTTGATCAACAATTTTAATTCTCCCAACTTGTTTATAGAAATTCATGTGGAAGCTCAAGCCATGTCTCGATACTTCATTCGAACATGGGTAATTAACCAATCAGATGCAAGGATTTCCTTAAAGTATTTATGAATTTGGATTGAGAATACATTAAACATACTTATAACAGAAAACAAAAATCATGTTACCATTTGATGGATTTTGGGTTATCAAAATGTATATCAATTTTGTGGGGCATTTCTCACCAAAAACAGTGAAACCTCGAAGTACCAAAGTACATTGATGCTCCCTGTTTTCATTTGGAATTGAAATGCTATTTCTAATTATTCCCATTATTTTCAGTTAGTAAGTGGAAGTGTGTATTGTTTTAACCACGTGACATACCTGCATCTGCTCGTCCCCTCTCATCACCCGTAGTCTTGTCTGTATCATGAGATACCATTCTAGGGCTCTTTGAATTGGCATCTGAACTGTGAGGAGTTGTGTTCGTGCCCAAGAATATACTAGCAGACTTATTCTGCTTGGTGTAAGAGGTCAGCAACTCTTCAAGTTCACTTTCCCTGTAAGATGAAAATAAACATTTTATAACAACATGAACAATACTTAACTTTTTTCATGAACGCATCTACAATCTTGGACAAAATTCGTTGAAACACTAGTGAAAATATGTAATGCTTTTATTGAACCAACTTTTCTATTGTAAATTATTCCACATTTAGAAATCATAAATGCTGGAAATTTTTTCTATTGCTATTTCAATACCTATTTTTTTCCATTTGTAATTAAAATTTTAGAATTTTAGGGACATTGTTATAACTTCATTGATGCTGTCAGTGTCCTCCTGCCTTACCTTACTATATTAATCTACTTCCACTCACACTCCCCATTTAAAGTTGGCTGCTGTTAATGTTAATGACCTAAATCAAACATTAAAAAGAGGGAGGGTGTAGGAAATTACAATTCTCGAAGAAAAAAAACATTAAAGAAACATAACACTATGATATGTAATTCTCATAATGCTGAATTGTACCAACAGTTTTGTCCAAGATTGTAGTCACAACTCTTGTCAATTGACCAAAATAATTCAATGTGCAAGCCTTCTTATATTTTCAAGAGGTCTGCAAAAGCTTGGGAAGACTTGAGCTCAGTATATAACAGGTTTTGGATGCCATTAAAAAGGTAGTTTTTCTTCCTTTTGATTATCCTAATGTATGCATTCTTCTTTATGTTTTGTAAAATTTATTATTTGTAGTTTTTATTCTCTTCTATTCTTTGTTTTAATATGATCCTGTTATTGTTATGATCTACAACTTTAACATTATATGTTTTGTGAAATGTACAGTATCATCATGCTTGATATGTAAAATGCTCAAAGGGAGTTTCCCTAGCCCTCGGTGTATTATCTGTGTTTTAAAACTAACAGGGACAATACAACCCTCGGTGTATTATCTGTTTTAAAACTAACGGGGACAATACAGTTGTGAATAATAAAGAAAAGTAGCAGATGGAATGGGCAGAGAATTGTACCATAATTCATGATATATGAGCATGAAGTACAAACCTAACATGTTATTACATGATGTATCTATCCAAAGCAAGGACTTTTGTAATCCAGTAATGGATTTAATATTAATTCTTTTCTCGTAGCTGTTAAGAACAACTCAAACTGTCAATTTATGAATATTACATTTGTTTGTTTGTTGCAGTTTTAACAGCACTGTGACAGTCAGAGTCAAATGTGCCAAGAGGGTACTATAAAATCATGGTGCTAGAATTAAAAAGAGTAGAGAATAGATTTTTACAAGACTAAATGAAAATTACACGTAATACTCTTCATCCAATTACCTACCACTCAGTATCTGAAAACAATTTTCTCAGGTGTATACGACATTAAAGTGTCTTAGTACTATCTGAAATAGCACCAAACGCAAGCATAGCAACAACGTTTTCTGACGTTACACAATGGGCCTGCTAAGTTCAGAACACATGCTATATGTCATACAGATTATGCATACATTTGTGGTGTATTTGTATTCTTCTCCATTACAATTTGCTGCAGGGAGAAATAGGATAGCTTCCCTTACTCACCTTGCAATAACAATGAATTGATCAAATCTTGGTTCTTCAATGGTATCCTCTGTCAGAGCGCTAGCAGGAATCATCTTTTTGTTTCCTTTGATCTGTATCGCCATCCCCTCTGTCTCCTACGTGTTTAAATGAGAATAAATTAATTGCTTTAAAGGTCCATGGGGAACAGCCTGTTAGAAAGATTAAGACAATTTTTGATTTTTTAATTTCTGAAATAGCTCTTTTGGTTTCTGATTTATGGCTGATCAAGTTTGAGGAATTTTGTAATGAAATCTGTGTGAGTGAGCAGACAGTTTAAAATCTGTATGCAATTCTTTAATCCCTCCCACTCCCCACCCCCTCCCTCTTCCTTTTCCCCCATAATTTCAGTCACTCAAAATGATGAGAAAATATATTTATTCTTGAATTTGATAGGGGTATGGTAGACTCAACAACTTTCTGTCAGAATTTACTAGATCCTTCAAAAAATTATGAGAGACAATAAAAACAAACACAGGAATTACATAACAAAATAACAAGGTCTCCAAATTATGAGAGACAATAAAAACGAACACAGGAATTACATAACAAAATAACAAGGTCCCCTAGTCATACATCACTAATAAGCACCCAGTTCATACCTGAAAATTATAAATGCTGTGAAATTTTATTTTTTAAAACTATTTTGAAGATTTGCTTTTTGCTTTTTGCTCCTTTCCTGATTTTGCATAGATTTGCTTTGCTTTATTTATTTGGTTCTTCACAACATATTTACATATAACAATATACAACATATACAGATATACAATTGAGTTTACAAATATTTGAATTGTTGAAATACAGTTATGAACATATAGAAATGTGGATAGGTGTAGGATATAATAATATACAATATGTATGTGAAAGGAAGTCTTGCAAAAAAACTCTGGAGAGCTTAACTAAGTACAACACTCCCTGGTTACAAAGTAAGTTAATTTTAGCATAAACTACCCACCCCACCCTTGAAGTTACTACACCTCCCCCCAAATTTACCAGCCCCTACCAAATACCAGACCCTATTCCCCACCCATCCCCTACCCCTAAGGTTACGGATATAATATAACAAGTAGTAATAGAGTATTTAGTAATTTTTACACAATTTTGTCTAATGATTTTCCGAAAGCTGGCAAGAGAATTACAAGTTTGTATGTCACAAGGAATGGAATTCCAAAATCAATGGCTCGATTACAAGTATTAAATCTAATCAGATTAGTGCACATGGAGGACAATGAATGTTATTTGATTGACGGGTATTATATGAATGAAAGTCATTGTTTGTCTTAAATAGATTAACTAAAGGAAATGGGAGGTCATTATGTGTTGCACGATAAACAATAGTTGCAAGATTGATTTGGATGATGTCAGGCAATTTCAGAAGATTAAGCGACAGAAAAAGCTTGCTGGTACTTTCACGATAATGAGCATTGGTAATATGTCGAATAGCCTGTTTTTGTAAGACAATTAATTTATTTAAAGTGGTTTTAGTTGCACTTGACCAAACACTGCAACAATAAGACAAATGAGGCAAAATAAGAGTTTGAGGCAAAATTCAGCTTAGTTCCTGATTTAGGTGCCTTTACAGGTTCATAGATCCTTTAACTGATTAATAGAAATAGCATAGCTGTTGCATATTCATGACCGAGTTCCTAAATGGAAATTAACCAAATTTGTGTCCTAATACCAGATTGAGAATACGGCTTGCTCTTCCTCACAAAAGGAGAGGACGTATTTGCATCAATAATTTATTCCATGTACGTCAATCAATTTGCATGCATGAACTCAATTTTCACATTCAGAACATTACTCTAGACAGAAAATTTGTTGAATTATATATACAAGATACATGTATTTCACAGAACTATGGAGATTCATACACAAATTGGTAAGCATAGGATACAGGTAGTGAAATTGAATGTCTGAAAAGACTTTTTCTGTACTAACCTTTCCATATATCTGCACAAAGTCACCTAGTTGTTTGGCTAATATTCTCCTTCTGTCATGGATTGGCAATTTGCGACTTGGTACAATCACCTTGAACGGTTGCTGCAAATTACATGCAGCTCGCTTCAAAAATCTCAAAACCAGGTCCTATAATGAAATAAAATGTTTGAACAATAAAACTATTACGAAAAGGATATTGTTTACCTTGCAATAACTCAGTATGTACGATCTATCTCAAGTACACTTGTCTTTGAAAGAGACACAATATATGTCTCTTTTAAATAAAGATGCATAAATTTATAAAACAGAAAAATCAATCCAATTTGAAATGTCAAAATTCGGGAGAAAAAAATGTTGTCACTACTGACCTTGCATATTCATAAAATATTAAATTTGATTAATACTTTTATATACATATCATTTAATATTCTTACCTTTCAATGGATTTTGAATTATTTATATAAATTGTGCATGACACTGTTTGTTTCTCAACAATTGTTCTTTTTGCACCATTTACTTGCCCTGTTTAGCACAAAAAGACCTAAAGGAGCATAGGGACCTCCTCCATGGCAACTTTACAAAAAAAACTAAACGTTTCACAGTTCAAACCATATTGTAAATCATATAAACTTATTTCTCTATAAAACACAATTTTACATACAATTCTAACAACTACTGAACAAAAAATCATAGTTCAAATAAACTAGCACTTTCTCTACACACAATCTTACATTCACTTCTACAATGAGCAGAAAAACAGGCACAGCCAATGAGCAGAAAAACAGGAACAGCCAACAACCTACCATTTGTTCATCATTTTGGTCAGCCTCATCCAATTTCTCTGGAGGTCTGCTTGTCTCTTCTAGTAGCCTCTGCTGAACTCGAGATAAGTAAGTAGCAAATGCTTGTCTGGCTTGAAGTTTACTGTAAATGGAGAACATTATATACAGTTTTTGTTATCTGAAGTGATAAACTATATTTTCTGCTTTCTAAATTGTACACAAATCATCTACTACCTATGAACATACAAACTATAGGCTGAAAAATAATTCCAAACTGGAAAATAGAACTAATCAGTCTTTCCCATCTTCACACTATTTTCATCTTCACTTACACTCACCCTTGAGAATATTCCTTTGAAGGTTTAAAAATTCTTGCGACTTATGTTAGAACAATTTAGAAAAATATTTCTTTAATTTTCTGGGAATGTTGTGATCAGTATTCCAATCCAAATATCTTTAATTTATCATGCTGAAAAGAGGAAAAACTTAACGCATATTAGATACATGTTTTGGAATGGCTAATTTAAAGAGAGTAAAGGTAAAACATCAAAAATACTAGATGAAATTATTCATTTTTTTGCATTGCATGTCTAAATAAAATTCTCTCATCACAATTAATATCTTTAACATCTAGCTGAGAAACTGTTTGTTGAAACCTAATGTTTATAGGTTATTCAAAATTAAGCTGTGTACCTCTCAAAAACTGTTATCTCAACTCATCTCAAGATATCTGCAAATACCTATCTTCCTTATTCGTAAGGTGCTTGAAAAAGAGGATTTAAGGCACTACAATATTAGCATTCACTGTCAGTCTCCTTAAAGGAGACATAAAGTCTGTTACAATCATTATTTCATATGATAAAGGATACAAATCTTAATCACCTACTAAAAACAGCAAGTCAAAATCTTATTCCTATCTCAACTTATTCATGTTTGAAATCGACACATGGGGGCTGCCATTTTGTTCAATTCTGTATTAAAATATTGTGCATGATGACATAATTTCCCCAATAGGGAAATATGGATTATAATGTATTCTTTACAAATGTGATTCAAATTTGTATTCCAAAATGATGTGACACAAGTTTTAACAGCATGTTTTAATATTTTAATGTGTACACAAAATTTTCCTTGACCCTCACAAAAGAAAAACAATTTTTCACAAGCTAGAAAACTTGAGGTAGATTATTAAAAAATACAAAGCATTCCAACATCCTGCTGGGCTGATGACATCATAATCTGCATGTTTTTAAATCAAAATGGCAGCTCCCATGGTACTATTAAGTAGTAGCATTAAAGTTTTTAATTATTTACAAAAAATGTGTTAGATTGTTTTAGGAGTTATGAAACTTGGTCAGAAAATTTGTTATTTTCAATTCTATCATATGAAATAAGGACTATGTCAGACTTTGTCTCCTTAATCTACATAAACCTATACTTAAGTCATTTTAAAAAGACTTTGTGATACCAATGATAAGGGGAAAACTATTCTTCATTGAAAATGCAATCTGAGGCATATTATGTGTATTGATGCAAATGTACTAAAAGGCATCAGAGCTGGAAAAATCTACCCTTCCGGCGGTTATAACCGTGGGAAAATTAGGAATTCGCAGGGAGATAAAAAAAATTATCAGCATATATTGAACTTACCCCGCTTAGTGTAGCGGGAATATTTACAGGTTATACTTGCCTTTCATGCTATAAATATGCAATCTGTTCCCTAACCTGATTCTAGTGCACTCCTAACCGAACTAAAAACATAGTTACCGACCCAGCTCTGACCTTCAGTATACCTCTAACATACCTCACTTAACATTCCACTGAAGACTGAACGAGAGGGGAGGTGGGTGGGATGCATGTAAGGTAAGTATGACACTTGTAAATATCCCCACTACACTAAGCGGGGTACATTTATCTAAAGTTATATCTTACCTTCCATGCTATAAATAGGCAATCAGATTGCAACCGAGGATCGGAAGGGAGTTCAGAACCGAAGTCTACAATGGCTGGCCCGAAAACTAAAACCCTTTCCTTATCTAAAGTAAACCTTATCCTCTAAAAACGAAATACCTCTGAATAGGAATTACTTAAAAACTTACAGTAAGTATATCCTAGTTACAGTCAAGCCACCCAGGTCACTACCCATTAGCAGTAGCTGAGGCAATTGCCACATGAACATGAGTTAGTTTAAAAGGGCAAAAAAAAAAAAAAAGTCTTAGATCACACAATGAAACTCACCAAGTTTGTCCACAAGACAGAACTGGTTAGTAATAACAAAATCGAAAATGAAGCGCAAGTTAGCTAAGGCGAATTAAGGAATTCCCGAACCGTGGAATTCTTTTTTGTTAGTGTGCAACTTTGTTAAAGCAAAAGTTAGTGGGATAACACGAACTTCGTAAGTAATTCAAGTAAATGCAAGGGAAAAAATGTGGCAGGTCTTTTCCAAATGGCTGCACGAATTATCCCATGTACAGTAGGACACTATGCCACTTCTGGAGTGCATACCCTGTTCCATGAACAACGCTGACCATGTTAAGAGATTGTCTGTAAGATAGTGTCTCCCAACACAATACAATGAGATCTCCAAACCAAACGAAAAACACTTTTGTATCACCATGCAGCAGCTGCTTATGTTTAATGCAGTTCTTAAGACACCAGACGGGGCACCTGTTTTTTGATGGGTCTGAAAGGCGCAGATAGCAATGGTGAGAGAAAGACGAATATGACCCTCTTTGAAAGAGAGCGCATGAATAGCACCTCTATGCTTAGTAGAGTCTGCGAAAAGCAGAAAACTCTTTTAAACGTCAATTCTTTAAGTGGAGAGGGGGGGTTAGGGTGGCTCAAACGTGTGCCTAAGACAACTTACATGACCCACAGGGGCACAAGAATCTTAGAAGTAGGTCTTTATAAGAACTCTTTTCGCTAATTTCTCCAGTGGTCGCGAGTCTGCGACTGTCAAGGTAACTGGAAAGACTCGGTGGATGGCTGCTACAACTATCCAAAACCCTTGACTGTATCCATGCACTTACCCAGGTCAGACTGGTATAGCGAGAAATCGGTTACGTCACCAAGAGACACCGAATTCAGGTACACTGATCGAATCTGACACCGGATTGGGAGAATCTGAGCCTGGGAGAAGACACTCCCAAAATGGGGGGGGTCTCCTCAGAAAGGCCTTGCTACACCAAGGTTTGGCGGACAGAGGCCACACAGTCAAATGAAATGTTCTGGGATTGTGGTGCAGTTTGCCGGAGTCCGCGAACAAGACGTTAGTCGTCTCTGACCGGAAGCTCGTACGGGAAGCCTGTAATAAGTTTAAGCAGCTGAGGGAACTGCAGTTACATCACCAAGAGACGCTGAATACAGGTACACCGATCGAATCTGACAACGGATTCGGGAGAATCTGAGTCTGGGAGAAGACATCCCCAAAGTAAGGGGTCTCCTCAGAAAGGCCTTGCTACACCAAGGTTGGGCAGACAGAGGCCACACAGTCAAATGGAGTGTTCAGGAAACTGCAGTTGGCTTGGCAAAATGGATGCTACCGGTCGTACATTGCCTTGCTTTATACCAACGTTACTAAAGCGAACGGCGGAAAGGCATTACCCACATAGTAAGTCCCTTTGATTGTGAATGCGTCAGCTCCCATACTCTCAGGTCAGGAGTCAAGAGTGCAGAAAATTGGTAGCTTGCGATTGTCCATGGACGTGAACATATCTACGTCTGTTTGCAAGGCTGAATGTTGTCCAGATTGCTCTGGTCACCTGTGGCAAGAATGCCCATCCTAAGGGTGCTCCACGAAGGCGAGACGACAGATCTGCGATTGTGTTCTCTTAGCTCACAAGGTGAACAGCCTGAAGGCCATCATAGTTCGTCATGCACCAAGATGAGAGAAAGAGTCCAGAAACTCCTGGACTTTGTTCCTCCCTGCATGAAAGAGAGACCACAACAGTGGTGTTATGTCAGTGCGTATGTGAACTGATTTGTTCAGTTCTTGCGGTAAAAAATGTAAAAGTGCCAGGCATACTGCCTGTGATTCTAGCATAATGATGTGCTGAATATACCAAGTAACTGTCCGGGTTCTTGCGATTGGAGACCACGTTAAATGTGCTCCCTACCCTGTCCAAGACGTATTTGTCACCAGGTCTAATGGGTGCAAACTTCGCTCCAAACGACAGGCGGGAGTGGTCGCACCACCACTAGATGTGGGGGACCACCGTCTGAAGCTATGGAGCGGGGCACTGAAGGGTACTGAGGTGTCCTGGATGGCACCACAAAAGGTCTAGTTGTCACAGGTTTTCCATATTTGGAATTCTTTAGTTAAAATGGAAGTATTTAGTTACTAAGTAAGGCCATGGTGTGATAGTATTGAAATTCCTGTTTTCTATTCCGTCTATGCAAATTGATGCTTCCCTGGTATTTTTGGTCAGTAGTTCAAGTTTACCTGTTGAGTAAGATGTTGGGAGGAGCAGTTGGTAACTGAGTGTTTGTAGGAGCAAGCTAGCTCCAGCTGTAACTCCACTAGACAATTGGATCTAATTGCCTGGAATAGGCCAGTATTTAACTGTTTCGGGGTTATAAGCTTAACCACCATCTGACCATACAGTATATTATTGTTTGTAAGGATGCAAATCTCCACTCAATGGCCTATAACTTAGACGAGTGGCCCATACAAGGATGTCCCGTATTCAGGTATTCATGTATTGTTGACCAACTTGAAGCTACGAAAAGAGGTACGTATAAAAGAACAAAGTGCTTGAACTGTAAAACGAGAACAAATAAAACAAGACAACGTAGTACATCAAGAAGTAATAAAATCATCAACGTGTCGTGTGTTAATTTCCACCAGAGAAGTACTGTATTCTAACTTCTGGGGTGTGACACTAGTAAAGGAGATGTAGGTTTGTCATGTAAAACCTGCACATGGAGACTACGCAGCTAGAAAGGCTAAGCAGCCTAAAAATGTCAGCCAGTCTCTCGCCAGAGACGTTCGCTGGGAAAGGAGGAAATCCGCTCTCGCCGTCACCGCAAGAACTTTCTCCTCTGATGGCTGTAAGTGGCCTTGTGTAGTACAGTCCATGACTGCAGAGGTCTGAAATGGCGTGGTAAGAGGGTCCCTCTTCTCGAGGGGGCTGTCCGCCAATCTGGAGATGACTGGTATATCCATGGGGAGATCCTGGTCCTGCGTGAGACTATCTTCAACCTGAGGGGTAGATATAAAAGTCGCCATGCCTGAGACTTGCTTAGTCGGGGGAGCGCTGAATGTATGCAGCGGTTGCTGCTGGCTGGCGGTGTCCGATACAGAGTTCGTCTGCTTGACAGGGGAGGCCCTGTATGGAGTGCTGCTGAGCGTGGTGGAGAGGGAGGCGGGGTAAGAGGACAGTCAATGAGTGCTTCTCCTTTCCGCTCTTGCAGTGATGTTTTCTAAGTGACGCTCCTTGAATCATGCGTGTTCTTGCCAAGCCACTAGTGTCGCAGTCATTGTATAGTATGCAAGTCTGCAGGGGGTCACACGGTCAGCAAGCGTAGCACAACTCGCAGGTATTTCCTAGTTGGAGTTTACCAACTTCTTGCAAATGCTGCACCTGGGTACGTCTAGGGTGAGCCTGGCTATGCTGGACGCCCTACTTAGGTTGTCCGTGTTGCCAGTAAAGTGCCTTGGTAATTGGAAAATTTCAGGCTATTAAATTTGTTAAGCTATTTTAATTTAGGGTTAACATACGTCGTATGCTATACGGGTCGTTAACTTTGGAAAGCTCTTACAACAGTGAAACTGTGGAGCCAATGGCTACCGCTGTGGAGAGCATAAAAAGACCGTTGTCTTTATAGTGTCAGCGTACAATATGATTGTTGAGATGCTATGTGATGACAGAGGAACAACGTGGCAAGTGTACATGCGTGTGTGACCTAGTGCTGTTAAAGTTTGACGTCAGAGTAACAGTGTATAAATAATGGGTGATTAGCCGATCAACGTGAACAGTGGGGAGGAAAACTGTCTCCTCGTTACGTTGTTCAGGTGCTCACTGCTGGTGTGATTCAAGGTTAGCTATGAATTAAGTTTGTTTAAACTTTTGCGGCTCAGATTTGACTTATCTTCAACAATTGTGACTTTTTCTTAAGTCAGTTGAACTTCTCTTTTTGTAAGTATTAGTTTGTTTTGTTTGTTTGATGAGGGCTTAACGGCATCACGACAGCGAAATTGTGCCTGAGAGGTTAGATCATTCCAGAGGTAGAAAGAAAAGAAACCAGTGGGAGATTGAGAGAAACACGGGAACTAAAAGCCAGAAAGCTGGGATTGAGAGAGGAAGTGCATCGGTGAAAGAAAACAAAAAATAGAGAGAGAGGGCTTAGGTGGGGGTGGGGGAGGGGGGGAGAGTGGGAGAGGAGGACTGAATATGGTTGTGGAGGAAAGCATGATGAAGGAAGGAGATAATTTTATCCAGAGGGTTTTTTGCAAGAGCTCCGCAATTGAGTTGTGGGGAGCGAGGGAAGCTCTGAGAAAGTTGTACAGGGGCAAGCAAGGAGGATGTGGTGGACTGTGAGGGTGCAATGGCAATTGTTGCAGAGGGGTGGGGAACCATTAAGGAGGTGGGAGTGAGTGAGGTGGGTGTGACCTATTCTAAGGCCAGTGATGTGAATGTTGTCTACATGGGAAAGGTTGTGGATGGTGGGTTTGATCGGAATGTGAAAACATGTCTACCCGATGAAAAGAGGCCCCAAATACCAGCACACCAGGTGCTCTAGAGACTAAAGCCTCCCGCCACGAGAGTGGGGAAACTCTCGTTTATGCCACCCGTTTTGTATGGGTGAATGGAAAATCTATTCTGTATTTAGAGCAAACTCAATGGAGACTGTCCTGCAAGTCAGACTGAATTTTTTTTCCCAGCCTAAGGCCACCTCATCTTACCTAAGATGGACTGAAAAAAGGTTGTAGAAAAAGCAAACCAGCTTGAAAACTTTCACTGTTGGAGCTACTAGAATGAAATGGCTAGAAAAAGGGATAAAATTTTCAGTAAGAAATTCTCGACCAGCATCAGCAATGTTGTGTCTAGTAATGGGCTGAGAAAAAGTGAGGGATGTTGGAGGTACACTGGAGGTCAGGGCTGGGTTGGTAACTACATTTTCAGTTTGGTTAGAAATGTGTTAAAATCAGGTTAGGGACCAGATTGTATATTTATAGCATGGAAGGTAAGATATAACTTGAAGTAAATATCCACATTAATATTAAACACTGTATAGACTAATCTTGTCCAAGAAGGACAATTTATAGCTAAAAATAAACAATAGTTAGCAACCCTAAATCACTATAAAGGTAGGTAGATTGGGTATTTTACATTCCTTTCTTAAAGATGTCCACGGCCTTTTAATAAACCAGTTGTGAAACACTCGCGAGCTTGCCAATCTCATGCAATGACCACAAAAATTATTTACAGATTTCATATAAATCTTTTATTCTAAGGTAGGTCTTTTGATAAACCAATTGTGAAACACTCGCAAGCTTGCCGATCTCATGCAATGACCACAAGAATTATTTACAGATTTCATATAAATCTTTTATTCTAAGGTAGGTACATTGGGTATTTTACATCCCTTTCTCAATAGCTAAGATTATAAAGAGATATGAAGACCCACCAGGAAACAAACCTCAGACCTCTAGCTTGCCAAGCTCATACAATGACCACTACGGAGTTGCAATTGATAATACAATTTCCCACAGTTCTGAATAATGGTGTCGAATAGCTTCCCACAAAAAATTGTGACAGAAATAATATTAATGTAGTAAATACATCTTTATATATTTCCCCTCTTTCGCAATTCAATGTACTTAGATCGCACAATTATATGGGGGACATTTTTAGAGCACAAATTTACCACAATATATATTATATATATAAATATATATATATAAATATATATATATATATATATATATATATATATATATATATATATATATATATATATATATATATATATATATATATATATATATATATATATATATATATATATATATATATATATATATATATATATATATATATATATATATATATATATATATATATATATATATATATATATATATATATATATATATATATATATATATATATATATTTATATATATATATATATATATATATATATATATATATATATATTTTATATATATATATATATATATATATATATATATATATATATATATATATATATATATATATATATATATATATATATATATATATATATATATATATATATATATATATATATATATATATATATATATATACATATGTATATATATAATGCAGTTCTACTGGAACATTTGAATAATGGATATAGATATATAGAGAAATATATATATATATATATATATATATATATATATATATATATATATATATATATATATATATTTATATATATATATATATATATATATATGTATATTATATATATATATCAGGGTTCTAGCTAGACAAGTTTGAGTGCCAGGCTCCAGTGATAATCCAGGGTGACCTCCTAGACCCCCATCCCATGAAGAACTTCAAATTTAGTCCACTTCTATTGACAAATTGTCAATGAAAAAGATTTTTTTTCTTTTATCAGAATGCTAGAAGAATTTACAAAATATTTTGTATGTACAATGGATATTCAAAATACAATAGATATTCAACTGTCAAAGTGCCCCCCCTTAAAAAAAAAAAAAAGAAGTACAAACATATGCCGGAAACTCTTCTCTCAATTCTCATTGTTATTCATCTTGCCACTTTTTACGCTTTTATTTTCGTCTCAGTATCGTTCGACGAAAGCCAAGCGGCACATGTTCCTATGAAGTACGATTCTATCAATATAAAATCCCCCACAAATCAAAAGAATATCGATCAGTCCGTTATAATGTTAAGCGCATATAGGGTTTATAACAACTGTGATTGGTTACTTACATTTGGACCAGTCTATAAGCACGCCTTAGGTCCTTGGAGGTGTAATTTTTACTTTGTTAAAGTTTGTTTGTATCATAAGTGATGGACTTGGCAAGCTGCCAGCAGTGATTCACAAGGAAAAAAACATGAACCTGAATTGTGTGCATGTAAGTACGTTTATGCAAAGAGCTTCGTGTATGGGTGATTTTTATGATAATACAGTATGTAGGCCTACATTTAAATGCATTAAATTCCTATAGTTCAGTTGTTTTGATTGGAATTTAATGTGCATAATGTACTTTATGTTATGTGTGTAAATCAGCTGATGACATAAATAGAGCGAGATTAAAATGAGATCTGTTTACACACTTAATTATTTAACCGAATTGAATTTTTGAGTGCTGGGCGGAAGAGTGAATCTTAGAGCCGAGTGGTGGGCATTGTGAGTCCTAGGCGGGCCCGGCGCCGCCCACCGTAGCTAGAACCCTAATATATATAAATATATATATATATATATATATATATATATAGATATACATATACATATAAATATACATATATATATATATAAATATATATATATAAATATAAATATATATACATATATATATATATATATATATATATCTATATTTATATATCTATATATATATATATATCTTTATATATATATCTATATATATATATATTTTTGTCTTCCCTCGAATTCCTGATTTTCCCGTGGCTATAACCGCCGGAGCCATAGATTTTTTCCAGCTAAACCCATTGATTTTTTTCATCTCTGGACTACTAGAATTATTTACAGATTTCATATAAATCTTTAAATGTAAGATAGGTAGACTGGGTATTCTACATTCCTTCCTCAACAACTTAGATTGTTTCAAATGTCTAAGGCCATTTGATTAATCAGCTGTGAAGCACTGGTGAATGAAGACCCACCCACTGGGAATCAAATCTGAGACTTCTAGCTTGCCAAGTTGATGGTATGATTGCTAGACCACTGAGGTCTTACTTTACAGAATCTCCTAAAAAAAAAAATGTAAACAAACAAATTTCTTTCTTGAACTCTTGGATCGTTCCAGGGGGAGAAAGTAAACATATCTATGGCTGATTAAACTGAAAATGAACAAACAGAATTAATTATCATCTGAGGATATCCTGAGGCATCACTGACTATTTCCAATAAAACCTGCGAAATGGATCTGAAAGTGAACAATCACATTCAACATACTGTTTTGCCCTATACACTACTTTGCACAAAATGATCCAAGAAAGTTACTAAGTACAACAAGGATAAGACACAAAGGTTGCGGTAAAGAAGTCACCATTCTGACCACTTACGTATGCATTGTTTTTAACAAAGGCTATACTTACGAGAGATCACCTCCTTTATCCATGATATCAGGAACATTGATACTCGAGCGAACTTGCTTCTCGAAATACTCTGGTGATGTTGTTTCAACAATCTGTCTATCAGAAGAGTCAATTTCCTCCAATGTTCCCTGAGCAAGAGTGGCTTTGTATCCTGATGGGGGTTTTCCTTGTAAACTACCCCCTGATTGTACCTGAACTGTTCTCCTCGCATCCCCACTTGACATTATCCTGACACACTCTCCTGGTCTCTGTTGGTGGTGTCTTCTGAGGAGGACATTTTTGATTTCATCCCTGAGGTGTTTTTGTCGTCTGATGAGGACTTTACAATGATGGCGGTGGCTTGCATATCTGCACTGCTAGAAGTTTGTTGTTTGCAGGTTGATTTAGCAATTCCTTGATTGTTGAGTTGACTACTAGAGTTCTGCTTCTGTGACTGACTCTCGGCGGTCAAGGGTCGTTGTCTGGCTGAGCTTGCCCGTGATTGGCTCGCTACAAAGGAGACAATACAAATCAAAAATGTTTCTCTTTTCATAGCATTAATTCTAAGAAAACTGCCCAAACAAGATTAAGATGAAATACTATTTTCAGTTATTTGTGTACATTGATGATAGTTCCTTGATTTTACTCTTTAGTGTTTTAATCTGGTACAGAGTTTATTAAGATGTTTACATATTACTTTCTTTCTTTATTCTACAATATGTAAAGACCATTGGCCAATTTATAAAGAGAGAAATATATGTGAGGTTTTCCTGTTTTTCTTTAGGCTAATTAGGATCATTTTTGAAAAAGAGAATTTTCCTCAATCCAAGTTCATTTTTGTTTTGTACACAGAAATGACAAATTTCTCCAAAGTATTCTCAACACATCTGAATTAACATATAAAAGAAGCCAAAGTATTCTCAACACATCTGAATTAAATATAAGGAGCATTCTTCTTTATATATTACTAAACTTTGATATCTGCATGCATTCAGGCATTTTATGAATTAAATTCAAATGATCATATGAAAATAACAATAAGATACAACAGAAACGCACACAATTTTCCAAATTCTATGAAAAGAAAAAAAAATATCACTTTGGTAAAAAAAGAATGAATTCTGCTACTTCTGCACTAACAATTGATAAATCAATTAATCAATAAATTGTCTGTTTGTTTGGTGAGGTTTAACAGCACTATGACAACGAAGGTCAAAACATATAAAACATTAAAAAAAACTTATAAGGACTCCTGCAAAATATCACAAAAATATGGCTTCAATAGTCCAGTAATGAAAAGATTTTGCTAATGAAAAAGGACAATCTAAAAAAAGTGGAGGTGGAATTTGTTTTATTTTGTTAATAATACTAAGCAGGAAGAAGAGTTGCACGAAAACCAGTGAGATATTTAGGTTTTAGTTAAGCAGTGTTAAGACTCCCCACATGGATTCTCATTCAAAGTAAGGCTTCAATGATCAAGTCAGGTTATAAAACAGACAAGTTGAATAATACAATAATAAATCAGGGCAGGGACCTAGTAATGAGCATAATTTATAAGTAAATACTATAAAAACTCTTAAAAATAATATTTGGTTTCAATTGCCTGAGATGATTATTATTTAAATAAGCTTGTATCCCTTTATCTAAATCAACTGTTGAACATTCCACTTGCACATTTTGTGCCAATGAGTTACTGTTAGAGACAAAAGTCTTCAGAATTTGCAATGACTCAAATCAAAAGTCGCAATCATCTGAAAGATGGGTAACCTCATACTTCTTTCCATTCAATATTTCCCCTGATATCTCACCTCAACTGCCCTTTCTAAATCCCTCCCAACAAATCTCTTGCATCTTTCTATTAGACAACTTACTTTCCTGTTACAACTTACTGTCCTGCCTAGCTAAATTTTAAATCAATTTGAGGATCTTAATTTTTGGTACAGGATTTATTTTCAAAGAAACTTGCAATGCAAAACAGTGAAACAAAAGATCAATGTTTGGTTTAAAAGTAAGCTTATTACTTTAATCAGATATGAATGGCTTAAGTTAAAATGCACTTTACAGAATGCATTAAACCCTTGTTCTGATACAGAATTTACTATTTTAACTGCTGATCAATCTGAATGTAATTAATTAAATAGTTTTTTCCTTGAGTATCATCATCTCAACAGAACTTGCATGATAATAACCTCACATAGAATGCATATAAAAACAGTCAAACGAATTTATCAATTACAATGACACTTGTTCTGTTAGTAACAAGCCAGGTGCAATTAACCTGTCTGAGTAAGACGATTGGCAGGTTTTTCAACCAATCACCGCATGAATTTTACTAGCAACAAAATCTGAGTATCTAAGTTGGGCAAACATCCTACTCTACCTGTGCGCGCTTATGAAGTCAACGCAATTTACTGTACAAAACAACTTTCTGCACACACAGACTGAGTGACGGCAAAATGGTGAACAAAAATTGCGTTTACGGGCTTGCTGCGGGCTTTATAAATTTGATTGCTGTTACCCAGAACACTTAACAAATTGAATTTTGTTTATCCCTTTTGCTAAAAACTCTAAAGATCTGGAGAAGGGCCATAAATGGACCAAAGGCAGGCCTTGTGAACATCTAAATGTCAATGCATTGGTAATGCACGATTGCAGATTTAAAGATTGTTTGGTAGGTGTGGCTTATTTTGTAACTCAGAGACATTAATTGCGTAGAGGTGTGAATGCTTAGAGGAGAACTGCAGAGAGAATGGGACAGTCATGAATGAGGAGAAAGTAAAAACACTTACCACTTAACATAGCTCGCACCGCAGGATATTTCTGCCTGACATGGGTTCGTAGTTGCCTTCGATCAGGGTTATTGTCAGCAGGCACGAGTTTTCTCAGAAGCTGAGCAAGATGTTCGTCTAAATCCCTTTCTTGAAGTTCCTGCAGCATGTAATGGTTAGCTTTCCTGAAGTAAAAGAGCAGTTACGTAAAGGAACATAAAACAATGCATCCATTTTTGTATACTTCAACAGAAAGAAAATGAAAGAGATTCTATCCTGTATCAGGCAAATTAAAAATAACCAAAAGAGAAAGATATTGCATGTAAGAGGAATGACATACAATTTTAATTTTTGACAGAGTTTTATTAAAACATGGTAAGAAAATGATTATACCAAAATGGAAAATTATTCTGATGACCTATTCATTTTTACTTTTCATGTCTTAAAAACCCCTAGATCCTATCCCTATGATGCACAAACTGTCCAAAAAATCCTTTGCATGATTTCCAGATTTAAGAGCATTAGGGAGCATCCTTTACCTTGTACCCCACCTGAACGCTTATGACTGCAAACAAACAAATTAAAGTTGCGTTCTCTTTTGCAACATGCAAACCCACACACTTCCTGTCATATTTCTTCTTTGAAAGCATTGCAGACTTTGCCAATTATCTCCATGTATGCCAAAATTACAGCACAAGCTTTCACAACATACAACAAAATCCATACTTACGTTAAAGGACTATTTACACATATGAAAATATTTCGTTTCCACGTTTTTCAAAAGAAAACACTTCTAATTCCGACTAGTTCTAAAAAATATGTGCAAAGAGTAAGATGTTAAAACAGCCCAATACTTGATCAATATAGTTTTAAAATTTTGTCCTAAATCTTGAAATTTTGTACTTTTTTAGAATAATGTTTTAAGCTAAAGAAGATACGGTATGGTCAGGTTTTTAATTTTTATGTGAGTTGCTTTCCTTCAAGTTACTGTTGCAAACTAAAACAACAGATTTAAATAATAGAAGAGCGACTAATGACATAATAAATTTGCATACTTTTTGACCAATTAAATCTGAAAATAGAAAGAGTGGTAAAATGGTGTTTTTGTGGAATTTTTGATATTTACAACATTTTGGATCAACTTGAAAACAATCTGACTGATGTTGCCTTTAGGTATTACAAGTCATTTCAACAACAAACTCATACATTCAATGGTTAACATAATGGTCATTTCTTGAACAATACATCCCGCAAAAGCTGAAGAGTCAGTGAATATATAGCTCTTACCTGGATCTAGGGTTTGTGAACAGGCCTGCAGGATCAATGTAATGAGAGGAGCAAGCCTTTTGATGGAGGGTGCTGGGAAGCACACTGCAATGGTGAAGGTGCAAACAAAGGATATGTAATGAATGGGAAAAAAGCAAGTAGTAAGTGATGGCACGTTCAGATAACTCGCCACATGAGAAATGAAAATGATGTGGAAGACTAGTTTTCTGTTTGCTCCCGAGTTGTATTCCAACAAGATCAAGCTGCTCACTGCATTTTTCAAACAAAAAAAGAGACTGCAGCAAATTTTGCTGGGGACTATATTGAGACTGAAGTCTGCAATATCAATTGAAAAAGCCATATCTGTGTGACTGGTATGGCTTTTTTCCAATGGTTTGTGTAATTGAGATAGTCAATAATATTTTATTCAGGTTTTCATTTTTGTTCAGGTGAATTCAACTTGGAGCAATGCCATTGTTAATATACCACCACTGATACTTATTAACAGAAAAACACAACCTGCAACTACATCAAATAAAATGGTAAGGGTCTATCAATCTACTTTATAGATCAAAAGAAGAATTGGTAAGGGAAAAAGGTTGAGAGAACTATATTGAGGATTGTAATAACTCCAAATATATAGTGCATAGTCATTTTTGGAGGAGGAATCAAACACATAGAGATACTTCAGAAGAGTAAGAATTAAGAAACAGTAACACACAAACACCATCATCAAAAGGCTATGTCGATAACAAATAGAAATGCCCTTCCATAGTTTTAAGAAGTTTTTCTAAGTTGGTTTGCTGTCAACCCTCTCTATCTTGAATCTTTTCCCTTGATACCATTCATTAATTGTATTATCAAAATAATTAATTTTTCATTCTATTTCTACAGCATGGTTGTCATCATACATATATATTTCCACCTTATATATAATTCCTCTCAGAGGGTCGGATACAACCAGTAGACAGACAGATTTTCCACAGATGCTGAAAATCTTTTCAATTGCAATATAGATGATCACTTAAAGATAAAGAATCAGAGAAATGCAAAATACACACACAAACAAAGTGAAACACAGCAACTAAACAACATAAGAGAAGAAATGCAATTATAACGATCTATGTCCTGAAACATACAAACTACATGGTACTTACATTTTATGCCTACGTAATTGGAACTTACATCCTAAATTGGCAAATGTTAAGTCACAACTACAAATCATTATACGGTCAATGAGTATCATTCTCATTTGTGTTAAAACAAAAACTGTCAATGTTCCTTTTATTTTTTTTTGATCAGTAAGTTGTTCGACTGCATTCCATACCGTCAATCAGCGTAGTTCACACACAAAGGACATAAATAAATATTAGAAGAAAATTCCCCCCCCCCCCTCCCCGCTCTCGGAAAGTGTTTTATGTCAAATACTCTATGCCAGTGTGTAATCATAGTTTCTTATCAAATGCCCAGCAAAGAATTATTTGAAGGTTAAACAGAAAGAGACAAAATACAGCAGAAAATATACAATATACACATCCCTGTGATTGCAGCACATCAATCTGGATGATTAGTAGCAGTGTGGTTATTAAATGGAGGAGTTGCAATGAAAGTAATACAATGTAACATACCTGTCAGGGAACAGTTGGGTGTGTAGAGCCTGGTTAAGTGTTGACCTGTTTTCAAGGAATTTACTGGATAAAAGAGAAAAGTCATTATTGGATGCAATTAATTTGTATGTAATTTAACTTTTTACAGCAGCTTAGTTTCTATCATAGCTTACATATCATAGCTTCTTCAAAATGAGGTTACCTGTCTACCAAGTAAGACAAAAAGGTGAAATTCATTAAGACTCTTTTAAAGAGGTTATTAAAAATGTTTGAGGCATCTCAATTCAGACCAGCAAGTGTAGTTTTAATTTCTTGTCATGCAAGGAGTCTTCATCTTCAGTTCTACTGAGGCAAGCCAGAATATTCTATTAACTATTCAAGAATGTAAGGGATGCATTGCTCCCAATTGGTATGGACTAAATAAAAAAAATTGCACATGACACACAATGTTTTGTAAGAAAAGGAAAACAAATTTTTATTCAAGATATCATAAAAACTTAGAAGAAACAACACCTTCATTAGGTCAATTCAATAAAAACATGACAAGACAGACAATTCCAGTACAATAAGGGTTCTAAATATATTCACAGAATAACCTTGTAATTACAGGACAAAAACTTTGGAACATTAGATCCGACTAAGGATATAGGGTGCATTTCCTGCATTATCAATTCTGTTTTTAAAAGCTTTTCTAAACATAAAGCCTTATACAATGCACACATATAACCACATGGCAAGTGAAGGTCAGAGGCGGAGGTAAAGAAGATGCACGTTTTTTAACATTTATTTGAATGTTTTATACCCTTGCTTGTGAGGCGATTGCATAATTACATGCATAATGGGAGGGGCATATCATCTGTGGTCTTATCTTTAATTGTCAACAAATTCTGTGCAAGGACAAAATTTAATCTTAAAACCACTGAAAAACTCATTTTAAGTTGTAAAGATTAACTGGAAACAAACAAGGCGCACATTTATTGTGCACCACTTGTTTTACTGTCTCCTGTATGTTTATTGGATCATTAACAACACTAGGGGTGGGGCTTATTCCCCACATTTAACATCGAGAACAAAATTTCTGCATTAAGGACCATTATGAAATTTCTCTCAAGACCATTACAAAATTTCTCTCAACAATGGTTTGAAGGACATTTTCACAGGTTAAAGTAATGTGGTGTACAAAAATGTTACAAATGCAGAAAGAAAAATTATGAAGGCTTCTCATCTTTTGTCTTGATGTAAGAACTTTAAAATATCATCTGTCTTATATTTTTGTATAAACACCCAATTTTAGATTTAATATCCACATGGGGGATATCTGTCCCTTTTCACTTATTTTCTAATTACAAATGTGATTAACTGTTTCATTTTGCTTACACCCTAAACTAAGAACAGAAAAAAGACAAAAGCACTATAAATTGACCTTTGCTGTATTTTGTGATGGAAAGCTAGATTAATACAAGAGCTGCAAATACATAGATAAAGGCTTTAATATACGTCTTTCCTACCTATACTTGTCCCATGACAGTGGTGAGGGGAAAGTCTCAACCACCCCCCTCTCCTTTGGTATTCGTCTTTGCTTTCTAGCACAATCCGCCTCTCCTCTGCAGTCATGCCTGAAGCATCCTTGTTCCGCTTCCCTGAGATTGGCCTTGAGGCAGGTGCACTTCCATTTCGTTTGGTCATGTTAGCCGCCGAATGAGGTCTTTGTTTCTGCAAAAAAGGGAAATAATTTTTATCAAAAACAAAAACAAGATTACAAGATGGCTTCAAGGGTTGCCCGTTGCCCTGACATCCTTCCTCCCTATTTAGTAAAACTGACTTGAGTCAGACCACAAGGGAAAAATCTTCATTTTGTCTTGAACAAACATGTAATTGACATTGTGTGACATAATTTATGAATCATAGAAAAGAGTTACAGGATCTCTAGTATTCAGCATTGTCTGGTGATTTAAGTTGAAAATATTTTTTTAATTCTTAACTCTTACTCTACCATGCGGCGATAATATCGCCATTTTGAAACTACCTTTTTCTAAAAATACAATCGGGACCTTATCAAAATCCTATAGGGGTGCAAATAGTTTCATTGCAAAGATCTCGGAAAGATCTTTTATAAAATTCTATTTTTTAGGGGTTCCATACTCACTTTTTTTCAGTAAATTTTGTCCAAATGTTCAGAAATTTCACTTTTTGTTCAAAATGTCCTAAAAAATGCATATTTTTGAAAAACTTACAAAAATTGCTTAGAAAATAAAACTAGATTTTTTTTTTTTTGATATATAATAAGTAGACTAGTCATTTGTCCAAATCTATTCAAATTTTGCTCATACCTGGTCTTTTTTTTTTTAATTATTTGTAAAATATGTAAATTTCTGTGATTTTTGGTAATTTTTTGACCGTTTTTGTTAAAAATCGTGTGATCCACCCCTATATCATAAGGAAAAGTTACAAACACCATTCTGTAGTGAAAACAATGTGCTTTCACCTGGATTGCTGCAATAAAAGACATACCCCTTTGATCGTTGCTCAAACGTTTTATAGCTAGCTACATCACTAGAGTTATTTTTAGATTTTTCGACATTTATGTTCAGACGACAGAAGAATGTGTATCCCGAATCTTGTTTGAAAGTGAAACTGAAGATTAGGAAATGTCAGGAGGCTTATCGCCAGTGATGGAGATCTTTTAGTAACTGGACCCCACCCAGAAGAAGCCCAGGAATATCAGAACCAGCTGAAATGTATACCATGCTTTTTCAAATTTCTGAAACTGTGAGTGCACTTTTCAAACTTCATGCTTACTAACGTTAGGCCTAGGCATAGCTAGTGCACACTCCTTGCAAAATAAAACACTATAATTTACACTAAAATCCGACGTGATCTAGTGGAACAGGATTAAAACTTTAAGGGGAAAGGATCCTATGTTGGAAAAAAAGATGCACACTTGGGGACAAACATGCATGTTGGGGGCAAGAGACCCATTTCGGGAGCAAGAGACCCACCATGGCGGGAGCCAAGCAGTCCTATTTAGGGGGAAATCCTTTTCTTTGAAGCAATTTGGATTCTGGAAGGGGCCATATTTTTTTGGGGACGGCATTACCCCTGGTCCATCCTCCTAATATAAAAGAGTCAGAAAACCCACCCCAACACCCCTCCCCTGCCTGTACTTCCTTGTAAACAGTATTTTTCACAAGTATTTTCCTGAATTTAGACAAATTTGTTGACATTTCATATGCAGTACCAACTGTCACTAAAGGATACCAAGTCTGGGAACGTCAACATGATTACTGGTGCTCTGAACCATTTTTAGAACCTTTTCATTCCTTATTGGAGTCAACAGAAGTAAGTTTCTATAAGACATTTAGCATAACCTGAATAAATAAAAGTATTTTCAAAGCTTCCAATGACTGAAATGGGGTCATAAACCAAACTGAAAATTTCAAATCTGTGCATAATAAATGAGGTTTGTTTGATAAAAGCAACAGTAAAATTTTGCTTGGGAGGTTAGATCATTCCAGATGTAGGAATAAAATAAAATAAGGGGAGACTGAGAGAAACACGGGAACTAAAAACCAGCAAGCTGGGATCAAAGAGGAAGATAAATGAGGTAATTTAGCTAATTCGCATATCATTTGCATAACATTTTTATTGAAATATTGGTGCAAACATTTCCTTTTTATATCATATTAGTTTTGTGCATCATAGAAAGAAACAATGCATGTGTATAGACAAGTATAGTGCCAAATCCTATCAAATAGATCATTGGCAAAATCAGAGATCAATTTTTAGGTCAAAAAATTCAAAATTTACATATGAATTTTTTCCTTACTCAAAAAAAATCAATAGTAAAAATTGAATGGTCCTTCTTTCAATAATTCATAAATTCAATAAGATGGCAGTTTTAGGACATCTAAAAAACTGAATGACCTCATTTGCAAATTTGACCAAAAAATTATGCAAACCAATGTAAAGTCCAAAGTCTTAGCTTTCATATAATATAAACTTCTTACAGTAGAAAATAAAAATAAATTTGTGAAAAAGCCCCCCTTTCCAAAAAGTTTCCTAAAATAACACTTGTAATCTCAAATGCTCTAGTAGAGTAAGGGTTAAAAGCCTTTAATTTCTGGGGTTATTTTTCAGTAGAGAGAAAAAACATATTAAACATTTTGTTGAGAGAATTTAATTCCAAAGGCATCTATATATACTTTGTCAGGGTAACACTATACAGTAAGGTTGGTTGGTAAAGTTTAGCAGTGCCAAAACAACAATAGTCAAATTGTGCCAGAGAGATTAAATTATATCAGAAGTGAAAAGAGTAAGACCCAAAATTTCAATAGTTATAGTTCTCTTTTACTAAGAGCCATGTGTGGTGTAGGAAATTGCCATATGAGTGACAGGTTAAATTTCTGCAGAAAATAATTGTGACATTACATGAAGTTCATTATTAATCAAATCACCTGTTTCAAAACTGGTCAAATCTAACATGGCAGACAAAAAAATAAAATAAACAAATGTTTTAATCTTGGATAATTGCTGAGAAGTACATTGGGCATTTTTTGAGTGATTACAATGTGCCACCCTTATGTACCACTGTAACATTAACACACGCTGGGTAGGCTTCATTTCATGAGTGTTCATTTCAATATGATCATTTCCCGTTATATCTATCCACTACAGCATACAGTTTGAAGTCATAATTCTTAGAAGTGTTTACTTTCTACACCTGACTTTAGCAAAAAAACATAATTTGTCGAGTTCGGTTCCAGCAAAGGTGCTTTGAAAAGTTGCAACTGGAGACAGAACTCTGAAACAAGTTCTGGCCAGAACTACTGTAACAGCCTAAACCGAGTTCTAGTGCATCCCTACCTTGAATTGTGTTCAATCATTCAGACGGAGGGATACAATAAAAAATTGTAAGTTTCACAATCTTTATGTGGTGAAAAATATGCTTACCTCTCTAATTACATGGTACTATTTTAAACTATTTCATGGTGTCATTGACACCTGCAATGTACACACAAAAAGTGATGTTTATACAATTCTGTAAGGTTTAATAAGTTCACAACCTCCTCTGAAGTAAGGAATGTATCTTAAAAGAATATTTCAAAAACATTTTCTTTGAAAATAATTTTAATCAATAAAGTTTTGAAACTTTATTGAATCTTTGTCTGAAAAACCCCACATCATGTTTTTCTCACACATAGAATTATACTTTAAATGTCACGGGAATCTTTTTTAATGAATCATAAAAGGTTAATTCAAAAACATTTTTTTTTTTAAATAATTTGAATCTATAAACTTTGAAAACTTTATTGAATCTTTGTCTGAAAAATCCCCCACATCATGTTTTTCTCAAACATAGAATTATACTTTAAATGTCACGGGAGTCTTTTTCTAAAATGTCAGTCATGTGGAAGAATGAAAAAATTTAAGAAATTGCACGTTTCTGAAAAGAACCTGTTGCTACATTAATGTCCATGAAAGGAAAACAGACCACCAAAGATGTGACCAAGGGTTAAAACACAGATAAAAGGGTGAAAGTGACATATGAAGGTATCACTGTCAATGATTTTATAAACCTGATAACAGTAAAAATTAAAGACCAGTTTGTGTTGATGAAGTATGAGGAATACAATTCAGGAACTGGGTGAAACCCTATATTTTTAATGGTGTTCCAAACTTACATAGGCATCAGTTTGGTTTCTTTTAAAAACATATTATGACTTTTTTCTCGATGGAGGTTAAATTGAGATCTTTGTGGAGTAAAAATTGGTAAACTAGAATGGTAAGTACTATCATGGTTCGCATGCCCATGCAAATTGACACCCATATCAAATGACATGCATAATTATAAAAATGGCATCTCACACTATGTCCCACAAGGCATCTTATGTCACACATGGCATCCTATGTCCCACATGGATTCCCATGTCCCAAATAACATCCCATATCCCGCATGGCATGCCATGTCCCAAATGGTATCCGGCCCTTGCCCCACATGGCATCCCATGTTTCATATGATATTCCACCATATTGGATTCCACCATATGTCCCACATGGCATCCCTCCCCATGCCCCAATGACATCCCACTTTATGTCCGACATGGCATCACATCCATATCCTACATGGCCTCATACCCTATTTCACACATGGCATCCCACCCTATGTCACATGTGGTGTCCCAGTCTGTGTCATACGTGACATCCCATCCTATGTGACACAAGGCTCTCACCCTGTCCCACATGATATGTCATTTGATATCCCACATGGCATACCACCCCATACCCCACATTGATGTCCCACATAGCCTCCCATCCTATGTCACACATGGTTCCCACCCTATGTCCCACATGACATCCCATCTGATTTCCCAAATGGTGTCCCATCCTCCCACCCTATGTGACATGGGGCATCCCACTGCATATCCCACCCCATATCCCACATAACCTCCCATCCGATGTCCCACATGACATCCCACCCTATATCCATATACTCCATAAGCAGTCTCATCCTAGCTATCAGTCCCTGATTGAGTATACTAAGTATGAAAATCTTTCATTTCACAAACTTAAGCAAATGGCCTTTGGAATAAGAAAATAAAGGTGGAGTCAAATAATCATGCCTGATACAGCTCTTGGTGCTCACCACATGGTATACATCCCATCCTATGCCCCACATGGCTGCCACCCATGTCCCACATGGCATCCCTCTCTATGTTTATATGCAGCCACAACCTGCCACATTCCCTGACATTCAACTTTATGCAAATGAACAGAATAATAAAGGCGGAGTTTAATAATCATGCCTGATACAGCAGTTGATGCAAAAATATTTCCAAGAATTTAAGGATTTTAAACCTCAAGTCTTATAAGAAACACTTGAGGACGGCTTGGAAAAGTCACTCGCCATGGGCAAGAAAAAAAATTGTGGCAAGTAAAAATATCATAATATACTGTTGTTACTCCCCACACCTAATAAAGCCATGGTGAGTGAAAATCTTGCTTTGATTAAATTGTTATATTTTATGTAACATACTTACAATACTGTCTTGTGTTTTTTTTTCTACTAAAAAAAGCCTCCGCACACAACCAAAAACCAAAAGGTTTAATGGTTCCGATGCTTTTTGTTTCTTCTTTGCATCAGCTGATTGATTTGTATAATCTTTATTAACAGTCATGCCTATCATGAAATATTTGTTCCATAATATTTATTCATTAATATTGATTTCACCATGCAGATCAATCAAAATGTTGACAACATTAGCATTTGCACAATAACTAACATTATCATAGCAAGTATGATGCAAAAACGGTTGCTAGTTAATTTTATTTCAAGAACTTGTCAGTAAGCCCTGCCACATTAGAATATATGTACAGACCATGACCCCTGATATATCATAAATCTGATGTGCAGTATGTTTACTTTACATTTAGGACATTCACATTAAGCCATGCCCACCATGCATATCAATGACATCTGCTGATAACATAAGCATGTACAAAATAAACAACAAAATTATCATCTCCAATATGACACAAAACGACATACAGCTCATTTATCACTTTAAGCCCCGCCCACTCATAAATATGCATGATATCACCACCAAAACAATAGGGCACATCTACAGACCATGGGTCATCTGCGTAGCAAATATAACATGAATCCAGTTTACTGTTTGTTCTTGAAATATCTTATTTACAAGTTCTCTTCAGCAAAATCATATTAAGCCCCACTCACTATGCGTATTAATGAATTCAATGTTTTTACCTCATGAACATGGACATAACAGCTAACATCATAATTATCCCAAATATGAAACACGACATGCAGGTGCTAAAATATGAACATTTCAAGATTTCTACATTAAGCCCAACTTACTTATTAATATGCATGACATCACCATCAAAAACAATAGGGGACATCTACAAACCATGGGCCTTCTGTGTACCACAAATAACATGAATCTAGAGTATCGTTCTTGAAATATCATGTTTACGAGCATAACATACATACATAATATAATAATAATATAACTAATTTATATAGCGTTTTTAGTATACGTTTAAAAAAAAAACGCTTTACAAAAAATAAGAAACTAGAATAACATGAATAAAAGATACACTTAATGTCCAGCCAAAGAAATCAACACTTAAAATACAACTTAAATAAATGGGCTTTCAGCGCTCTTAGAAATGTATGTGATTATCAATATACATACATATATACACACACCCATACAAACACACATAAATTACACACACACGCCATCATGATCGACAGGTTCCTGATGCTATCACATCGGAACCAAAATCTAGTAATATTTCCATTCAAATCCAAAACATAAATTAATATTGGGCTGATAGCCATCAACTTTAATTGCCCAAAACACGACCTATTGTGTGTAGCCATCATATACACTGTTTACATCCAGTGAACGACATGGTATGAAGGCAACGGATGTACCAAATTGTGCAATATCTTGTTGTTTTTAGCAAGTTACTGCATGACCCAGCTACACAGGTAAATATGATTGGCTCATGTAGCTTGCAAGAAATGCGTTAGTGTCAATATGGGTGGGAACACTATATCCTTCTGGGTAATGTCTTTGCTTGACGTAAATGGAAAGTTTTAGACTCGCTATCTCTATCTTATTTCTATAAGTGGGCGGAGCTTCAGAGCTCTCCATATGCATAGAATACTGTACTTTTCAAACTTTTCCAGAAACAAATTCACTAAGCTGCTGCTGATATCGGACCAGTATGTACTACATACAGTACAGGTAGGCACACAGTATGTGTGTGTGTGGGTGTGTATATGTGTGTGTGTGTATATGTATATATATATATATATATATATATATATATATATATATATATATATGTATATATATATATATATATATATATATATATATATATATATATATATATATATATATATATATATATATATATATATATATATATATATATATATATATATATATATATATATATATATATATATATATATATATACACATACATACATACACCCATACATACATACATACATACACGCATACATACATACATACATACATACATACATACATATATATATATATATATATACGGGCCTGAGCCGCGACAGGCATTGAGTGTAAAACTTCTGCTGTAGGGGCCTAACTTGTTTCTGCCAGTAGGCCTGAAATTAATGTTTAAAAATCCAAGTAAGTTTGTGCATGTTGATTTGATTTCTTTTTAAATCACCTACTTTATTGTGCGCGTGTGTAGATTTGCTGAGTTTTTTGCATACGTACAGTCATGAAGTCAGGCCAAAAAAAAGGGCAATACAGAGGTATGCTAGTTGCGCAAAAATTGTCAAATTTCAGTTGAAAGTGTTGGCAAGTAGTTAAAAATACTTGGTGAATGGAAATACTGGTTTCATCAAATTTACTTGCCAAGCTGTATAAGAGGCTAGCGAGTGATTTTTTTTGTATTTTTCCAAGCCTGCTTGAGGATCACTGAAGAATATTGGAAAAGTATATTATCTCAGTTATCTTTTAAGGAAATATCAAATGATTTGAAGACTATGGAAAGTAGACTTTATGGAAACTAGTCTTTAACCTGTATATGGGTCTTTGAAAAACTTTAACATTTTTTAATAAAAAATTCCAGCCTTCTCTAAGGATACCTCAAGAAACTTGAACACTTCCTGAGGAATTCTGAAGAAACATTAACATTTTCTGAAGAATTCTCAAAAAACTTTCACATATCCTGAGGAACTCTCAGGAAAATCTGTGGATGGCTGGACTGATAAAATTGCAATTACATAGGTTCGCATTATGCTTCCCATGCTCACCAAAAAGAAAGGAAAACATTATTGTGAGTTTACACACTAAAACCAAGTGCAGAAACTCAATATCTATAGTACCTACATTTCCCAACAAATGCATTTTCTTAATAGAGGGAGGTACCAACTTTTAAGAGTTTCTGAAAAAAGTAATGGTGTCAAATGGTTGAAAACATGATTCATGATTTAATTCCAACTGATCAAGTGCAATTAATGTGTTGTCACTATTTTTAAATTTTATAGTTCATCAATTTATGATCATGACTATGGATGGTGAATACTTACAAGTTAGTGATATACAAGGTGCAGGTTTTGATGATAAAATCTGGTTAATTAAAGAGCATGTAACTTGTGAGAGCTACACATACTGTAACACAAAATTACTACAAAAGAATAAGTGTCACCATAGCATTTTTTAAGGTGACAATACAGCTTGTAAGACAATGGTCAAATACAGGAATTTATACGAAAGCACATCAGATGCAATGGTTACAAAAGGGTCTTGAAATAGTGTCATAATGCTTTACAGAAGTGGCCTAGAACAAGTGTGTCAGACATAATGGTTACAGAGAAGACCTATGAATACTAGCATGTCAGACTTTATGGTTCCAGAAGGGACCTAGAAATAGTGTCAAATATAATGGTTTACAGAAGTGATCTAGAACAAGTGTGTCAGACATAATGGTTACAGAGAAGACCTATAAATACTAGCATGTCAGACTTTATGGTTCCAGAAGGGACCTAGAAATAGTGTCAATTATAATGGTTTACAGAAGTGATCTAGAACAAGTGTGTCAGACATAATGGTTACAGAGAAGACCTATAAATACTAGCATGTCAGACTTTATGGTTCCAGAAGGGACCTAGAAATAGTGTCAAATATAATGGTTTACAGAAGTGATCTAGAACAAGTGTGTGTCAGACATCATGGTTACAGAGAAGAACTATAAATACTAGCGTGTCAGACTTTTTGGTTCCAGAAGGGACCTAGAAATAGTGTCAAATATAATGGTTTACAGAAGTGATCTAGAACAAGTGTGTGTCAGACATAATGGTTACAGAGAAGACCTATAAATACTAGCATGTCAGACTTTATGGTTCCAGAAGGGACCTAGAAATAGTGTCAAATATAATGGTTTACAGAAGTGACGTAGAACAAGTGTGTCAGACATAATGGTTACAGAGAAGACCTATAAATACTAGCATGTCAGACTTTATGGTTCCAGAAGGGACCTAGAAATGGCGTCAAATATAATGGTTTACAGAAGTGACGTAGAACAAGTGTGTCAGACATAATGGTTACAGAGAAGACCTATAAATACTAGCGTGTCAGACTTTATGGTTTCAGAAGGGACCTAGAAATAGCGTCAAATATAATGGTTTACAGAAGTGACGTAGAACAAGTGTGTCAGACATAATGGTTACAGAGAAGACCTATAAATACTAGCGTGTCAGACTTTATGGTTTCAGAAGGGACCTAGAAATAGTGTCAAATATAATGGTTTACAGAAGTGACGTAGAACAAGTGTGTCAGACATAATGGTTACAGAGAAGACCTATAAATACTAGCATGTCAGACTTTATGGTTTCAGAAGGGACCTAGAAATAGTGTCAAATATAATGGTTTACAGAAGTGACGTAGAACAAGTGTGTCAGACATAATGGTTACAGAGAAGACCTATAAATACTAGCATGTCAGACTTTATGGTTCCAGAAGGGACCTAGAAATAGCGTCAAATATAATGGTTTACAGAAGTGACCTAGAACAAGTGTGTCAGACATAATGGTTACAGAGAAGACCTATAAATACTAGCGTGTCAGACTTTATGGTTTCAGAAGGGACCTAGAAATAGTGTCAAATATAATGGTTTACAGAAGTGACGTAGAACAAGTGTGTCAGACATAATGGTTACAGAGAAGACCTATAAATACTAGCGTGTCAGACTTTATGGTTTCAGAAGGGACCTAGAAATAGTGTCAAATATAATGGTTTACAGAAGTGACCTAGAACAAGTGTGTCAGACATAATGGTTACAGAGAAGACCTATAAATACTAGCGTGTCAGACTTTATGGTTTCAGAAGGGACCTAGAAATAGTGTCAAATATAATGGTTTACAGAAGTGACCTAGAACAAGTGTGTCAGACATAATGGTTACAGAGAAGACCTATAAATACTAGCATGTCAGACTTTATGGTTCCAGAAGGGACCTAGAAATAGCGTCAAATATAATGGTTTACAGAAGTGACGTAGAACAAGTGTGTCAGACATAATGGTTACAGAGAAGACCTATAAATACTAGCGTGTCAGACTTTATGGTTTCAGAAGGGACCTAGAAATAGTGTCAAATATAATGGTTTACAGAAGTGACGTAGAACAAGTGTGTCAGACATAATGGTTACAGAGAAGACCTATAAATACTAGCGTGTCAGACTTTATGGTTTCAGAAGGGACCTAGAAATAGTGTCAAATATAATGGTTTACAGAAGTGACCTAGAACAAGTGTGTCAGACATAATGGTTACAGAGAAGACCTATAAATACTAGCGTGTCAGACTTTATGGTTCCAAAAGGGACCTAGAAATAGTGTCAAATATAATGGTAATAGAAGGGGTCAAGAAATAGTAAGGCAAAATGGTTACATAAAAACTACAAATTATTGTCAAATATAATGATAACAAAAAGGGCCAAGAAATAGCTATAATGGTAACAAAAGAGACCTAAAAAGTGTTTAACAGATACAATGTTTAAAATAGGGTTCTAAAAGTATTTAGTAGATACAAAGATTACAATGGACCTTAAAAAAGGTATATAATATATTAGCATTAGTAAAACATCATCATATACCACAACAGCAAACACGAGTACAACATAAATTATATTGATTTCTTAATGGTGTTATTTGTACATATTGTAGAAGTGCATTCCAAGGTGGATTACTTGTTTCTTGAACCTACCACAAGAGCTGAGCCAATGCGTTCCTTCTGTTGTTTATTGAAAAGACATGTTAAAGAACAAAACAATTACTAATGTCACTATACTAAAGATCCTTCCTACGATATCTACACTAAGAACAATGATGAATGAAGTAAATGAACCTTTCTACACAAGTCTCCCAATTGGTAGAAATGACTCCCCCCCCCCCCCATCCCCCCAACCCAAGAGAAAAACCAACCTCAAAGAAATGGCTTTTTTGTTGGAAAAAATGATGACTTGTATTTCACGTTTTCTGTTAAAATTTGACATTTTGATTTTATGCAGACTTTACATATGTTGCATAACATATCATATGTTGCATAATATAATCTAAATCAACTTTTTGTAATACCAAGAAAAACACATAAATAAAGCAATATTGCATTTGGTTGCATCAGTCATAAACTACTAACAAGTGTAGGTTTGACACTTCCTTAATCGTTTTTTAATTTTCTTTCTTAATTTGCTATACAATACCAAAAGTGTGTAATACATGTTGGTATCATCAATCTTTCTTTAGCTTTATTAAAAGAGTCAAAAATTGCATGTTTTCACCAAAATACAAAACAGACAAATTATTTTTGAATTGCTTTCAATGGAAAGATCAAAGTAAAGATAATTTAGTCTCACCTAGCAATCACTGTTTAGTAAAACCACACTGCAAACTTTCACACAATTCTATTCTATTCACTTTGAAGGATTCATATTTCAAAAGCTGTTTCCAACGCTAAGAGGACTTATTATATGTTCTTTTATAATAATTACTATTTCCCCTCTAAAGATAGAACATATAATAAGTCCTCTTAGCGTTGGAAACAGCTTTTGAAATATGAATCCTTCAACGTTATCGATCAAGATGCTGGCCAGAATTAGACACTTGACTTTGTCAGTCACCTACAGAAGTAATACACTGTGCTATTCATATCCTTGTATATCAAAATGTGACAATATTCCTCAAAATGTTTGCTTGTGTGCCTGAATGAGGTGAGTCTTCAAAATAGATAGTGTACTCAACAACACATTGTTGTCTGCATTATGTAAGTTAAATCCATCAACTCGTCAACATTACACCAAGCAAAACTGGCATGCAAGTTTCTTGAATTGTGTTAGGACCAAGAGCGTTTGACACACATTATAAGATTGTTCTTTAAGGATGGACAACTTTAATAGTTTAAAACCAATTTAATTGCAATTCCCAATGTGATGGAAAAGAACAGGAACTGGCCACTAAGAATTCCTAAGGACTTGTAAAGCCAAAAGAAATATTAATCGCCATATAAGTCAAATTCAGCTGTACGGATGTATGTGCTGTTGTGTTCGACATATTTATGTGTATGTTTTTATCTTAAACTTTTTTTTTATAGGGGGGGATGGAGGGACTATTTCTGTCTTTGAAACAGGTAGTAAGTAATAGAATATGTACATGTGCATGGGCTTTTGCCATAGGGGCAAGGGGTGCAATTGCCCCAAAGATATGCAAGTCATTTGGATTTTTTATTAAATTAGATGTATAAATAAAATATTTGTCGCTTCTCCCCCCCACCCCATCCAACTAAAACAAAATCTCTTACAGCCGCCGATGTACAAGTGATGTCACATATGCTTGAGCTTGTGCATGATTTACACTAACTGAAACCGTTGAAGGCAGTCAGACACTTTCCTGATAAGCGCCCATGCCGCGTAGTTTGCTATTTGAACTGCATTGTACATATATGGGATCTGGTTATTTACTAGCCCCACAACAACCAACACAAAAACATCAAGAGCGTCACAAGCAAAGAATGTAACAAACTTGAGTATTTTAAGTCTTCAAATTAATCCAATGAATAATTATGTTATCAGTCAAAAAATGTTGAATGGGTGCTTATTAGAGCAGGGGTGCTTAATACATCGAATACATCCATCCATCCATCCATGTTCATTTGTAGTAGGCGCCTTTTCCATAGGATACAAAGCGCCCAGAATGCTGCCCCAAAGTTCAGTAAGTAATACATGATTAAAAAAGAAAAGTCTTAAGACGTGTTTTGAACTGTCCAAGTGAACTGGCATGGCGAATGTGTGAAGGCAAAGAGTTCCAAACATGGGGTGCTGCAGCTGAAAAAGCCCTAGAACCAGCTTTGGTGTTAGTTCTGGGTTCAGTCAGGAATTTGTACGGTAGCTTAATACGGTAGCTTTATTTTAGACAAAGTCATTTTTGATATGAATGATGCCAACACATGGAGGTCACACTTTATTTTCCACGTGCTCATTGCTTGCTCGCTATTCTTGGACCAGTAATTGGTTGATTTTCAAGACACACACATACTCTATAGACCTTTTCAAACTGAATTTAGCTGAACCAGATTTATTCAGTACTTCGACCAATCAAATGCTGGGGGAACTTTTCCTTTTATTTCCCAACCAATCATGTGCAGTTTTGAGGAAGAAATTGTAAGCAGCAATACGAGTGCGTATTTCCTTCATGTATAATGCACGACTGATACGTGCACTTGAAAACATTTTTTCATACGTTTGGTGCCATATCGTGCATGAATTGTGCAGACAGCCAAAGTTTCCTCAGTATTTCATTGGTCAATAAGATTCCTCCAGCATACGATTGGTCCATTATGGACATGTAAATCTCGGCCACATGACATATTCAAATTAGTTTTCCAGCAATTGCTGATTCAGATTTGTAAAGGTCAGTAAAGAGGATCAATTACCTGTTGTCTTAAGACGCTTGAAGCAGCAAGTTCTTGGTTTCTCTTACTCTGCTGCACTTTCCTCATCATAGGATCTTGTGCTTGGAAACCTGGCAAAAATAGAATCGAAAGCATAAACAGAATTTAGGATGCTGTTGTTTGATTTAAAACAACTGATTCCCACAAAAGCTTCTCAGATCAATGATCATACATCTTTCGTTAAAATATGAGTTGTGGGATCCTCCTATGAAAACTCAAAAATGTGAGTTGTAGGATTCTTATGCAAAAATGGAAATAATACTACATTTGTATCTATTTATTTATCTAACACTCTCTTTTTCTATTTTGCTTATAACATCACATTCCAAAGAGCTCCTTAGTGATATATTTACTGATGTCTGATGTATATACAAATAATGTTAAATTACATTAAAATTTATTTAGCATTTCCCTACAATCAATCTGTTAAGGTAAACGACAACGGCAATATAAGATATTGAGGAGAGATTATCAAACAATAATTCTGACTATATCTGCAACTAACATTAAATTACATTGCTGTTTATATAGTCTTTCCCTACAATCTGTTAAAGTAAACGACCATGCCAATATAAGATAATGAGAGATTATCAAACAATAATGACTATATCTGCACATTTCATTTTACATCTATAGTTTTGGACCCAAAAGTAGACAATGGTAACAAAAAATAAATAATTTACACAAACACTAAAAAGATGAAAGAGATCAATGAGTGCAGTGGGTATTGAGGGAGGGGACAGAAATAGTGATGCTTAAAAACATGTTTCTCATCTAAACAATCTAGTACAGATACAAGAAAATAAGACTACAAGTTTGCCAATTTTTGTTTATCCTGATACATGGTTAATGAGCAGGATTTTTTATATTTTATCCATTAAACATGTAAACACTCTAGAAATGTCATAGAAGTTCAGGGAGTCACTGTTTACCCTCAAATTATCATTATTTAGGCTGCTTTAACTTTAAGGCGGTAGTGACAAGTATCAAAGAAAGGAAAGCACTAAATCATTGAAATCATTTCAGTCATGACATATCATCTCTATAATTGTTTAACAAACTAATTTTGCTCTTTGAATTGTAGTAAAAAACACATCAACACATCAAATAACAAAAAATAAATAAAATAATACAAACATGTTATGTACCTATTATTTTACTTAAAATAGTCTTCATTTGACATGCACATAGTATACAGCAGCATTGCAAGAAAGATAGGAAGCATGATAGACATTGTGGGATAGGATAGAGATGTTAAAAAAAAATGTTTCTTACTTAAACAACCTAATAAAGATACACAAAAGTGGGCTTTTAAGTTAGCGAAGTTACTTACCAATCAAGCTGAACAAATCTCCTATCATGTTAGACTTGATCTTCACATCAATGGGGGCATCACTGTGAATAAAACCAACAAAATATTTAGCGGTTATCATACCTGTCTACAGACCATGAGGCCCCGGGTTCAATCCTGGGGTGAGTAGACACGCCAGTGCACCACAACTGGTTATCAAAGGCCGTGGACATTGACTTGGTTGTCGATGTTATGTCTGTCCGTACGTCGTACCTGTGTTCTCGTCCGGGTCGTATTAAGCGTTTTGTGATAGCATTTGTACTATCATAACCGAATACGCAGGCGACGACCCCGTCATTGTAATTGTGTGTTCAACTCTCTCTCTCTAGATAGAACACCAAACTCCGCAAATACTTAATGTGTCTAAATTTCTGCACCAACTTTTCAAGGAGGCAAATAAAACAATTTGTAACAATTATCTTTACTCTATGGTACAGTCCTTATGCACAATTTGTAACAATTATCTTTACTCTATGGTACAGTCCTTATGCACAAATTTGTAACAATTATCTTTATGCTATAGTACAGTCCTTATGCACAATTTGTAATTTCCTCGTTGCAATTTTCAATGAATAATCTGAAGAAAAAAGAATTTACCATGCGAGTGAAGGTGATAAATTGACTTCTAATATCCAAGGTTTTAGGCTTTCATCAACAAGAATGTCGAACCCATAAAGTTCTGCAAAGGAATATCAATTAAATATTTTGATTTCAGATGATAATTTTACAAATATAAGACATGCAACAAAAGAAAATTAAAAAACAGAACAATTATTTTTGATCATGATTGGTTCACATTGGAAAAGAAATGTCTCACAAGTTGATTTGGTTTGGTGGTGTTAAAGACAGGTCTTTTTAATGGACAATAGGCCATAGAGGTTAACTTAAATTAAGGTAAACTAATTCTAATGTAACTAATATATAAGGGGGAAATATGGAATGGTGCACTGAAGAAATGACAAGTTGTAGAAAATGTTTTTGACATTTCTTTGAGGAAGATGAGAGTTCCAATCAAATATTGTTCTGTTATTTGATGTATTTTATATAAGAGATGTGGAAGAGTCTATTGTTGTGAAGAGTTCAGGGATTGAGAGCGAGATGGAAGTTCTAGATAGGGCAGACAAGGGGGTCGTGTTTAATGGTGAGTCTTTACAGAGTGGTGCATGGGGGTCAGACAATTAAAAATACAATTTCATCGCCAGGGTCCAGATACTAAATTATATTGCAGTCATTACGGCAGAGCAGTCAATGCACCCACCACTTAACAGGAAAAGATAAAACTTTACATCAGGAGTAAAATTGGTAAATATAATAAGGGCTGTAGATATGTTTGCAGATATACTGTTCCTAAAATTAATGGCAATTAAGAAATTAGTTCCATGTGAATTTGAATATCAATTCTGCCAAGAATTTCATTTCTAATTTCAACCTAAATGTACCTGTTAGTACTGCATCTGCCAAAAAACGATACATCTTGATCACAATAGAACCCAATTCTCAGTTCTATTTAAGGGAGAGGTATATAAAAAAAATGTATTTCTTATACAACTTGACAAGTTAAGTAAAACCTACACTTCAAATCAATCTTGCCAATTAAAATAAATAAAAAGGCAAAAACATATCAAATTAATTCTTATTTCATACCAAAGCAGTTGCCTTGATGGGGCATGAACATTTTGCAGGCTGTGGCTACAGGGAATTCTGCAAGAATTACTGTCTTTATTACAACCTCTTCAATCCTTGATATTAATGCTAGGAACAAAACAAATAAAATAAACAATTACTTGCATTCTTTAATACTTCTTAAATTTGTATTGTAGCTTTATACATCAAAAAAGAGATTTTCATTGACGTTGAATATTTGCTTTGAAACTTGCATGGTAAAAATTTGTACAGACCTTGCCCAAGGATGAAGCACTAAGGGATTTCATGAGTAAAGATCTTAAAGCAGAGTATAACTTACAAAGAAACCGTTTTCCACAAATATTTCTACAAATTAACCAAAGAATCTGAGAAGGAATGATGACACTGAAACAAGAGTTTCTTCTTTAGTCTACTACTATTATTTAGCACCTCGTGAAACAATTAACTTCTGTTTAACAAAATAGCAAAATTTTACACTAAAATTATTTCTTCTTTTTGCAACAACTTGGGATTCATCTGCCCACTTTAATCTGTGAAAGGAGAACTTATTAAAAATAGGTGGCTGGACTGCCACAGATATAATCCACAGAGTGAAAAACATGAGACATCTCCAAGCTGAGCTAGGGCGTATTTGCATTTTTTAGTATAAGCTGTATGTAAGGCTACATTTTCCAAACTAAATTATCGCTTACTAGGAAGGACACGATGTACTTGAAATACACACTAAATGCTACGTGAGACACTCATTTTAACACAGGTAAACTATTACTTCTTATTTTCAGCCACAACCATTTGCAAGTTTTGTTCAAGAAAGTTTTGAAAATTGACTAATCTATGACGATTGTCAAAAAGGGAATTTTTGTACATCAATCAAATATTTCTTTAAAGATGGCAGAATCTGTTAAAATGTTCAAAAATTTGCAAGGATAAAATTAGCCAATCATATTAATTAGAATACATTCAATATCTGCTGTTGCTTGCAGGAAAGCAACTTACTTCTTACATCCTTTCCCTGCTTCTTGAGATACCTCAGCAGAGCGCCAAGGCTCCACTTGTTCCCATAATCTTCAATCGTAGGGTCATTGCACCTAAAAATGAAAACAACACAACGGTTACACTCATATCTAACTTAATGTGTGTGTAAATCTTTAAGAATAGGTAGGTAGCCCAAGATATTAAAATGAGTATCAACATCAGTAGGGTAGTCAAACTGTAATAAATTTTATCACCTTAGCTACATGGAAACTAAAAATACCCTATTCAATAACATCCCAAAAGGATTCATGTTGCTTTCCAAGACATTATTGCTTTCTTCACTGAAATTATAAAATGATAAGCTTTATATACAAACGGCATCACAAGAGACAACGCTGGCATCTGTTCTGCTTTGGAAATATTTTTCTCATCTTAGACTATAAATAAATAATTATTTCTGGGGCAATTCATAGTCAGAAATAAATGACATCGTTCATCTTGCTCTTAAGTGTATGTTCTTCCTTCCCATCCTGCCCTTACAGCTCATAACTGCATTCCTTCATTCCCAGGGGAATGATTGCATCTTCTGCTTCTTCTAACACAAACCAAGAAAGGGCCACCAATACGTTTCGGTTCAATTAGCACATATAGCTATTGTCTCTTGTCACAAGAGACAACGCTGGCATCTGTTCTGCTTTGGAAATATTTTTCTCATCTTAGACTATAAATAAATAATTATTTCTGGGGCAATTTATAGTCAGAAATAAATGACATCGTTCATCTTGCTCTTAAGTGTATGTTCTTCCTTCCCATCCTGCCCTTACAGCTCATAACTGCATTCCTTCATTCCCAGGGGAATGATTGCATCTTCTGCTTCTTTTAACACAAACCAAGAAAGGGCCACCAATACGTTTTGGTTCAATTAGCACATATAGCACATAAATTAATTTACACTTTGGCACATGCAAGGAGAAGCACATGAAAGTCACCTTTGTCTTGTTTTCAGTGTGGACCCAAGGAATTTGCTACAAAAGAAGTGAATGAACACCGGGTTAACACCCTGTTTTTTTCAAGAAGTGTTCGGAGAACCAGGCAGGGGGTGAAACTCCTACCAACGGGACTGACGGCTTTATGTCCCCTCCAAAGTACGGTGAGTGACATTCAACCGTTGCCACTTCTCTCAACAGCTGCTTGAGCAGCAACAGTTGCAGACGACATACTTCTGCTTTGATGTTCGGTGTATCTGTCTGCATTATAGCTGTAGAAAATGGGAGTGAGACTAGACCTGAGCAAGCCTCGAACCAGTAATTTCCAGCAGCTATGTGCACAGACGAATCCTTTCCAATCTTCATGTTAGCAATGGTATAACCTCACATTACAAACTTGCTATATGAAGAACTACTTTGTTTTCATGTCAACTTTCCAAAGCTTAGAATGAAATATTTTTGACTAATCAAATACCTGAAAATTGATACCATATCTTACATCTTGTATAAATGCACTCGTTTTGGGGAGACCTTGGTATACATGACGAGTACCAGCATTTTTGGGGAGTTGACTTGCAATGGACTGGCACACCATCTAGGGGGGAGTCATGTGCTCTCATCCGCTTGCGCCATGGAAACTGGGAATAAGCACCAGTTCTATAAGCCTAATGGATCGGATGGATTTAACTTTTGTGTACGTAACACCAAGAGAAGAGAAGCTGGGATTTCAACAGAAGATAAAGCAATTGTACATAAAAATGGACAAAAAAAAGCTTACTTGACATAATCGTTACTTTTCTTATTAAGACTGTAATTAGTGAGGTGCATGCATGTATTTCTGATGGTTTTGTTGCTGTTATTATACTGCACAGTCGCAAACCTGAATAAAAGAATTGAAATAACAGAACATAACATAACATAACAAGAATACGGCCTAAGAAGGGTTAGTCACCCCATAAAAAGCTTAAACTAACACCACCACCACCAAAAAAATAAAATACAAAATGTTCAGAGTTAGTAAAGAACTTATCAATGTTGACTTTGAATTTGTGAACAGAACTGGAGCTAAACCATTCCACCCATTAACAACTCTTTGCAAAAAGCTTAAATGCTGAATATCTATCCGTGAGAACTCTTTGGTCAACTTAAAACTGTTACCACGTGTCACATGAGGATCAGCTGAAACATGCAAGAAATTACAGAAAGTCAAAACATCACTACCAGATAGGAATTTAAAAACCTGAATCATATCGCAATGTGCTTTTCTCAACTCAAGCGTGGTCAAACCAAGAATTCGCAACCTAAATTCATAAGAGAGATTCCTTACTTCTGGAATGAGTCTAGTGGCTCTTCGCTGAACCTGCTCCAAAATGAACTTTTCCTTCTCATAAAAGGGACTCCAAGCCTGAATAGCATACTCAAGGTGAGGCCTGACTAAATGCTTATAACAAATTGAAAACAACCTCTCTACCAAGAAAACAAAAATTTCTTCTAATCAAACCAAGCATCCTATTTGCCCTTGCAGCTGCTAAAGCACACTGTTTAGAAGGCTGCAGATTGCTAGTAATGACAACACCTAGATCCCATTCTTGATCAACACAACCAAGATTTGAACCATTCATGCAGTAATCAAAAGCTAAATTGCTCTGACCAAAATGAATAATTTTGCACTTATCAACATTGAATGACATCTGCCATGTTTGGAGAAACTAACTTATCCAGATCAGTTTGCAAAAGTGAAGAATCCCTAGCATCATCAACAATCCTGTACAGCTTAGTGTCATCTGCAATTTACAAATCCTGGAGCCAAGGGAAACATCAATATTATTAATGAAGATTACAAAAAGAAGCAGACCCCAATACAACTAACTGCATTATTTCTAAAGACAAGAAGATATTTTGCAATATGTAGGAAAATACATTTACGTTTTAGGTTAACAAAGTACAAGCTACAATTTTGGACAAAACTGTGGAACAATTCAGTCTTATGAGAACTGCATATTTTACAGCGTTGTTTCTTTAATATTTTTCTGAGAATTGTAACTCCCTATCCCCTCCCCCCTTTTCAATGTTGGATTTATTTCTGTTTTGACATTACTTCCAGAAAAAACATTATTAATGGTCAACATTAAATGAGAAGGGGGATGGTTAAGACAGTGAGGTAAGGGAGGAGGATACTGGCAGCATCAATGAAATTAAATGATAAGAATGTTCTTAAAATTCTCAAATATTAAATACAAATGAAAGAATAGGGACTGAAGAAGCAGTAGAAAAATTTCCAGCATTTATGATTTGTAGATGTGGAATAATTTACAATAGAAAAGTAGGTTCATGAAAAGCATCAGATGTCATATTTTCACTGAGTGTTTCAACGAATTTTGTCCAAGATTGTAGGTACAATAAGAACATGCTGTAAGACACTCACAATTATAATTTTGCCATGAAAAACTAATTTTGTATACATTTGTATAAATGAAAAAGGCACATTACATGTTACATGCATAAATAACACCGTTCTAAATTAATTACTAAATAGCAATAAATCAAAGTCATGCTAATCTTACTGCATTAGAAATGAGTATCGGTACCAAGCTTGCTCTATTTTTGTCTAATAAGTTTCAATGTGAAATATACTTTCAGATATACTACAAATATAAAACTATGCTTTACAAGCAATCACAGGAAAGGAAGACTGCATATTGTTGCAGGGACAAAGTATTACAATCCATTACATTTTTAAAATCAACTCTAAATATCCAGTGTCTTGTAAGATATCTTACCTCGCTAGTCCTTCCTCATATAAGTAGATCTTCAATGGGTCATAAGACGTTACTGCAACATACAGCCTGATATCAAATTTGAATCCTGCAATGAAATTGCAAGTGACATTTTTTAAACAATTTACACTTGAATAAGGGTGCCTGATTAGCAATAACTTTGCTATTACCAATAATTACCAATCAAGTATGACACCATGCTAAAAAATATTACCAAACTAGAATTTTATCTCTGTAGAGTGCATACCTCCACCCCCTTGGAAATTCCAACATGTCTCTTTTGTTTTTCATTCCCCATACCCAATACAATACACATCAGAAATCCAAGGCCCACCAAGTTTTATTCTCAAATTCTCTCTTCTCACTTTTAATCTAATTGCCCATTTGCATTTTAAACACTTCTAAATTATCTACCTTCTAACTAATTTCTTTCAAGGTCATATCATTTTTTTTTTTTGTGTTAATAGAGGTGCAAGCACTTCCCCCCTCTTGCGTGTTCTTCATTGGTTGCCCATCCAGCAGAGAATTGATTTCAAGATCATACTGCATGTGTACAACTGCATTAAAAAAAATGCGCCTTCATACCTTCAAGATCTGCTGCATATTTATGAGCCTGGACGCGGATGTCACTCGCCTTGTGGTGCCGAGAACTAATCATGTCAGTGGGGATTGCGCCTTTTCTGTCCTGGGACCACGTTTGTGGAACAATTTACCTATTGCAATCCATCCGGCTCAAACTGTTTATACTTTTAAGAAGGCCCTTAAGACTCATCTTTTTCCTACTGATTAAGTTTTATGCTGTCTATAATATTTAATTTCTTGTTTTATTTATTTTTTTGATTTTTACCAATTCTTTTATGCTGTGTATATTGTCCTGCAATTCTTTTATTTTTTGATATTGTATATTAAGAGTTTGTCTATGTATTATCAATTTTATTGTAAAGTGCTTCGATCCATGGAAGAGGTGCTATAAAAATAAGTGCAATAATAATAATTATTGTTTTTAGCTTTATACAGACTAAGCGATCAAGTTTTACATTCCTTTCAGGCAAGATGCACGTTATTTAAAAAAACAATTATTTTCATTTTCTCTGATACCAGAAGCCACTTCATTTGATTTTCTTTTGAGTTCATAAAATTGATTGTTTAGATTTCCTTTCAGAGCATGATCCATTATTCAACACATTCCATTAAAAAGTTTCAATGAAATCTCAACAGATATCCCCTAAAACATCCCCACCCCTCAATTTTTGTCCATCCCCTGCCCCAAATTTTCATTTCGTCCTAACAGAGTAACAAAACCACACACCACATTTAATCAAAATCCTATCATAAATCCTTAAGATATGTTGATGAGAAACAAACAAACAAACACATGCAAAACCATAACCTCCGTCCAACTTTGTTGGCAGAAATAAAAACTGTGTGGTATTGTTTACCCTTGGTATTTCATTTAAAACTAACAAATATAGTGGCTATTACAAAATCCGGTGTTACAAGACATCACATCACAGACAAGTAACTTTTATTTCTTAATTATCTAAAAATTTAAAGCAAATAAACAACAAACAGCATTCTTACCATCAATTAAAAGAGGTGACGAAAGATACCGGGACACAATAAACTGCTCTCCCATAGGTAAATGCTGAGGCTGTGAGATAGATCAAAGTTAACAAACTTTTACTCAACACAATATGGTTAATTTTCAGAGATCCCTTTTATATTCACTTCATAGGCAAAGGGTCAGATCAGACTAAATACAAATTCTTAGCTGTTACATGTTTATCAAAAAGAAAAAGCTCATTAAAAAAGCTGGCCACCGAAAAGTGAGGGCGATTTAAGTTGAGTTTCATAATAAATTGAATACGTATCTTGCACCCAGTGTGGTATGGAATATCATAAAAAATTAATGCCCCTAAATCTTGACAAAAATTTGAACATGTTTTCTCATTTCCTTTTTGAAATTTGTCCGCTTTTGCAGGATGGGTGAATATTTCTGTGACCAGAATCAAAAGGTTTTGTGGTTCAGATGCTTTTTTTCATATGCTGATTGATTTGCAAGTTTTGTATTAACTGTCATGTAATTGCATCATGAAATATTTGTTCCATATTTATTCATCAGCCAAGACCACCATGCATGATGCAGATCAATAAAATAGAAATACCTATTGACAACACTAGCATGTGCACAATAATTAACAAGATTATCAAAGCAAGTATGATGCAAAACAGACATATGGTTGCTCATGTATCATATTTGAAGAATTTTCGGTTAAGCCCCGCCTACTCATTAATATGCATGGTATTACCACCAAAACTAATAAGGCACATCAACAGACCATGGGCTATCTGTGTATCACATATGACTTGAATCCAGTTTATCATTCTGTAGATACCGTGATTGTAAGCTTTTACAGTAAAATCATATAATGCCCCGCCCACTATGCATACTAATGAAATTCAACGTTTTTATACCATGAACAGGTACACATTAGCAAACATCATAACTATACCAAATATGAAACAAAACATACATGTGGTTGTTATAATATGAGCATTTAAACATTTTTACATTAAGCCCAGTCTACTCATTAATATGCATGACATCACAACCAAAAACAATAGGGCACATCTATGTACCATGGCAATCTGTGTATGACATATGACTTAAATCCAGTTCATCGTTCTTTAGATATCGGTTTACAAGCTCTTTTCAGCAAAATCATATTAAGCCCCGCCCACTATGCATATTAATGAAATTCAACGTTTTCATCCCATGAACATGTACACCCTAGCTAACATCATAACTGTACCAAATATGAAACAAAACAGATACAGTATGTGGTTGTTAAAATAAGAGCATTTCAATATTTTTACATTAAGCCTGGCCTACTCATTAATACTGTATGCATGACATCACCATCAAAAACAATACCACACATCTACGGACCTAGGGCTGTATGTATACTATATATGACATGAATCCACTGTACCATTCTTAAAATATTGTGTTTACGAGCTGGCTGTCACATACACACACACATACACGCCATCATGACCACATAGATTCCTGATGCTATCGCATCGTAACCAAAAAACAGACCGTGTGATGCAACTTCTATTGATTGAAATCTACATAAATTGGCAGAAACTAATGCCCTCACTTTTCGGCTGCCAGCTCCTTTAAGATTACCTTTATATTTCACAGCCATAATAATCATATACAGTAGATGCATAGGGGTAACATTAGCCACATTCCAACCATTAAACCTTCCTTTGTTCACTTGGTAGGAGGAAGCTAGAAACTTGCATGAATTGCACTAAGCTGATGGGAAGAAAGAAGTTGCACTATTCTACTTACATGGTTGATGAGAAAGATACCCCGTCCTCGGGAAGAAGCTACAGGCTTGACAATCCAAATACCCCGTTCCTTATTATGAGCAGCTACAAAGGGAAAATAACAGACCACACAAATGAATAATTTCTTCAATCCAACTACCCTTCCCTTCATTATAAGCATTTAGGAAATCAACAAAATATAACACAGATATTCAAAATCACGATTCTATAAAGTTTGTGCAGAAATGACTGAGATCACACTGTAAGTGTAAGAGACATTACTGCCACTAAACTAGTCCTTTGAAGGTGTATGTACAGAAAGTAATATGAGCCTAAAGAACTATGGACATCTAGAGGCAACATGAGCTTAATTGGTTTAAAATATGATGTAAACCATCAAAATAGCAAAATATTCCATTAAAATTGGTTAAAAATTGACAAATGTAGAGCATCTTTAATTGTAGCTGTTATTGCACAATAATGTGTGGCATCAATGGGGGAAGGATCCTTCATTACTTTTTGTAAAACCTTTGTTTTATATTCCTCTGTAAATGTTGTCTGAAATATAGAATTGGACTTCGAGCAAAATTTGATGGAACTTTCTCACACCCCGAATCATCATGTACCTAGAAAAGACATTCTGAAATTCACAAGTAGCTGAATTGAAGAACAGAATTGAAAGAATTATTTATATAAAGATTTAGAGATGTGTTCCTCTTACTATATCACAAATTCCAGACAAATTAACAAATCATGAAACTGTGTTTAGTTATAACTTGAAAATTAAATAAGCTTTTTACAAATTTTAAAAACTATTTTACTCAGAATTCCATGCTCTTTCACATATCTAAAATCTGCTAGATGTCCAAAGTCCTTCAACTGTTTGAAAAATTCTTGTTTCAGCCTTTCAAAATGTTCTAACTTTTATTATGCCGATTTCCATAGTAAAAATCATAAAAATAGCCAGAATTCTTATCAAAAGCAAAATGTCTTTAGAAATCGGCATAATAAAAGTTAGAACATGTTGAAAGGCTGAAACAAGAATTTTTGTTGTGCAGAAACTAAGATTTGGTAGATTGATACTACAAGAAGTCAAACTGGCTGATGATAGCTTCTCTTCTATCTGCTAACTATGTATGTTCATTTGTCTTTAGCAACAATAAATATTGAACAAGCCCATGTTTTAGATTTGGCAAGTAAAAAGTGTAGGAATTATACATTCCCCGTTCAAAAAAAAGAACTTACTGGCAAAATCATCAAACTCTGATGGTGTGCAGAAAGACTGTGGTAGAAAATCAAAATGCTTTGAACCCTATAAGAAGAAAAAAGAAGCTATACATATGCAGAACCAACCTAGATTTATATTACTATATAATTGAAGGAATGAGGAAGTGCCATATTTTTCAGCCTGAATTTCTCAAAATTGCAGAAGTCTTAAAAAACACAAAACAAGGAATGAAATTTTCATGCACACTTGGATTCTCTGGATTCAATTAACATCTTTTTTACCCACTTCAATCTGTAATTCAATACCAACCCTCGACAATTGCGTTTGCTTTGTGGTAGCCAAGTCAGACAAAACTGGAGACCATGTCCCCTCATTTTGTACATTTTGATCGCCGAAATTGTTAAGTTACTCTCCACTTCAAAAACCAAATTCTAATTTTCAATGAAAAAATCGTTCTTCTCCCAAACTGTTTTCCTGCATGAATAATTTAGCTTCATACCTCAACAACAAGTCTCACAAAACAATTGTTGAAAATAGAGACTGTGATCGACAAAGCAAACAATATGATCAGCTTCCATCAGGAAAAGGATCATAATTTTTTACAAGGTACGAGCGTACCTGTACTTGAAAAATAGATAAGAAAACTAAACAAGAATATGGTTTTGATTAGGTTGCAACTCTTTTATCTTAATTCCCACGAAATAGCTATCAAAATACGGACATTATTTCCACTTCATTTTCACAAGTTTCTTTGGATCTTCCTCAATTCTATCGATTACGTGCGCCAACGGGACTACGTATGTCCATATGTACATGCATACCGTTGCTCAGTAATATGATATCGTATTCGAGCGCCAACGGGACTACGTGTGTCCATATGTACAAGCATACCGTTGCTCAGTAATATGATATCGAACATATTGTATCGGCGCCATGGGACTTGTGGGAACAAAGTTACGGTGTAAAAATATAGAATACGGATTACCAGCAATTTTGAGGTCAGTAAAGAATAAAGCTAAAGCTAAATCCATCCGAGCCATTAGGCTCATTGGGCCAGTGCTTATCCCCGGTTTCCATGGCGCAAGTGGATGAGAGTACATGACTCCCCCTGGATGAAATGCCAGTCCATCCCAGATTAACTCCCCAGCAGTGCTGGTACTCATTTTACAGCTGAGTGGACTGAAGCAAGTAAAGTGTCTTGCTTAAGGACACAATGCAGCACTCACAACGGGAATCAAATTCGGTACCTCTCGAATACGAGCATAACTCCTTAACCACTGAGCCACAACACCTAAATGAATCAAAAAGTATTTTGGTATTTCATGCTACCAAAACATTTTCAGTACATTTGTTACTCAAACAAATTTTTTTTTTGGTCGCCAGATGACATAAGAATTGAGTTTTCATCGCCATGGCGACCATGGCGACAAGAATTATCAAGGGTTGTTCAATACATTTGCAATAAAGTGCATATGAACAAATCAAAATGAAACCCTTTAATATAAAACCTTTGAATTTTTTTTGATAACAGGTTTTTAGCCAATTTCATATGCCACATCTGAGCATGCATTCCATAAATGAGACAGCTCTATCCATGGCTGTGCAGAGAAACTCTAGAAATCACTATGGAGATTAGCACCAGGGCAACATACTCAAACAAATTGTCTGTCAAATGAAACAAAGAGCATATTTACTTTTAGTCAATATCTTATAGGGGTTGTCTTCTCTGAAGGTTAAGAACATTCCCATGGAAACAAAAGATAAGAGAGGAAAAGAACAGTGCCAGAATATCAATCTCTTACCAATAATCACACTGTTTAAGGCAAAACTTTTACATGACTGTCAGCACTGGAAAAGAAAATTAATTAAGAGTTGCAATTTTACATACCTTGGAATGTTGAAGACGCTGGAAATTTTTGTAGAGCTTATCTTTTCTCGTTATTTCATAAGACCTTAAGAAAAGAGAAAGAGATAAATGTCAGAACACTTTGGGTTATGAATTTGGAGATATAATTAGCAGGCAAAAATCAATGTCGGCAAACAAAGGAGGAGAATACTGACAGATTGCGACTCGCAGCTGCAAAAGTAATGCATTTTCTGACATACTTGGTGAATGGTAAAATGAAAAAAAGCTTTGCAACTTTTAAATTCGAACTGCATTACCTTCATCGATAACAAATCTTCACCATCACAGAAAACTAGCATAAAGTTTATCACAAGGAAACTAATACGGATGTGCAATTTCATTTAATTCGGTGAACGATAAACGATCCATTTTTTCAATCGTTTATCATGTACACGATCACTCGCCGAAAATACAATAACAAATTTAGGAACTTTTAATGGAATTTGTTCTATCCCTACAATAACCACAACATAACGATTGCAATCACCAGCCAAAAAATAAGAATGTCACAAAACTTGAGTAGGGGCCTATATTTTAAGTCTTCAAATTATCTGTAAGGCTGAAAAAAGTTGTCAAAATTAATGTTCCATGGTTTAAACACACTTTAAACAGATGCAGAAATAAAATTTATGTTAATAAATTGCTGTATCTTGCAAGCATTTTCAGATGTTTACAACACTTATGACTGTGCCGTACAAGTTTCAAAAGTGCGCCACCAGACACAGTAGCGTACTGTATCAAATATATTTCAACCCAGTGTCATTCCCAACTGTACTGTATTTGATCAACCCTCTTGTAAACATGGCTCTTTTCTTTGCGAACCATGCTAAAATCTTGGCAACTTCGAAACATATTTGTTCGTTTAATTCTTTTTTCCTTTCTTTTTTGTGCAATTTATTCAACTCATCAGGTAATCTTCGCATTTATTTGTGGTGAAAATAAAAAACAATGCTTTTTTATCCCTGTATTTCTGGGTCCATTTTACAGCTTTGTAAAACAGGCGCTATGCCTAACAATAGTGTAGCATAGCATTGATAATTGGCCTAAGCTTCTACATCAAGCTTAACAAGCTTAAACTTTGATGAATCAAAGTGAAAAATTAGTGGGAATTTAACACCCACAGTAAAAAGGATTTAATCTTTTTTGTTGATGGTTCGTTAAGTTTGAATTAAGTTTGAAGATCATTGTTTGTTGTGTGTGTGAATGTCATTGATTTTTTTTAATGCACACTCCAAAGTATTGTTGGGAAACTGATATGGAAACTTTCTGGGTGATTTTCCGTGTAAACGATGCATTAATTTTGTAAACGGTAAACGATGCTTTTGATCGTGTACACGATAATCGGTAAACGGTTGTATCCCTAAATACTCATTCAATCACATTTAGGGTATTAATAAAAATATGGTGTGAAATTTTTCTACAATAAATGATCATTGATTTCATCAAACATTTCAGTAATAATTGCTTTCATTCCACAAATTCTCTTTTCAAATATTTTCAACCAACTTTGCATATTATTCCCATTTTACCTTCATTCACAACAGTTTAATTTTCATATAATACGATAACTAAGATAACTAATAAAGACTGTTATCTTCACCAAAATTGGTTTGGTTTGGTTTGTTGATGTTTAACAGCACTGTCACCAAAAAAGATTTAATCCATCGGTTATTGGCACTCTTAAGGACTCGTGCATGCATACAGTACTAGGCATAAAGTACATGTGGTAAAAATAAGAGTACACTTTTACAATTTCTTAAAAACATGACAATGTTTTGCTGGCAGCCTCTAAAAACAAGTTCGAGGCTTAATGATTAAGATGCACGCACAAAGCATTCTTCAATATTAAGCTCATTACCATCATCACTCAGTAATTTTCTGTTCTATATGTGCAACACACGATGTACATATTATGCAGTGGCATTTTTTCTCTCAGCTTCAGGTTGATGTTGTTTAGCAACCCATCACTGTAGCAGGTTAAAAGTGTCAGAGGTTTTAACCTAAATCTAGCAATACCGGTTGTAAAAAAATATGGGAGTAGGTTACAGACTGAACAAAATAATGAATTGCAGTAAAAATTTGATGAAAAATAGAATGTAGAGTGGAAGACTAAACACAAAGTAGCAATAAATCAGGTGATCAACGGCCTCACAGCACTTAACTTGTTGAAATGGAAATGAAAGAAAGGTGGTGATAATAAATTACACTTCAAATATGATCAGACAAGTTGTAGTACTCCACACCTTTCTTTGAAGCTTAGATCTCTATGCCTCATCAGGGTCGTCACTTTTGTTTCTTAAAGGAGACATAAAGTCTGATACAATCATTATTTCATACCATAGAGGATTAAAATCTTAACCATCTACCAACGACAGCAAGTCAAAATCTTATTCCTATTTAAAGTTATTCATGTTTGAAGTCTACACAAGGAGGCTGCCATTTTGTTCAATTCTGTATTGAAATATTGTGCATGATAACACAATTTTCCCAACAGGACATAAGGATTTTAATGTATTTCTCTATAAATGTGATTAAAGTTTTTATTCAAAGATGATTTGACACAAAGTTTTAACAGCATGTTTTGATAATTTCATGTGTACACAAAAATGTCCTTGACTCTTACAAAAGAAAAACAATTTTTTATAAGCTAGAAAACTTGAGGTACATTATAAAGAAATACAAAGCATTCCAGGATACTGCTGGGCTGATGACATCATAATCTGCATGCTTTAAAATTAAAATGGCAGCTACCATTGTACTATTTTAATGGTACAAATAAAGTTTTTAATAAGTACAAAAAATGTGTTAGATTGCTTCAGAAGGTATGAAACTTGGTCAGAAAATTTGTTATCTTTATTTCTATTATATGAAATAAGGATTATGGCAGACTTGTCTCCTTTAAATGGTCCTTTTTCAAGTTTCATGGAATGGTTTAGCTTTGAGTACACCTTTAAATATCATTCTTTAAAGATCCTGATTGAAATTGTACATTTTTGTCTTTATGAACTCACCTTGGAAAATGATTGATCTTCTGAAACTCTGTTAAACTTCTAAGAGTGTATGGTTTCACATGGCAGCCAATCCACGTCAAGTTGAAATCTGAACTATTAGGATGAACCTTAAAACAAACAAAAACAATTATCATATAACCAATTTGCATTACTTAATATATTTTTGTTTTCAAAATATACCACAAAGAGTGATACAAATAGCCCTCATAAAAAGCTTTTTCTACAGTATTTTAGCAGTCTACATTCAGGGATGAGCTTGACTAACAAAATAAATACTGAACATAAAACAGGCCAAACCTTCCATATGTGATAACACACTGTTTGTAGTACTGGTTTCCCATCTTTAAACAAGAACTGTCAGAAGGACAGTAGGTTTGACTATTCAAAGCTAGTATAGAGAATGGGCTTATTGAATGAAGTATATAAGGTAGAAGGGGAAGATGATTTCAAATTACTTGAGCTTTGAAAGATGCACTTACATTTTCATTTGCTTTGTTAATTTTCACAACATTTTACTACAAGCTTCAAAATATCTTTAAGTTTTCCTAGATATTTTAAGATAAAAAAAAACCCATACACATTCCCAGAACTACATCTTGGATTGTGATACAGCTTCCATTTTAAGAAAATATGTATGTCAAGCAAAGTCAAGCAACATGAAAAATGTACAATAACATTAAAGCAAAAAAAAGCAAAACATTATTGCTTAACGTATGACAAACTAGGCAGTGGAAAAGATACAAATCCCCTCACTACTAATAATGTATGTATTCCAGACTGTCTCACATTAAAACCTGTTCCAAATGTCATCCCATGCCTATACTCCATGCAATCACACCTGAAAACAGATATATACTGTATGTCATTCCATTACTTGCATAACCCACATGCCATCACAGCTGAAATCCAGATGACACCCCAACACATGCCATTCCACCCTGTTCCACATGTGGACCCACCCTGTTCCACAGGCCAACCCACTGTTCCACATGCCAACCTACACTGTTTTACAATGCCAACCCACCCTCCTTGTCCAATGTGCCAATGCATCCTGACCCACATCCCACCCCACCCTACATACAATTCCACCCTGTTCCACATGAAACTCACCCTCATCCTAATTCCTTCAGCTACTTTATCATCATGTTATCGTCTACTCCACATTCCATTTATTGTTTAAATTTCCTAATGCCCTAATTTGAAATTCATTAGAAGCGAGAAAACTTTTATTTGCTTCTTTATTCATGGAAAAAAAAAAAAAAAAATTCCTATTCATATCATGCCAATATCATAACAAAACTAGAAATGTGAAGATAGTAAGTCTTTTTGATCTCAGGTCAAACATTTTGCAGCAAAGTCTATTTTTATGCAAATAACCTAATTAATATGCACACTATACCTCACAATTAAGTGTGAACGATGCTCTTCACATATACTGTATGATCATTTGTTTAAGCAAAATCACCATACCCACTTTAGTTCAAGAGATACCACAGATACAAATATTTTATTCCTATGCAAATAAGCTAATTAGTATGCACACATAACCCCACCAATCAAGCTCAACTGAACAGTACCAATGCCTTCTACCACTATACCAACTTATTATCTCAGGTTAATTATTTTGTACAAGTCTGTTATGCAAATAACCTACTGTAATTGATATGCACATTACACCTCACCATAGACAATGCTCTTTACATATATAATCATTTGTGTAAACAAAATCCCACTCCTGTTTTAATTTAAGAAATGTCATAGATACAAATACTTTTATTATTATGCAAATAAGCTAATTAGTATGCACTCACGTTACCACCCCCTCCCCCTCCCCCTCCAATCATGATTATTTGAACAGTACCAATGTCCTCTATCCCTGTGCCAAGTTACATGAATGTACACCATTTATAATTTAAGTTATGAAAACTTTAACCAAAACTATAATCGCACCGACACCAGGTGTAGTAAGAATAGCTCTACTATTCTTCAAATAGTCAAGCTAAAAATGAGTTTTCAAAAAGAAAACCATGAAAATGACAAATAAGAAATCACAGAAGAGAACAAAAATCACTGAAAAGACTCATCCCTGTCTGTTGTGGAAGTACACATTATTACAGTGCAAGTCATCAATTGACAAAGATGATTGGTAACAAATTTGGCATTGACTACATCAAGTTTTAGATTCCCAATTTCTGTATTCTTACTTTCACTTAACTTACAGTGAACGGAAAACTTAGAAACACTGGAAGACAAATTTGAAACTTCTTCAACTATACAAGGGGACATCAAAAAGTTCACTGACCTTTAATTTTGTTTTGTTAATGAACTTACCTCATGGAACCCATGTTTGTGAAGCAGCTGTCTGATAACTCTGCAATCCGTTCTAACAATTTTATACGCAAGGTGATATTTCTCTAAAAAGGATAACAGAAGGAACAAAGCATAAATATGACAAACATTTTGAGTAAAGGCCTTCAACTTCTACCACATAAAGAATCAAACAAAATCAACTTCACAGAACATATTGTGTTATACATGTATTTTTTAAATCCTTGAATATAGTTGGACATTTTTCAGTCTTATGTTTAAAGTTGTTGCAAAATATCTCTAGAAAATGGAAGGAATATTTCCGGTGGTCATATATTTGCAAATCATTTATATGATTGATCGCAATAGGTACTAAAGGTTTTGCCTTTTTAGGTAAAATATCAGAAATTATCTGTCATGTAATCAAGTGATATGCAAATTATTTCGGTGCAAAATTGCATTTTGTGTTAATTCTTTTTAAAAGGTACTCATTATAGACTTGGAAAAACCATACAAATTTCTATTGTTTGATTAATTTTGATCATTGTCAGGGCAATTTTGTAGATAGTGGTCTTGCCTAACAATAAATACAGATTTCTGTCTTCTCTTCATAAACATATTTACTATATGATTATTTCAAAAGATTTCAAACATATTTGCTACCACCATTTATTTGCATGCAAAATAAGAGCGATGTTTATTCATTCTTGATTTTCAGCATCACCTAGGGAATAATATTTAATTGTCATTGTCACTTAAAAATTTTGAAAAGAAAAAAACATTCAATTTTAAGTCCCAAGGTTTGATGCACTGTGACAACCCATGACAAAATCGTTATAGTCTTGCTAAACTTCCACTCTTCAGAATAGTTTTAGAGCAACAAATGTTCAACTTCCAAATTGGGGACAACAATCTCATACCAATTTTGTCATTAGGAAAATAAATCAATTAAGAGTTTATTCTTTACCACCAATTTCAGAAACACCTGCAGCATTATACCACTGAATCAAGCTACAGAGTAAGGTGATACATGCATGCTCCTGTGTAATAAAACAGCAATTTAATATCCATTTCTGCAAGATATTTCTCATTCATCTGAAACTTTTAACTATGACACTTTGACTGATAAAGATAGAAGCCCCCAAATTTGCAACATCTGCTGTGGAATTTATATGTATATTGTATAACACTCACCCCCAATAGAATAAAGACGCTTTACTTTCTTGAACATGCATTCAGGATGAAATATCACAATGGGAATAGATTTCTTTGGGCCTGACCAAACCAAATTGACACCATCATCACTATAAGCAATTAGACAGAGAGAAAAAAACAAGATGGATAATTCATACTATATATATCACACTCATAGGCAATATAACCAAGTAATCCCAGTGCTTCATAATTGAAAGAAATGAAATTCAGATTTAAACAATTATTGCCCTCCCTTCAAACATTAACTTATTTACATATCACAATTTGTGGGTTTTATGAATGAGGCTCCAGAAATTAATCAGATTCGGCTTTTTGTATCCATGGTAACCCACTTTTACATTATGTACAGGGACTTCCTTGTTTATTGTTCACAATAGCTCTTAGCAACAAGGAGACATTTTAGTGTATACTGTGTCATTATTCATTATATCTAGAGGTTGCTTAATAAAGAGCAAAATTTCCCAGGCACAATTTTGGTATGATTTTCTTTTATATAAAAAACAGAATAAAATGCTTTTAAATTAAAAATCTCAGTGATATGATTTATTGACTTGATATATGATATAATATGATATAACATAATGTGATGTGATGTGATGTTATAGGATATTTTAATCCTATATAGTGCTTTACTACACATGTATTCAAAGCACTTTACAATTTAGCCAGTCATAATTCTCTAGGCAACAGCTCGAGATCAGCACCTTGAACCTGACTGGAAGTAAATGAACACCGCGTTTTCACACATCTCTTCTCGAATAGCGTTCAGAGAACCAGGTAGGATGTTACTGTCCTACCATCGAGACTGACGGCTTAAGGTCCCCGCTAAAGGAGGGTGTGCTCCATTGCCACTTCTCTCAAAGACTAAATGAGGAGTAGGAGATGCAGACGAAATGCTTTCACTTCGATGTACGGCGTATCTGTCTGCATAGCTGTGGAAAAATGAGTCAGATCTGACCAAGCCTTGAACCTGGGACTTTCAGCATCTCAGTCATGTGCTCTGTCAACTAAACTACCTGACAATATTATATCAGTTTTTGAGGATTCGAGACTCTACTTGTATTATCAAGGAGGTTACAGGGATTGAAGCTTCGGGAAGTTAAAATTTCTTTTATTGAGCCTCAATTATCTCATAATGCTTGCAGTGTGCTAGGATATGCCGATGGTATAGTCTTCCTGACAATCCGACAGGGAAATAAAATTAAAAAATATGCTACTATCCAACAAACCTGACAATTAAAAAAAAAATCCCCCATGGGAGGTACACTGGTACAGGGGGTTTGAGAAAATTGGGCATAGTTTGACTAAATATAGCCTGATCTGAAGAGAATTTTGCTTGTACCTATAAATTACATCACATATGCAGTACCATTTTTTCTTAATTTTTGAAATGATTCTCTTAATTTTTGGATTTTGTTTGTTTGAAGTTTTCTCCAATTTTAATGTTACCAAACTTCCAATAATTTGATGACACCCCTCCCACCCCCTTCCCATCCACAAATAGTTTTAGACCACGATAAAAGACTCATATATTTTTGTAGGTTTGTTGGAAAAGTGACAAAATCCCCCAATGTAAAATATCTTCCAATGCTAACTGATATAGTTGGATTTATATTCTATGCTAATTCTGATTTAAATTTACCCCACCAAATACCTCAAATCGCAGAGCTTCCAGGGGCAAAGGACCCCACTAGGTGCCCTTAGGTAGACCCCTAGATCCACACGCCACTAAGGTTCATGCTTGCACTGACGCCATACATACGGTACCATTTGTTGGGAATTTTGACCCCATACCCCCAACCAGAGTATCCTAGCTATGCTTCTGATTTAATGTATCTTCATAATTTCCATCTGTTGAGAGTCTGAATGATAGAAAATACTGTGGTACTGTGTGATACAGTAGAAAAACATCATATATGGAAGGAAAGTGCAAGAACAAATGACGTTATTCCATTCATAAAAAATTGTTGGTTTTCTTTTCATTTAAACACGCCAAAATGAAATATACTGTACAGTATTTTAGTTTTCAATTTTATTTTCCAAAAATCTTGGGTTGGTATGGAGGACAAAACTACTTTCCTAAAAAAAATATACTTATAGACTTACTGTAATGAATGACAAATGAATTCATAAGTTTATTTCAAATTGTGATTGTAAAAAATTGTCATTGTTTTATTTATGTCACAATTTAAACTACATGTAGAACATCAATGATGTAGTAGCTCAACATATTTTTGGGGTGGTTACAAGCCTGTTTTTTGTTGGTGGGTTGTTAATTCGAGTAGGCTGTGGTTGTTAGGAAAGAAACACATGTTTTATATTTATTATTAGGGGAAATGCAAGCGGGAGCTTTAATATCGTTGTGTTGCTAGAACATAAATGATGTAGTAGCTCAATATATGTTTTGGGGGTGGGTATAAGACTCTTTTTGTTGGAGGGGAGTTACATTCAGTTGTCTTAGGTTGTTAGAAAGGAATACAAGTTTGATTAGCAGTGGCGCAACAAAAGGTTGGGAATGCCTGGAAGGGTGGGTAAACCTTACAGGCCCTGGGCAAAATCAATTCGAGTCTAGCCCTAAACAATGACACTGCAATATCTTTGTTATGAGACCCAAAGCGCCAGAGGTGTCGGAAGAAACTCGAGGAAGCGGAGAGAGCAGAAAATTACGTTCATGTGCGTTTTTTGACAGTAATTGAGGGGTACTTTTTATTTAAAAAGGAACACTCTTATCAGTTGTCAGTTTCTGCTTGTCACTTTTGACTTTCCAACACTTTTAGTGGGCAAATTCCACCTATGGGCTAAAGATTGAAGAGCCAGGACCAATGTTGACGTTTACCCATGTAAAAGGCTTCTTTTGAAAATTGCCGCTTAGAAAATTTTAGGGGCATACCTCCTCCCACCACAGCCCTCGGTGTTGGTACCACTGGTAAAATAATATGCTTTAATTATGTCAAATGAATACTAAATGTATGTGACAACCTCTATGTGTTATGTAGTATTTGTACATGATATCTATTTGTTTTCAAGAATGACCTAGAATAACTTAAAATAAGTTTCAAAAGTGCGCATCCAGGATCCAGACAGGTCCACCCACAACTTTCAAAAGGGCACCTCCTGCCCCCGTCCACACAATTTTAAAAGGGCACCTTCTGCCTATGAGAGCTTTAATATCGGTTGAATATGTGAAAACCGTTTTTCAAGTAACCTAAAATAGCTAAGCCTCAACATCAATATGATGCAAATTTTATTAACAATGTTTGATTTAAAGTGAAATAGAAATCATATTACAGACATACCAACAGCAAAATACTTTTGTATAAGATCGAGATGGATTTTACATCCTTGCAAGAAGACATGATTTCCACTATTGCTAATGTATTAGCCATTCTGAGCAAATGATTAATTATCGCAATTAATGAATCACAATTGATCAATATAAGCATCTGGGTACAATAGCATTCCACAAATACACTTCCAAATGGCAATCATTATAACAAATATAACTAAAACAATCTTTCAACTTTCTTTTGAAGCCCTCTTTAATGTAAGATGGATTTACTTGACCCCTGAATCCTTTAAGATATCCATCACATATAACAGTGGTTTTCCTGAAAAAAAGTTTTCCTATAATCGAAGGAATTTGTCTGTAAATGAAAGAAATTACCCCAAAAATGGACAAAAATTTCCAAAAGTGAGCAAAATTATCCGAAAATAAGCAAAATGTTCAGAAAATAAGCAAATTTTCCCAAAAATTAGAAAATTTTTCTGATAATGAAAGAAACTTTTTCTGGAAATTAAAAAATAGGCATAATCGAAAATGAAAGAAATTTTCACAAAAATGTTCTGAAAATTGAAGAAAATTTTCTGGAACTGAAGAAAATTACCTAAATTGGTCAAAAAGTTCCCAAAAATAAGCAATATTTTCCCAAAATCAGACAAAATTCCTGAAAATTAAAGAAAACTACCCAAAATTTCATGAAAATGTTCTGAAAATCGTAAACTAAAATTTTCTTTGAAAAGGCACTGGGTTTATGCATAGTTACAGTAATACAGACTGTAGGTTTGCAAACAAAAACAAGTTATTGTGGATAAGATTTATACTGTAAGCCAGGTCATGCGTCTAATGCGACAGGGGAAGCTGATTTTCAAAAAACTTTCTAAAAAAATACTTTTATCAGTGAGTTATTAACACTTTGATGATTTTACAGCCAGAGATTTAATCGCATTATATGGTTGAAATAACCTATTTAACCTATTTAGCCATTCTTAAGCTTTTAATAGGTTTTTTAAACACAATTTATAGCACAAATAAGCTATTAACTACAAAAGTTATACCCCAATTGGACTAGTATATGTGCCAGACGGTATTTTGACGCTCCAGCCAATGAAAATTTAGCTTTATTACATACAATCGGATATATTCGGTGGTATTTCCTGAGCCAATGTTGTTATATATATGCTAAATTTCTTCGGATTGCGCTAAGTAAAATGGGAGTATTTAAAAGATTTTATTGAAATTTGGAATGCAGAATTTGTTAAAAGTATGCAACAATATGAACTATTATTGCATCAATATATCGATCTATTTAAGGCAAACATAGCAACACAGCAAAATATCCAAAAGACGCTTAGGATAAACGCTGCAAAAATCCGAACATATCCGGATGAGAATATGGCTTTCAAGTTAGTTATCGCATCAGCTAAAATCCCTTAAAGAGATAGTAAGCTAAAAATGGATTTTGTTATTTATATATCTTTCTATTTGTTTGAATAAGACAACAAAATTTGTGTCGGTGACACTGTTTGCAACTGGAAAGTACATATATTTTAAATGGCTCTATCCTATGTTTATTAGTTAAAGGTCTATGGATGTATGGTGTAGAGGCAACATTACCTAAATTGCTTTAAAATATATTAAAAACTATGAAACTAGCAAAACATTTGTCAAAGAGCAATTTAGCCAATGTTGTCTCTCTATACATATACTATGAAATAAATACATGAAAATATTCCTAAAATCAATTAAATGACAAATTCTTTCCCGTTTCTGCCACAGGCCTTGACTGTAATGTTGACATACTGTAATGTTGACATTACTGGTCAACTGATAATGCTAAACTTTGAGTCTCCAATTACAACAAAGTCTTGTGTATATACTATAAGATATACTCACTTAGCATAGTAAAACCAGGGAAGTGCTATTTCTAAAAAGCAGGCCCCTGGTAAAACTATCCACACTAATTGGGATCACAATAAATAATTATTATCAGAATCCATAATCATCATCTGATAAGGCTTAATTTCAAAGATAATGGTGGATTACTGTTAATACCCTATGGATAGCCTTGTTGTTCATGGTGCACACAAACATAAATTGGAATACTCAATGCTTATTTGGCAAACATAATCTGGTGACAAAAGACCAACAATTCTGATGTCAAGTTTGAAATCCTGATGGACATCTGTCAACTAAAGGAGTATTTCTTGGGTATAGGAAGAAAACTCCTTTCTTGGGTATGGGAAGAAAACTCCTTTCTTGGGTAAGGATGAAAACTCCTTTCTTAGGTATAGGATGAAAACTCCTTTCTTGGGTATAGGAAAAATACTCCTTTCTTGGGTATGGGAAGAAAACTCCTTTCTTGGGTATAGGATGAAAACTCCTTTCTTGGGTATAGGAAGAAAACTCCTTTCTTGGGTATAGGAAAAAAACTCCTTTCTTGGGTATGGGAAGAAAACTCCTTTCTTAAGTATAGGAAGAAAACTCCTTTCTTGGGTATAGGATGAAAACTCCTTTCTTGGGTATAGGAAGAAAACTCCTTTGTTGGGTATAGGAAGAAAACTCCTTTCTTGGGTATAGGAAAAAACTCCTTTCTTGGGTATAGGAAGAAAACTCCTTTCTTGGGTATAGGAAAAAAACTCCTTTCTTGGGTATAGAAAAAAAACTCCTTTCTTGGGTATAGAAAGACAACTCCTTTTTTGGGTTTGGGAAGAAAACTCCTTTCTTGGGTATAGGAAGAAAACTCCTTTGTTGGGTATAGGAAGAAAACTCCTTTCTTGGGTATAGAAAGAAACTCCTTTTTTGGGTATGGGAAGAAAACTCCTTTCTTGGGTATAGGATGACAATTGAATAACAATTCTGGAGATAGTGTTGTTTGTAATGTTTTTGTATTTACTGTAGGTATTAAATAGAACATGTAACTGTTGTGGCACACATTCCAAAATGACTGTCAGCACCCAGACCTGATCAAACACCTCATTCATTTACTTAATTCTTTTTAAGTATGGTAGTCTAGCATTTTCTTTCTTACCTGTGAGAAATCTTCTTTTTTTCTTCAAGTGAATTGGCTTCTTACAAACAAAGCAGATTTCTGATCCCATTTGTGCTTTATTTACCTCTGTGCACTAAGGTACAGTACATGAAGAGTGTACTACAACATACATGTACTGTATCAAATGTATGGTACAAAATATTACAACACATACTGCACAACAAGCTTTTCAACATGTGATTGTTAAAAAATAAACGATCAGTAAAAATAATTTTGTATTGTTGAAGCAAAAAACAAAAAACAATCAATATTAGTGTTTACAAGCAGTACCCAAAATATCGGGGTCCCCAACGATTGTGTTGTTACCCAGTTCCAAAAATACAGCCCGGGTATGGATTTTTATACTATTACCAATTGCAGACTGTTTCTGTTTCAGAATTGTATGTTAAAAAGAAAAAATCTTAACTTACAAGAATTATAAAGTGTATGTTTCCTTTCTATTCCAACGCAATACAATAAAACGATCACAAAATATTGTCACAAATCGCAGAAAAGATGTTGAACGAGCAATAAGGCTACATGTAGTAACGTATGAACGCTAATAGTACTACATGTACTAGTAGCGCAAAACTTAACTCTCTAAACTTCGCTGTTAAAAAAAAAAATCCAAACCAGCGCGCAACAAGCAGTGTATGTAGTATGCTGTAGAAAAACTATATTGCGGTTGTACATTACCAAACTGTTTTGAAAGCGTGTCTGCTATTTGTTTAAAAAAATTGTACCACCTATTATGAACCAATCACAAGTTGTGTTCAAATGAAATTGTTACGTGTTACTGAGTGTCACGTAACAGAATCGTGGAATCAGTCTGTAATTCCCAGCATAGCGTTAATGAGGTGGAATCGTGTATTAATATTCAAGAATACCAAGTGACCCGTCCCGTGAAATTTGGAGGAAGTGCGTACATTATTATTTTACGGTATTTCATGAAGACGGGTAAATAAAAGAGACAAGAAACAGTTGTATTCTGTTTCTTTCATTCACAAAACAAAGGTACGATTGAAAAACAAGAAATATCACAAGATTTTACAAGGTACACTGTTAGATTTGAACACATACTATTTCCGCGAAAAATATTGAAAATGCATTGTCGGTACATCGGATACCCAGATGATAATGCAGGTCGGGTACCCGGTCTGATTTTTGGACTCGGTACAAACACTAATACATATCCCTACTATCCACAAACAAGCCTTTCATAACCTTGCTATTGTCATGAACAATATGGATGCTGTATATGAAAAGAGCATGCAATTCTTAGAAAAACAGTATTCCTGAAAGGAGAACAAGCACAAAATTGACTACTGTAGGTTTAATTGACGAGCTTTTATTAAGACTTTTGTGAGTAACTTACTCTTCACCTGCGTCACTTGAGTCACCGCTACCATCATCCAAGCTGTGTGCTGAATCAGTCGTCCTGCTTTTCGTAGTTCCTGAGTTATCAGAAGAATTGCCACTATCCGTATCAGAATCATTGCCAGCACCTGTATCCCGACTTCCACAACTTGAGTCATTGTCATCAGATATGCTAGACATATTGGTCTGGGATATGTTTTTAACAGTACCTTCAAGTATGGGTATGGGCACCTGAAAAGCATATAGTAGAAGTTTGTCAAATGAAAAATACACTAGATCATTTCAATTTTGGCATAAGAAAACCTTTAAACTCTTTAAGGTATACATATTTTCTTGAAACATAGAATACTAGTCTGAAAGTGACATGTAAATGGTACAGACCTGTACTAAAACCAAGCGAAACAAAGTTTGTTCTAAAACTGGTATGGTAAGAGTGCATTTGTGGATATGAGCTACATACATATATTATCAAATGTTTAGGTGGGGTTTGGGTGGGCGGGCGGGCGGGCGGGCGGGCGGGCGGGCGGGCGGGCGGGCGGGCGGGCGGGCGGGCGGGCGGGCGGGCGGGCGGGCGGGCGGGCGGGCGGGCGGGGCGGGCGGGCGGGCGGCGGGCGGCGGGCGGGCGGGCGGCGGGCGGGCGGGCGGGGGCGGGCGGGCGGGCGGGCGGGCGGGGCGGGCGGGCGGGCGGCGGGCGGCGGGCGGGCGGCGGGCGGGCGGCGGGCGGGCGGCGGCGGGCGGGCGGGCAGGCGGGCGGGGGCGGGGCGGGCGGGGCGGGCGGGCGGGAGCGGGCGGGCGGGCGGGCGGCGGGCGGCGGGCGGGCGGGCGGGCGGGCGGGCAGGTGGGTGGGTAGGTAGGTAGAGAAATACATTTTTTGTTTTTCCTGAAGGAAAAATAAATCCAATACGATTTAAAAAAAGAAGACAAGACGATAAAAAAAAATCTAACAGAATCTTGTACAGAATACTTTCCCTTGTGCAACCAAAAACTGGGGCCGATTATCCTGTCTCAGTTTGATGACAAACAATAAAGAAATGATTTTCAAGTGAGACTCGAACAGCAATACACACACTGTGCCAAGTCAGTAGTTTAGGCTATGTGTCTCAGATTCTGGCAAAAAGCTTCGCATATATTTCCACCTCAACAATGGATTTGGTAATATTTATCTCCGGGAATAGTCTCATGAAATGTCCTCCCATGTCTCTATTGTTTTTATTTCAACTACTTTATTCCGCACAATTTCTCATTCTTCTTTCTTCTGAGAGTGATAAAAAATAATCGTTCCATTATTGAACGTACAATACATAATTTGTATGCATAACAGGTACACTACATGCACTGTCTAAACTGGTAAAAATACAAGCCGTCATGCTGTTGTCAGCTTGAAAGCATTTCACAAAAATCATACCAATCAAAATAATATATCTAAGTTTTTGTTTAAAATAAATTATTTTATACAATATTTTTCTTCTTTATGGTTTCAATTAATGCCTTTAGAAAAGAAAAAAAATTGTTATTGAGAATGTGTATTACCCGTTTTTCCATGCAGTTGACTATTATGTTGAAAGAAATTGCTTTATTGTATACAGTCTGCAGTATCTATTTTAGTACTTCATTGTAGTAAACAATACTCGCTTTTTCCTGTTTATGTACAAGAGGGGGAAAAACATGTTTTAGCCTAATAAGATTTTTATTTTCTTGCAAATTTTTGACAAAAATCGGACTTAAAATTGTTGTGTGCAACATTACAGTTCTACCTTGTGCTGTTGTGGCAACAATTTGGGAAAGTATTTAGTGACAAACATTTTCAAAACATTTTAACTTGCCAGCGCACTCGGATGATACCTGCACCATGTTAATTGTGTACGCCCTTCCAAAAGTAAGGATGTGTGAAGTGATCAGAATGTCATTTCTTTTAAATTTAGGTGTTTTTTAGGTATAAAATCTTCATCATTTCAATTTTAGTTTAGTTTGAAAGATACTCAAAAGATTCAAGATGCTATTCAAATCAAAATTATAGTTCGTAAAGTAGTTTTGAGAAGTGTTTTCATTTCATGATTATGTTATGTGTTGTTGTCTGAATGGTTTTTAACATCAAGCATTTGGGGACTGCGGGCTCTTATCTGCCCAGCGCAAACGCGCACTAAAGACTACAGGTGGATATTAGGCCTAAGCGGATATATCCGCCAATTTGACTTGTTGACTTTAAGCTATTACTGTACTACCACCTCACTTTTTACCAACATATAAACCAGCTAAATTGTTTAATGAACTGATTCTGCGAACATTGATAGCAAATTGCAAGGGGGGTTAAATTTGGATTATTTTGATAAATTTTGAATGACAAAAGGAAAATCTGTACTGCTGAGGAAGTATTAACATCCATTTTTGTGGGTCAAGATAGTGATGATGAGAATTTTCAAGGAGATATTCTCATCGGAATTATCGGAAATGATAGTGATTCAGTAAGTGAAACAACAACAACAATTAGATAGTTAGGCTTAGGCCTATACATAACCTGGACAGGAACAAGAGCAAAGCCTGAAGCCTGGAGGAACAGGTAGTGTTTTCATGAACTACGTAATGATATACACATACTGTACTGTACATGCCATGCCACATGTACAGTGCTATGTATATTTGTGTAATTGAGCGCTAGTGGGTATCAATAAATAAAAATGGGAAAATAACATCAACATATGAGAATAAAGGTACTCAAATGTTATGTCACTGTAAAGAGAATTTATTTCTGCATAATTTTTATATAGAAAGTTAGAAGTTATATAAGCAACAAAGTTTTTACAAATGGTTGAAAAAAATTGTTAAAATTATAAAATAGTGGTTAAATTTGCATTTCTAATTAAATTATCCTTGATATGGATACAAGTATGTATTACTGATTTGAGTTATTTCATGTATCATTTGAAAGAGCTGTTTCTCTTTGAACGTAATTGGTGTGCAACAATTTTTTATAACTTTAGTTTGAAAATATACTAAGTTTTTAAGTTTGATTTTTCTCCAAAAGTGTCCAATCCCCAACAAGAAAATTTTGAAATTGTCCCAAAGGGTTACAACTGTATAGTGCGATGTCTCACTCAGTATGCAAGTATTGCCTAGCAAGCGGTGCCTACTGAGTGTAGTTCTGTGAACGATTTGCAACTTTACTAAACACGTAATCGCCCAAATTTGCGAGCTTTTGCTGATTAGTACCAAAACTTTCCATAATCACAAAAAATTGGCCCATAACAATGCTAAGTAAAAAAAAAATTGCACAACTTGTATGGGAAAGTATTGACTTTCCATGCACAAATAAACACTGGAATTCTGATTTCACAATCATAAAAAGATTATTTCTACAGTATTAAATATCATTTTAGTAAAAAATAAGAATGGAAATTTGGTTTAGAAATGACAGAATAGTTCCCCTCAATGTCATTTAGTCAAAATCTCACGCGATTCCTTTGTCGTTTTTACTGTGCTTACATTATGCATCATAATATGCCTTGCTGCCATATAAAATTTCAAAACTGTGCCACCACCCAGAAATCAAATTGTGATTCCTCTGCCATGATGGCCACTTTCTCCGTGGAGCTTGTTGCAACTCAGCTCTGCTTAAATCTTTTTTTTCTCGTTTATTTTGTCTCGTAACATTTTTTCATTTTTGTACAATTTCTTTTGACTCATCAAGGTAACATTTACATGCATATTTAGTCAGCACAACAATTTAAGCTGTTTTTACAACTTGTAAAACAGGATTTTGATTGAGACAGAATGAAGCCTAATTAGGCTTAATTAATCAATTAACATTAATGTTATTATTACACTGTTTATTGTACATTCACAGTGCATATCACAAAGGTTTCCGCGAAATTAAAGTAAGAAGTATCCTCTTTCATAAGTGATTACTGCTAATTACCACTCCTTCCATTTACAAGGATTATTCCAATCCTGTTTAAGTCATTGATTGGAATTTTGTGGGCCGTGTTTAAGTGTTGTTTAAAAGGTATTGATTTTCAATGGCACGGCTGAATAACAAAAACAATTAATTGTAAGTAGCTTGAGAGAAACAACAACGCTAAATGGTCAAAATTTGAGGAAAGTAAAAAAAAGACAATTTTTTTCAAAATCGTGAAACGCTCTAAACAATACATGCAATACTGGTGCATGTGCATGTGTGAACAAATAAAATGTATTACGCGGCGCAATGAACAAGCGCATTAATTGCCATGAATGTAGTGCGTTTGCCATTCTTTAATGCCATAAAAAAGAGTGCGTTTCGCCATGCACTGTTTAAACTTTTAATTATAATGAGATTTAATTTTGTCCTGTTTAATCCCTGGTTTAATCCACTGTCAATCAAGATTTATTCTGAATTGGTCATATGTATTGTGGTAGGCATTAGGCAGGAAAGGAGAAGAAATGAGAAGACAAATGAAATTAACTAAATAATGGTTGAACTAAATACTTATTATTATTTAGGATGCGGATATCTTATGGTTTGTATTTACCATAGAATTGTTCCTGACAAGTGTGATCTATAATGAAATAAAAAAGTAACCATATCAGTGGCGTAGCCAAAGAATAGACAGAGGGGGCAATCGCTCCACCAATATTCCATTTTTATCAGTTCAAAATTAGTACTGTTCATTGGCATGGGCTATATTTTGTATCCTGTCAGTTTATTTCTGTTACTTGCTCCACCAATATGGAAATGCTGGCTATGCCACTGATCCATATCTTAGATGTATCTCTTTGTGTTTTCGTTCAATTAAGTAATTCAATTATTTATTTCAAAGGTAGTTGCAAAACTTAAACCATTTTCTAAAAATATTTAAACTCCCCAGGCTTGGAAACGATGTAAATCAAGTGCACTAAGGTGATAAGCAAATTTATATGCATTCTTTTTTACAGGGCATATTAAGCCAGGGCCTCTTAAAAAAGAAATTCTTAGTTTGTGTGTGTGTGTAGAGAAAAGAGAAGGGAAGGGAGTGGGGGGAGGGGGGGGGAGGGATAAACAAAAGGGACCTTTTCAATCAATTTTTGACTTATTATGCCACCCCTTCCCCCCCTTCCCCCGGTCAAATTTGTTTCCTTTTCATCCTGGATTGTGCGCCGGTTGGTCCGAGGGCCTTGAGTCGCCGGTCACTCCACCTGGAGCAGTATATTTTTAATGTGGCAGTGGATTTATAGGGGGTGAGTCCATTTATAGGGGGTGAGAACTCGGAAAATAAATAGGGATGGATGGGTAGGGAAAATGAGCGGGATTGGGATTAGTGGTGGGGAAAATGAACAGGATGGGGCTTAGGGGTAGGGAAAATGAGCGGGATTGGGATTAGGGGTGGAGGAAAAAACCGTGATGGGGATTAGAGGTGGGGAAAACAAGCGGAATTAGATTTAAGGGTGGGGAAGATGAGCGAGATTGAGATTACGGGTGGGGAAAATGAGCAGGATTGGGATTACGGGTGGGGAAAATGAGCGGGATTAGGATTACGGGTGGGGAAAATGAGCAGGATTGGGATTAGGGGTGGGGAAAATGAGCGGGATGGGGATTAGGGGTGGGGAAAATGAGCGGGATTGGGATTAGGGGTGAGGAAAATGAGCGGAATTGGAATTACGGGTGGGGAAAATGAGCGGGATTGGGATAACGTGTGGCGAAAATGAGCAGGATTGGGATTAGGAAAATGAGCGGGATTGGGATTAGGGGTGGGGAAAATGGGCAGGATTGGGATTAAGGGTGGGGAAAATGAGCGGATTAGGATTACTGGTGGCGAAAATGAGCAGGATTGGGATTAGGAAAATGAGCGGGATTGGGATTAGGGGTGGGGAAAATGAGCGGGATTGGGATTACTGGTAGGGAAAATGAGCGGGAATGGGAAGGGGGAAAAGAGCGGGAATGGGATTAGGGGTGGAGAAAAAGAGCGAGATTGGGATTAGGGGAGGGAAAATGAGCGGGATTGGGATTAGGGGTAAGGAAAATGAGCAGGATTGGAATTAGGGGTGGGTGGGTTGGTTAAATGAGCGGGATTAGGGGTGAGTGGGTGGGTAAAATGAGCGGGATTGGGATTAGGGGTGGGTGTGTGGGTAAAATGAGCGGGAATAGGAGTGGGTGGGTAAAATGAGCGGGATTGGGATTACGGGTGGGTGGGTAGGTAAAATGAGCAGGATTAGGGGTGAGTGGGTGGGTAAAATGAGCAGGATTAGGGGTGGGTGAGTGGCTAATATAAGCAGGATTAGGGATGGGTAAAATTTATTGGAAATGGGGTGGGTGGGTGGGTAGGTTAGCGTGCTGGGATTGGGTGAGTGGGTCAGCTTGCTGGGATTGGGTGAGTAGGTCAGCTCGCTGGGATTGGGATTGAGGGTGGGTAGGTGAGCTCGCTAGGATTGGGATTGGGTGTGGGTGGGTAGGTAAGCTCGCTAGGATTGGGACTGGGGTGGGTGGGTAGGTGAGTTCGCTAGGATTGGGATTGGGGTTGGTGGGTAGGTGAGCTCGCTAGGATTGGGAATGGGGGTGGGTGGGTAGGTCAGCTCGCTAAGATTGGGATTGGGGGTGGGTGGGTGAGTAGGTCAGCTCGCTGGGATTGGGATTGGGTGAGTGGGTGGGTACAAGTGGTATGTCACTGACCCCCCTCCCTTCACCTATTTTCTGCATTAGGGAAGAGCACCAACGTTAGGCTAGGCCTAGTATGCGTCCACATACCCAAATAGAGCAGATTTCAAGTCTACCGATTTGGATATGTGTACATGTCCATTGAAAAAGTGGCGCCACACACTAATCAAAAGTCAATAGGATTTAAGACGTCTCATAAAAAATTATTTTTGATATGAAAATGAACCCCTTTCTCACTAAAAAAAATTAAACACACTTCAGTTTCTTTCCAGTTGCAGTTGTAAAATTTGGAGAGAAACAACAACAATAAATGGTCAAAATTAGAAGGAAAGAACAAAAAAGCAACAATTTTTTTTTTTTTTTTTAAATCATGAAACGCTCCTAACAATACACGTAATACCGGCGCATGTGCATGTGCGTGCACATACAAAATATATTACGCCTCGCAATTAGTGTGCGCAATATTTTGAATATCTTACCCTCGTGAAGCATACAGTATGTACGCATATGGCGTTATACGCATTGGAATGGAATTGCAACTCAAACAGTGCAATCCAATTCCTGCGCTTTATATATACGCCCGTGAAAAACAACTGAAATTTTCTCACAAAACTTGTGGGGGAGAAGGATGGTCTGGCCTCGGCCGAGAAGATGGTAGAGTAGTCGAAAAGCCTGCTACTGAGGGTGATGTCTTGGATGACAGCAGCAGCAGCTGTCTTGTCGCCTTCCTTGGAGATATCAGTATAGATGGAGGTGTAGTTTGAGAGTTGGTCTTTGATTTGGTTGTGGAGATTGATGAAGAGGCTAGGGTGGGTTTGGGTTTTGTGATGAGTGGAGAGGCCCAGGTGGATAGAAGGGAGGGGGTGGCCCAGGAAGGAAAAGTGGGCAAGGAGAATGTGCCAAGGGTGGCGTGATGATGCCGAGATGGAGGTCTGATTTGATGCGTAAGCTGAAGGGAGGGGATAGGGTTTTAGTCCTATCAAAGAGGGTGGAGAAATTGGGGTACTAAATGAGGCTATAAACAGGGTTCTGAGTGTTGGTGAGGACTCTAAAAGCGTAGGAGAGGCTAAGCTTTCTACACCTTAGCAGAAAGGGGGGTTAGTTGGCTTCAACATGAAGGCTGGTGATGGGGGTGGTTTGTAGGAACCCAGACAAAGCCTGAGGGCTTTATTTTGGATGGTGTTATTGTGGTTGAAGTAAGAGTTGTGAGCAGCACAGTAGACAATATCGCCGTAGTCGAGCTTGGCACGAAAGGTGAGTCTGAAGATTCTGAGCAGAGCATGGCGCTCCGCACCCCAAGTGGTGTTGGAGAGGAGGCGGAGACAGTTGAGGGAACTGTTGCATTTCTGTTTCAGATTGGTGATGTGTTACTTTTAAGAGAGCTTGGGGTCTAGACTTAAACCAAAGAACTTACTGTGGTCAACTTTAGGAATGCCATTTATTGCCATTGAGCATGAGGTTCGGGTTGTGGTGGAGGTTGTTGAAATGACAAAGGTGCATGTCTTGTCTTTCTTTGGAGAAGTTAAAAGCGTTGTTGCACCAGTCTTGCAGCCGGTTGAGGCTGAGATGGAGCCTATTTTCGACAGGAGGAAAGCTAGGGGAGGAGTAGAAGATGGTGAAGTCATCCACGTAGAGGGCAGGTTTGATGTTGGGGCCAAGGTTATCCGCGATGTCGTTAATGCTCAGGTTGAAGAGAGTGGGGGAAAGAATGCTGCCTTGGGGGTAGGGGTACGGAATGGAGAGGGTGTGGCCAATACAAGCTTGGAACTGCCTGGGTGAGAGGAAGTTTTGAATAAAGATGGGGAGGTGGCCTCAGATTTGGAGAATGGTTAACAGCTTCCATGGCAGGATGAGCAAGTTTCCAATCTCTCCTGGAGTGAAGTTTGTGGGTAATGCCGTATTTTTAACTAGTGTTGAAAGCTTTCCCCGAGGTCGAAAAAGATGGCAATGAGGTGTTCTTTTTTGCAAAGGATGTAAGGAGCAACTAGGATTCTCAGGTAGCCGGCAGTGATGTGGGAGGGGAGAGATGGCGTGGCAAAAGTCAGGAAGATGGTATTGGTAGGTGTTTGGCACCATCTCTCTTGAGGACAAGACTACGGGCTTCAGTACTGTGTTGGCTAGCAAGTTCCTCAATGAGGTCTTCATTGGTCAAGTGGGCAAGGTCTCTGGTTCTGATGATGCCATTGCTGGAGTTCAGGGAATGGTGGGGGGTGACTGTAATGTCGATACCAGTATTAGCTATACTGAGGTAGAGACCTTAGGGGAAGTACCGACAAGGCTATAGAGTGACTTGTGTATGAGGAAAGGGGAAACTCTTTTGAAACTGTCTGGTTTATTGGTGGCCTGTATGATTAGAATTTTGGGAACTGGAGCAGAGGAATGGTCAATGGAGGTAGCAGGTGGGTCACGGGGAGATGAATGATCATATTGATTTTCAACGGCAAGACTAAGTATGAAAAACTATTACTCGCAATGAAGTATTTAGTAAACGTTTACAAGGATTTGCGAGCGTGTACACGCTAAATGGTCACAGTTTTATCAAGTAGAAAAAAATCGCGGAACTACTATAGGAGAACCACTGTACAGGTATCGATAAGAACATGAAAGTCTGGTCACAACAGGAGGGAAAAAACAAAAGAACGGTCTCAACAAAAGTAGACACCCATCCACAGAGAGAGAATCCCGGAAAATGAAGATACATAACAAAATTTAGGTGGTAAAGTGCAACGTAAAGTGTATCGGAATGAAAGTTTGAGAATAGAATAAAAGTCACGTTGCTCTCAACACATATTGAGGTGTAGGCTCACTAGGTTAGAAAAGTTGGAAACTGGCAGTGGCAGGAAAGCCCAACTAGGTCTAGTGAGATAACTTCTCCCTCTGTATGCCCTACATGCTACAAGCAATACAGAGTGAGACTCCATCCTATCTGTTTTAACGTGAAAACCACTTCGGTCCTAGAATCGCGACTTCACGCTCTATTTACATCACCGGTTACACTGTAATTACTGTACTTACGGCAGATACAAATATAAAGTTAACTTCTCTAATTAATCTTGTAAGTAATTAAAACATTTTGGTAATTCTGAAATGAATAAAAATGAGTAAAAATGTAAGCCAGAATTATACACTCCTTTCAGTTCAACCGTAGCTCTTGAAACTTTCTAACGAGAGTGCACAACACCAATATGCGTACTAATAAATATAACACCAGCTCACTGGACGCAAGTACATGCCGGTGTGCAACATGATTTTTTAGAAGGTCACTGATGGCACTGCAGTTATTTTATCAAAATGGATATCTGTTTTGTTATGCAGTAGTATTTCCATGCCAGTACTTATGGAGAACATTTATTCTAGAAGAAATATCACAGTAAAAAAAGGACACTTTTTGAGCTTTGCATTAGAGTATTTGGGGTATATGTGTTAGAACTGCGATGCAGATCATGGAAGGTCCCAAGAAGTTTTCTGTGTTTTACAAAGAGTCGCGATTCTTCTGTTACCTGATTACATGACTTTGGAAGAAAAAGTGGAGCCTGCAAATTTACCACGATCCCCTCACTTATTAACAAATTTAATGGCCTATGAAGCGGAGGCGGGGACAGGCACGGGCCATTTCCAGTAAGAAATTCTGTTTTAATTTTCCAACTTTTGTGATTGTAAATTTGAAATTAAAAGAAAAAGACTAAGCAATTTTCAGGCCGATTGAATTTTTTTATCAAGTTTAGTTGGGGTGGGGAGGGAGAAATTGCACTTTTAGCTATGCTCAGTTGAATTAAACATACAAACCAAGTCAAAAGTGTCTCAACAAGGATCAAGGTGATTGGGGGCGGGGGGCTTGAATCATTCCAGGAAAATTAAAAAATGCCTATAACTGTATATTACAGGGAAAAACTAAACAGTTAGAAGATGACCCACTTATTGTTTTAAACACAATTTCAGATGGAAATAAAATAACACATATTTATCGCTATGCTCCATGGGGAAAGGAGCAGCAAAAATGTTCTAATTATAAGCTGGAATTACTTTAATATTTTAATAGATATAATTTTAATTAAATTATACCTTGAATTCAAATAACACAATCGATTTATAGTTTGACTTAAATCGAATTATAAACAAAATCTAAAAAGACCGTGTTTATAGTTCCAAGAAGTTTTGTCCAAGATTGTAGCTCATATCAAAGTGGCCTCTTCTTGAGTTTCGCCCTTTGCCTTTTTCGCGTGCAGACGTACCAGATTGAAACCTATGATAGGGAACAACATTGAACTCCTGTTTCGTGCATCTTAAATTAATTTTCAGTACACCTCATAATCATTTTCTAACAATTTTCAGTACAATCTTAATTACAAAAATATGAGAGTAGACTTTAAGTTGAGATAAATTTTATAGAATTCAGTAAAATTTTTGACATTTCCATAAAACTATCCTCTCCATTCATTATCTTGATATCAGTGGCACATTGAGAACAAATTTATTGGGGGGTTTAAATGAAATTGAACGTATAAGTGTGTACCACCTAGGGTGGTACTGCACACACGAAGCTACAATGGCATGGGGTCCAGGGACCCGCTACAGGGCCCCTGGTGGGGGCCAGGGGGTGGATCCCCCAGTAGTCCTACTTTCTTACATAGTTGAGGTGGCAGGAAATTGTTTAAAAATCATGTCAAATGTACACCAAAACTATTCTGAAATTTTTAGGATTGGGAGCACATGCACCCCTGCCCCTGCCTGTCCCACTTTTTGATATCCACCTTCAGCTGTTTAAAATTAATTTGGCACAATAACAAACAAATTCATAATTGTCATTTATTTCATTATTCAGATGTCCTAAATACTTCCAATATGCCATGGTTACTACTAATACCATCTTCAATCAGTACAGCTCATGTGTTGTGTGCACTTGTTTTAGACCCACGAATTGTTTTGTATGTCCGCGATCAACTTTTACACTACGCTGGCATGGCTGCAGGTGTTTGATAGAATTTGAAATAATTAGGTAGGGGCCTACATTCACTTCAGCGCACCTGGCTGTGATAACGTAGCAACTGAAGTAGGTGAAAGTTTCTTCTTTTTACAGGTTTTAGTTCATAGTTATTGAATTCATTTATATCTGCCCAAGTTTTTAACACCCAGGGGTAGGCCTACATACCAGAGGGTATTATAGTTATGTAAATTCCCTTTTTGTGGTTAAAATGAATTAGGAAAAACAGAACAAATATCTTTAAAAAAACAGGAGTGCGTTTTGAATATTCCACAACGTGACTATGATGAGTCAATATAGCAATTTCTACCGTTAGATGCAAAGGATGTCTGACCGAGTATTCGCAATCATGTAATGGTGTATACTATGGTCAGATGCTTATCTGACTAAACTACAGTATATGGACCAGTTAAGCAAATAGACCACTTCCAAGGAAAACGTTCACAAAAATTCCATGTTCATAAAAAAAATTACCGATGCCACCGAAAATTTGTGAAATCTATTGCTTTCCACCTATAACAAGCATCAATATTGTTTTCATTAAACTATTTAAGGAATTGTAATGCTATTTGTGAGGGTGATTTTTCTAGCCAACTGTCATGTTGTGTGTTTACTCATAACTACCCAGAAACTTAAGATTTATAAAATATTTCTTCTTTGCTTATAGTTTTTCTTTATAACAGGAAGAACTGCAAGTAGATTTTCTGTCTAACAGTGTAATTTTGATTTAAGTTTGATATTGTGTCAATATCTTATTGTAAGTTTAAAAATTGTAGTCATAAGACTAGTCCCACTAGAAATTTAAGTTCCAAAATATGTAAAATGGAATCTTATGTAACGTTAGTGCTCATGGAGAATGATAAAATTTGTTGTTACATACACCATTATTCTAGTCTCACCTTAAGGCATTATAGGCAAATTTACTTACTTGGGAAAATACATGTTAAGCCCTACCTGCGAAGCCTACAAGTTATGCAAAAATATTGGTGATCAACTGAAATTCTGCCATTCTTTAGATCAAGATTGAAAGAAAATAACATAAAATGCCTTGAATATACAAAATTTGTACATGGAAAATATACTTCCAAATTGTTCTGCAATCCTAAAAATTAAAATTATGGGACAATTAAGGAGTTATGAAATAAAAAACAGATTTTTCCTTGGAACTGGTCCTCAGAGTCATACTGGCCTAGGCCTAGCATAGACATCCCTCAGTACGGGTTGACATTGGAATTTCCGTACAAGGGTTGTTATAGATTAGGCTAGTTACAATTCCTTCTTTTTTTAATTCACACGTTGTAGAAAATTGATGATTGAAAAATAACTTACTTTTTGAATATTCTTATATCAATAAGTCTAAATTACACTTCTCAAAAAAACACTTTTCCTAAATATGTACATATTTAGCACCACATCGGGATAAAATTCTCGAAGATTTATATTTTGGTCACTATTTTCTTAGTCACCGTACATTTGTGATTAAATATTCAACGTCCGTATATAAGTTTAAAATATTCCACTAGACTGACAACATTTTTTTTTGTTCATATAATTTTATTAATTTTTAGTTTTGGTAAAAAAAGTGTGCAAAAACAAATAAATAAAACATCAAGAAATGTTTAGATTAGGCTATATAATTATATTTTATATTTTCTTATTTTATTTCCCTTAAATTATCTAAAACATTACCTCGCTTAAATGATGGCAGTGTTTTGAACTTTGACCGTACTTTGGTGAGCTCGTCACACATTTTTTACAGAAAGAAAAGTAGTCCAAAATGCTTTGATAAAAGTAACTTAAATTACCTTAAAACAGTTTTTGAAGGCATGGACAGGCTTCAAACATCGATTTAAATCAATATGGGCAAAAAAAAGGTAAAATGATTTCGTTTTCATAAAGATCATAAAACCTGAGATTTTTCTAAACTTTTAACACCTTGCACTGTAGGCTATACAGGAGGGTATAGGATTTTGTAGTACCCTCAGACGACCAGCTATCACCAACGGCAGCAATTCTTGAGGTCAGAGACACGTAACCATGTACGGACTCAGTACGGTTTTGCTAAGTTGGAGAGGAAACTTTATCATTATGCCTGGTCAATAGGATATTTTTTATGAATACTTGTGTCGCCTCAGCCAGTCAGCGAATATAAATGGTACTCATATATGTTGGAAACTATTATCTAATAGCCTACACAACATTTGTGAGGAAAAATCAATTATGTCCAGTATTTGTTTAACAATGACAAAAATAGGTTTTTCTTCCATTGACTGCAATAATATTGATAAACCGACTGTTTCTGCTTTGTTTTCCCCTTTGACTGAAGTTTGATATCGTCAAAAAAACATTGTTACGTCGCCGTGCACCACAACATTCCCGGATGTCCAGCCTCGAGAATACTAATTACTTTCACGGATGGCATCCGTCCGACGTTCTAGGGCCTACCTTGAGTAACGTTAGGCCCTAGTGATACTACTGCCTACTACTACTACTACTAGCCTAGCGTTAGGCCTAGCCTAGTGTTAATTCCAATCATACAATTAGTATGTTAGGAACTATAACTGTTCAAAATCAAGCGACAAGCAACATTTAGTGTTACCAAACCATCCCCTTGATTATGATAAAACTAGACACGTTAAAATGACAATCTTTAAAAAATTCTTCGTGCCTGAATAAAAATTCTTCAAAACATCAAAAGTAGCTCACATTTCATAATTTTCAATCCACTATCTTCTCAACATGGCTCCAATCAAGTTGTTGTCATGGCTAGAATAAACTGCACATGCGCAGCAGAGATTTTAACGCTAGGTCGAAACACTATGTAAACAGAATATTTTTTCGATTTTACAATATCATGATTATTTCCAACAAATCTGTCGTTGCCCTTTGCCCTGACAATTCGACATTGTTATGATTCCGCCCTGCATGGTAGAGGATATTTACATTCCTTTTGACCTCGGGCTCAAAATCTCAGGTGAACCCCAAAAGAAGGAAAGAAGAATGACGAGAAGGTAAAAAGAGAAGTTTTGTCAAAGCCCGCAGGACCACAGACTGACAGATATACTGACCTCAGATGTTACAAGAAATTAAAACGAGTCACACGCAAAGAGTGCAAGAAGGCATACAACTCTTACTTGGTAAACATCATCAGTCCAGAGCAGTCCAAAAACCCAAAGAAATTATGGTGTTTCTTAAAAAGCAAGAGATGTGACAACAGCGGAGTGGCTTCTCTGAAGAATGCAGATGGCCTTATTTACTCTGATGGTAAGACAAGAGCCAACATGTTAAATCATCTGTATTCAATAGCAATGAAGACAAGTCAACCATCAAGGATAAAGGTCCTAGTCTATGCCTGAGATTCATATCAGAATCAATGGAGTTATAAAATCCCTAAGTAGCCTCAATGTCCATAAGACATCTGGACCCGGCCAAATACCAACTCGTCTCATGAAGACAACTGCTCTACAGTTTGCTGCTGTCTTCATCACCTTCTTCCGTGCCTCGATCAACCAAGGCACAATCCCACCTGGATGAAGCTGATGTTGTACCCATTTTTAAGAAAGGCGAACGTTGCAGGGCTGCTAACTACCGTCCGATATCCCTGACCGTGGTTTCCTGTAAGATTCTCGAACACATTCTCTGTAGCGGCATCATGAAACACCTCGACAGACACAACATCTTAAATGATTCTCGGCATGGCTTCAGAAGGAAACGTTCTTGTGAGTCTTAATTTATTCTCACCGTGCAAGACCTCGCAAAGAAATTAGACAACAAGGACCAGGTAGACCTCATCCTCCTTGATTTCTTTAAGGCTTCTGATAAAGTTCCACACGAAAGATTACTCTACAAAGCACAATACTACGGGATAAGAGGACCAACACTTGGAATGGCTACGAGATTTCCTGACTGATTGCCAACAGCGTGTTCTCCTCGATGGTGAATACTCCAGCTCAGCTCCAGTCAAATCAGGTGTACCCCAAGGAAGTGTCGTAGGTCCACTCATGTTCCGCCTGTTCATCAACGACCTCCCAAGAACGTGTCACCTCATCTACCATCAGACTATTCGCTGACGACTGTGTTCTCTACCTTAATATAGGGAATGATGAACACTCAAGGGCCCTCCAACTCGACCTGGATGGTCTTCAACAATGGGAAGCAGACTGGCAGATGGAATTCCACCCCTAAAAATGCCAGCTCCTACGCGTTTCCACCAAACGCACTCCACTGAAGGCCAACTACATGATACATAATCATATCCTAGTGGAGGTGGAAACTGCAAAATTTCTGGGAGTTACCCTGCACAAAAACCTGAACTGGAGCACTCATATCCAAAACATCACAAAAAAGGCTAATTCTACCAGAGCTTTCCTCCAACGGAATCTCCATCACTGTCCACGCAGCACCAAGGCTTTATGTTACCAGACGCTTGTCAGACCCCCGCAAGTGTGGTCTGGGACCCATCAACCAAAGTCAACATCAACCAGCTGGAGATAGCACAGAGAAGAGCCGCACGCTTTGTGTTCAATGACTACTCCTCATACAGCAGAATCACACCAATGCTTCAAACTCTCAACTGGCCCTCTCTAACAGAAAGGAGAGCCCGCTGTAAAACAATCATACTGTACAGGATAGTCCATGACCTTGTTGCTATACCTACCACCTATCTCCAACCAATAACATCAACCGCAAGGGGTCACACTTCAGAAGTTCCTCATTTCGTTCGCCAGGACCCAGACTTACAAGCATCCTTTTTTTCCAGACACCATCAGGCTATGGAATGGCTTACCTCTTCATCTGGTAGTACAAAGCTCGTCACTTGAATGTTTCAAGAAGGTTGTGCCAGACATCCAGCTTCGGCCTTAAATGCCTTCTTTTACTTGCACCATGTATATAGACTACACAATTTTAACTCGCACCGAGAACGCGTTTAGTTCACAATACGTTTATACTCCAATTGGAGAACTGTACTTTAACGGAAGAAGAAGAAGAAGAAAATACCCTCATATAAAAATACTAGATCCTCTTTTTCAGAAAACGTCACAGACATCAAAACTTCACCTTTTTGGTACGAAAATGACCTCGAATTTGATTCCTTTATCATAGGTTTGAATTATATGAGCAAAATATAGTTCCCTGCAACTTGGACCTTCCTTGTTCCGTGCTAACAATAATTGGTCGCCCTACTTCCAGTCAGTGTATTAGAAAGTGCCAATGGAGGTCACTCTCCCCTGCTAGATCTCATAAAAATAAAAATAAAATAGTATAGTGGCCTTTTATTGTCAGTATTTGCCTGACTTATCATTATTCAGTTTTTGACCGAAAATCTTCTATTTTGGATCTAAATCTTGGAGTAAAGTCTTCAATTTAAGCCATATTAATTTTCATTTAACCCTTCAATATTTGACCAAAATCTTTAACATTAGAGCGAAAATCAATGTTTGACCGAAAATTTTCAATTTTGACAAAAACTCTTCATTATTGCATGCACCCCATGCATATACCCTTCTTTTGTGACCTCTGTCCACGTCTGACCAATTAAATTTTCACTATTTTGTATAAAGCTGACCAAATGTTTTGACCCGCTGGATGCTACAGCTGGATAAGCCATAAGAAAGGGACTTAGGAAGGGTCAAAAGGGAAAATTGCTTTGGTAAATTAAGTTTCCATCAAAAGGTTCTGCTAATCGGGTATCATTTTCGGGAAATCTCCTTTTTTCTGGAAATTTCCTTCATTTTCGGGCAATTTCTTTCATATTTGGGCAATTTTCGTAAAATGTAATTTTACCCAAATTTCCAATAATTTTACCGAACTTTTCCTTCATATTTTCATTTTTATGCTAGTAATATCCCAATGATTTTACCTCCCAATCGTCGGCCCGGGAAGATAGATATGGTTTTCGGTTAATGGGCTGCACATATTGAACGCCGTTTTAACATTTAATCGTGATTTTTAGATATCTTGAATTAATTTGATATATCTAGATTTTCATTTTTAAATATCTGAAATTATTAATTTCATCCTCTAGAATTCCTTTTCAGATATGTGAAATTGTTTTTAGTTATCTCGAATTGCTTTCAGAAATCTCGAATTCCTTTGAAGATATTTCGAATTTCTTTAAAGATTTCTCGACAAGAATTTCATATATCTCAAATCAATTCGGGATATCTGAAATTGATTCAAGATATATGAAAAATCACGATTAAATGTTAAAACGGCGTTCCATATCGCCCGGCACATCAATGGTGGCGTGGTGGTAGGGGGGACAGGGGCCCGGGAACATTCCCCTCTCTAAATCTAGGCCCGGGAAAATGTATGTGTTGATCAATAACTTCTTCCAATACTATAAAGCAAGTAATATTCCATTTATGTAGTCCAAAAGCGAATAAATTTTCTACAGAAAAAAACAAATTTTCCGCCATTTTCCCACCATTGGCACTCGAGTGGGCCCCTTGATTTCGCGCTCGGACAGAAATCGATGAATGGCGATAACTCGCCGGCAATATTTGATATCTGCTCCTGCCATGAAGGGAAAACAATTTTATTGAATACAGCTGGTAAAAGCTTT
>JAIGNY010002109.1:1022500-1050000 GCA_020152595.1 Chiridota heheva
TCATTGTCGTGGGGGAGGGGAAGTTGTGTCGTGCGTAAAGGGGGAACTCCCCTTCTCAATATTTCATAATTAATATAAACGTTTTCAATATTAAAAAGTATCCATCAGTCCATTGTTCATGGTTCAGTGCTGTGGTTATGATTATCTCCTATCGTTGTTCCATGCACACTTATTTTTGTCAGATCTCAATTGACTATGGGAAGACCAGAGCCTTGGCCAGCGTGGACACAGCTCGGTCGTCAATATTTATATATACTTACTGTTTACTATTACAACGCGATTGACTGGATAATTAAGACAAATTATGTTTTTCTCTAACCATATATAATCATGTAGGTCTTTTTAACCATAATGCCATTCTTGCAGACAAATTATTTGTCGGAAAGCTTGAAATCGTCCATTAACATTGGACAATTACACGTCGTTGCCAGGTGTCTAATCTTTTTACTTTTTTTTAAATTTTAAACCCACTACGTTTTGTGCCTTGAAATTTGAATCTTGATGTATACATTGAGCTTCTGGGATCGCCGGCCCAGTGGCTTTATGGAGGTAACAGGGCCCCTTGGTAAAACAATATATAGGAAATTTGGGACCCCTTAGGGCCCTGTAAATAAACAATAGACAGTTTTGGGGCCCCTTCAGGTCCATGGAGTTTGGGACTTATGTCGTTACGTCGTTGCTCTACTATTGAATCTTCGACGTCATTACCCTCTCCTATATCTGAATAAGAATTACGGCTCTGGATGCAGCAAAAGACAATATAGGCTATCGTCTTCTCGTGCTGTCATGATTATATAGTGAGTCCAGTAAAAGCAGGTTCATAATTCATTTTACTACCTCTGATATCTAGAGGCCTTTTATTGAATACATTTACTTTCATATGACACACACTTTACTGAGTTGAAAAACATTATGCACATACAGACATAGGTTTATGTTTATACTGTTATATGACAAATCATCAAACATTGAAAATACGCTTTAATGAAACATTTGCAGGTTTAGTCATGAGTGTTAATACGGCAAAACCATACATAATATTGTTTTAATACACTTGATCGTCATATACAGGTTCCAATATTGAAGAATGTCCAATATTAAAGAATGGTATACTCTTGTTGGATTTATAGGCTTAAGTGACCACTATCTATTTATATTTCCCACCAAAAATGTTTTGCTTTATTGAGTGGAGCAGTGACAACTATTTTGCTTTATCTACTTTTGAAGAATGATTAAACAGTTGAATATCATGCCAAATTCAATTTGTTTTCAAATTTGACCAGGTCTGTCTAGATCCGTTGGTAGTGCCCCCTCCCCTTCCCTCCTCCCTCCCCACCCCCTAAAACAGTTCCATACTAGCCCATGGATCCACACAAAATATTCGTAACCTGGTGATGTATCAGAATTTATGCACTTGTTTCCATCCATATTTTACTGTTTCAGCTCCTTGTATATCAGTATATTGTTTTCGTCCTCTGAACAAAATTAGCATTGGATCATATAATAATTTCAATGCATCATACACCTGAAGGTGGGTCTATACTTAAAGATCAGCTGTACATAGTGACTTAAAACCTTTCACCCCTTCTTACCTCAATTTGTATCAGTTTATGCTGACCAAATTCATCCTTATCAATGAACATGTTTGCCTTATAGTTTAGTAACATTTTTATTCTAAAACCATGCAAGTTTGTTGTTGTTTCAAACATCAGATATATACGGAACCGGATTCGAGAAGACGATTAGCAAGGAGTTGCTAAAACATGTAAAATGGCTTCATGTTTTAAGATACAAGACCTGCATAGCAAAAGATCTCTTAAAATGATAGATTGCATGATAAACAATTAACCGTACGTTTGCCAGTTTTTTCACAAATTGTTGGAATTATTCCTCTTTCGATAACCTCGGTCCGCCGGCGTTTTGCATCTTTCCGAGTCCGAATCTGAAGATGAATCAAACCCATCGCTATTTTTGGTCAAAAGAGCCAATTCTTGGTTAATTCTAGATATTTTCTTTGTAGATGATGTTTGAGAATTTGACTGTTTATACGACGTGGTTACTGGGCATGGTGGTATTGTTATCACATCATGATTAGCGTGTATTGCAGCGTAATTCACCCGACGTCGTCCGTAAGATGTTTGCGGACGAGGCGGTCTGTCCCCTATTTCAGCATTACTTTCTTTTGAAGAAGAATTGAACAAATCATCGAATTTATTTTTGTCCCATCTATTTGAGATACTCGTGTGACGAAGCTTATCTTCGAGACTATCTGCAGTATTCGAAGATTTTGTTGATTTCTTTTTGTTTGTTCGGCCGCATCTACTCAACGGTCTTACTGGCGGAGGAAAAGAAGATGCCATTGCTGTGGCTGGTCTTTGAGGAGGGGCTAACATAATTTCTTCATTCAAAAAGGGGTCCTTTGCCTGTACACCTCTGCTTGACTTCGCTGGATTTGGTCCCCCAGTCATCTTGATAGCAGGCAATGGCTGAGTGCGCCGTGAAGCTGATGACAATTTTTCCTTGGAGGGCAAATTAGTTTTTGTGTTCGATTGTTGTAAATGAACAATGTCTAGGAGTTCCTTCACCGAGTTCGGGGAAGGTCTTCGCGGACGTTCCTTGGTCCGCTGAATATTCGGTGTTAGCTTTGTGTCCTCTATATCCATTTTCCGGTCTTTCCTTGTTTCTATCTATATTCAGAAATAAACACAGTCAATTAAAAGGACGATAATACTCATCACCTGTCCTTCCGAACAAAAATCAGTGTTCCATTGGAATATTAAAATGTTCATATCATATTTCTCTAATTTATATTTTGTTTCCATGACGAACTTATAATTGATCAAACAAAGCAGCATAGAACTCACAAAAGATGCGCGAAAATCGAAGTCATCTCTGCACGTAAAAACTCCAAGAAATTGTCATTTGAGTTGCCCAGAGAACTGCTGCAGATATAAATTGTCAATTTTATTTATATTTAAGTATTTTTCCAGAAAACGTTTTGTAAAATACCAAGCTGCCAAGTAGAATATTCGTTGGAATAATATGCATATATCCTTGATTCAATATTAGTTTGATGTAAACTATTCACGCATAGTATATAGGAAAATAATTTATGTCACGGAGATAATACATAATACTTATCCGATAACCAACTGACCAGAAAAAACACACAGTCCTTACATCGAAGTTATCAAAGCATTTGACGTGATAACAGAAGGATACATATATCAGCAAGGATGTACGCTCTTGATATCAGCTAGTTGAGTTTTTACGTTAAAATAAGCACTTCCCACACAAGCAGTCAAGATGAAAATCGATTCCTTTTGGATTAATCATTCGCTTATTTATTAGCTTCCATCTATCTTGAGACAATATGAAAATTATGCTACAACGACCGTTAAGAGTTACCTAGTTTCGTTTGTCATTATATTATGTTCTATTAGAAAGAAACTGTTCGCCTCTCCACTCTTTCATATCGAACGATCTTAAAATTGATTGACGGCACTGCTGCTTTGATTAGCGTCATAGCCTGACGTAGTGGCTAAATTAGTTTTTTTTGTCGAACAAACACTAGAAATGTCACTTCAAAAAGCTGCAAATTAAAAATGAATGATGTATGAGGAATAAAGTACAGTTAAAAATATTACTCAATGATTCGCACATTGGATTTTTCGCTTTGTTTGGTGGTAAAGTTTTAAGGACATAACTTTAGAAATGTCGCTCACCTGTTATCTTATACGTCAGTACGTATGACAACTCCCAATGTTATTATGTATATACATCACAATACTTGTACTTTTTTAACATCACATCACTAACCAATCTCTCCAAGATGTAAACAAAGGGTTATCCGTAATACTAGCAAAGGGTTTCCAAACATTTTTCGGCATGTCTTTATACTTCTTGTGAATATCTACTTGACATTTGTGGAACCGCGGATTCTGTCAATATTGTACGTATAGGGACAATAGGGTCAAGCATTCAACAAATATGCATTTGTGCATGATATACATCTTCTAAAGATCTGTCCGAAGCGCGTTTGATGAACTGATGGACATCATTGTTTCAAAAAAAGGTAGTTACAAAATGGCATCCACAAAGGGAACTTCAGGAAGTGCAGCGGTCGAGTGGCTTTGGTGACTTGTATACCAAAAGACTTTGTTCGTTTCCCTTCCTACAGAAGATGTTTGAATCTGGGGTGTGGGGATGGTGGGGTGGGGGCACTTTCCAAACTGTTGTATTTTCAAAGCATGTACGACAACAGTATAGCTTTATAGGGTTAACTCCCACCGGAAAAGTTTCGCAACTTTTATCAGTCCCACACTTTCCTAACTGTTGTATTTTCAAAGCATGTAGGACAACAGTATAGCTTCATAGGGTTAACCCCCACCGAAAAAGTTTTTCAACTTTAATCGGTCCCACAATTACTGATGACCCATTTTCCATTCTATTTTTATAATTTTATTTTTATATTTTTATTTACAGCTTCAAAGATTCACGATTTTTTGGTCCAAAATTCGGTAAAACGAAAAAGAAAAACCAATCTACAAAAATTGGAAAGTTTATAGATCATAAGTCTTAAAATCGGAAGGACTGAAGGATTTAAACTAATATTCTAGTATCTAGTAAACTAATATATAGCCAAATTGGTCATGAATAGAAATATATTTAATATCTAAAATAATGTGAAAAGCAGATAAGGGGTCCTTATAGAATTATTCAGGTCAACATTTTCTGGTGAGAATAAATGTAACTCTGTATATCAGTATAAATTAGACCATATGGCCCAAATTAAGTCTTCAGTGATTCAGCGGCAAGGGTCCTTATTGTATGTTTTTCCAGAACCCAGACTAACAGCTTAAAGGTGCTCCACAAGTGAAATTGGGGTTGTGTATTGTTTGCTTGATGTGTGTCTTACTCTCTTCAATCTGTCGATAAAAAGATAAAACAAGAATCCACTGATAAACGAGCAATCCATGGAGTTGCTGATCTCATCACCTTAAGCATACAGCATAGTGGGGGAAATAGCTAATAATAATAACTATGGGGGAAATGGGTCAAAGGGGATCATTAGCTCTGTGACCTTTGAACTTTTAACCCCACAGTTCACGGGACACAAGTTCATGTACCATGTGATACAAAGATAGGATTGTATAGGTCTTGCATTTTGGGATGTAAAGTAGCACAAAAATTGTACAAATTAGTACATAATTACCCCCTAAAATCACATATTTGACTTCTGACCCTCAACCTTAATCATTGAAACAACATCTGAATTTATTTACATTTATCGTATCCCCTATTGTATGACACCAGTCATGCTCACGTCACAGTTACCATTCCATAACTATAGGGGAAGATGGTGAAAAGTGGTCAATAGCTCTGTGACCTTTGACCCCAACATATGGTTGGTATAGGTTTTGTGTTTTTTGAGTTGGTTAAAATGGCGCAAAAGTTTGCATAATAAGCACTTATTTGACTTTTGCTCTTTTGACCTCCAATTATTTTTGATTTTTGTTAGAATGTTAAACGCTACCCACCTATGCAATTTGTAAAAATAAAAAAGTAATTCCTTTAAAAGATATAGCCATTATCAAAAATTTGTTTCATTTGACCTGTGACCTTTGTACCCCAAAACCTTGGAAACAAAAGTTCCAGGCCAGGGGTACCCATCCATTAATTTTGGTTTATGTGTGTGTATTACAGTTTTTGAGTTATAAGCGACACAAAATTAATTGTTGCATACGCACGCACGAAACACCCCCCTTTCTCCTTCTCTCCCCCATCCTAGCCTCCCCCTCCTATTCTAATCTCGCCTCCTACCCTCCCTTTTCTCCTACCCTCCCAATGAGCACATAAGCCAATGTTCTGGAGTAAAGAGTGTTTTTATCCCTGATATGCTCTCATGCATGGCAAAAGAATTACGAAACTTAGCAAAATAATAGTGAAATTATAAATTAAGTGAAACAAAACAAGCAAAAAAACTAGCGCAAAATAGCTTCTAATTTTTGGACGGCCGGTCAACATTCGGGCCGGGGGAACATGCCCACTTTCTCCCGAGTGTCTGCATCTTTATGTTCCCATAACATTCGCTCAGTTTAAACTGACAAATGTTTGTAACACATGTTACTATGTTAACAATTGAACAAATATTAATCAGTTAATTCAGCCACCAATATCGAACACGACAGTACTGCAGATTGCGTCTGAGACTGGCCCTACAAACATGCCCGGTGTAAAAGTAAATTCCTCCCCCTCCCAGTAAATTTGGGCCACCCGGCCCTTATTTCCTAGGAAATTTGGGCCAGCAGATAATTAAGCCGTAGCCATCCAGTAAATTTGGCCCCCCTCATAGTTAAAACGGTCCACTAGGAAATTTGGGCCCGGCCCTTCTTTTCTAGGAATTTTGGAGACAACAAATTGTTCCCCCTTTTGCAAGAAAAAGCTCTTCTTCTCCCTTCACAGTAAATCTCACTGCCGTTTTGCAAATATTACAAATACCACTAACTATGGTTTTAGCTTATCACTTCAGTACACAAAATTAATTGAAGGAACCGTACAGACACACCAGGTCAATTACCTAGTAAAATCAGTCCAGAGGGGACCAAATTCACTAGACACAACTTAGGAAATAAGGGGAGAGGGGGGGGGGCAAATTTTACGGGGAAAATTTACTATCTCACCGGCCGCATTTTTCTCAAATAGAAGGCGTAAATTTCGTTTTATCTGATAGACCTAAATTCTCTACCCTTACCCTAACCTAAGCCTAACTTAACTAAAATAAATGCAACTGCTATCCTGTTTGGGAAATAATAAGCTGACCGGCATTAACATTAACAAAACTTAATCCGGTCCTCGTGGTCGTGTCGGTACACTGTTTAGTTCCGTACTCCTTTCAATGAACTCTCCATAACTTTAATTGCAACTAGAAAGGAATATCTTCAGCCAGCGCAGTCAATGGCTCTTTCGTCAGCTTTACTTAAAATGCGTCATGTGTTCAGTTTTAACTGACAATGGTCGTAAGACGTTATAACACAAGCCAGTTTTTACTGATGCACATGAAAACATTGCCTGTATTTACTGTTCCTACTATGCGGATCGGGTGGCAGTTAACAAATTGTTCAGTTTTTTGTATTGTTTTCCTCCAAAAATTATGGCCACGGGCAGTCGCCTCCTCGCCTCCTTAATTATCTATACGCTTTTATCAGTAAGATGTACTTCGTGGACTTTATTTCACCTTTTCTGTCGTCTTACTTCCATCATTTCCAAGGAGCTTATTTTCAATCCATTTAATGATTGTTTTGAAGTCGTTTTGAATTTGTTTACATAGGAAATCCCCTATATACTTGAAGCTTTAAAGCCGCTCGCGTTCTGCCAGTTTGTTAGACTAACGTCAATGCAGATTTCAGGGGTTTTCATAATTCTTTAAGTTAATGATCTGATGATTGTCTTTTTCACATATATTGCTTAACATGTTTAATAATGGGCAAAATAAAGGTATTTGGAAAAGCTTCATTTTAAAATTGAATTTTAAAACCATAAGGTCATTCATCTATCGTGATTAAAATGTAGCGGCGTACATTTTATTTCAAAACAATTACTGGTTAGCCTATATCAGTTTTCCATAAGTCACACTGGACCATTGTATTTCGACCAATCAAAACACACGAATTGAAATATATTTACTTACACTTTAGAAACGAAACTATTCTTAAATAAAAGAAAGAAAACATGTTTCCGTAAAAATCAGCACAACCATTGACTGTTAAACAGCTGTCTGAAGTTTCAGTTCTTAATCTACAAATGTTTATGCAAAGTTTACTGCAAATGTTTAATATTATGAACTAATAAACATCTCCTTTGTTATATGCACAAATGTAAGCTTATTGTTTCTTCGGAATCTGTCCAAACTAATTGCTTGAAGAAAAACAGCTGATAGACAAAGTTCTACAAACCACTCCTGAATTAAATTATCACTTCTTAATCGGCATTATATGACTGTCTTATAAAACAAATTGACTGTTTTAAAATTGTTTTTCTTAGAGTCCAATGCTATATATTGGCAATTAAAGCTTTAAAGAGAACAGCTGTGTATATAACTGACTATCACAGACTTCCAAAAGGTTTTTTATTGGGCTTATTAACCATCATGATGGAGTTTGACCTGAAAATCAGATAATATATAGCTCCATGAACTGATGAATTGACATGGAAAAAACGTAAAAAACGTCCGCTTTTAAGTGAAGCCGGTGTAAAAGTAAATTTTGCCCACCCCTTCTCCCCCGGCGCTTATATCCTAGGAAATTTGGGCCTCCAGACAATTAAGCCGTGGCGATCCAGTAAATTTGTTCCCCCTCCCTCATAGTAAAACAGTCTGCTAGGAAAATTGGACCTCGGTCCTTCTTTTCTATAAGATTTGGAGAAACAACTTGTCCCCTTTTGCAAGAAAAAGCCCTTTTTCTCCCTTCACATTAAATCTCACTGCCATTTTGCGTAAAGCACGCCTTTTTTTCTTGAGTGTATTAGCTTATCCCTTCTTATCACTTTATAGCTTCTTACTTCAGTATACAACATTAATTGAAGGAACTGTACAGACACACTAGCAAATTACCTAGTAAAATCAGTCCGGAGGGGACCAAATTCACAAGACATTCCTTAGGAAATAAGGTCCGGGGGCCCAAATTTGAGGGGGGAAAAATTTACTATCACACCGGCACGATATGCAGAGGGGCAGCGACCGTAAGCCCAACCCTGTCTTCGTATTCGCTGATAAACAGACCGTATTATTCTCCTTTCAAAAGTGTGTGGGGTTGAAGGGGGTGGAGGGTGGAGGGTGGAGGGGGTGGAGGGGTGGAGGGTGGTGGAGGGGGTGGAGGGTGGTGGAGGGGGTGGAGGGGGAGGGGGTGGAGGAGGTGGAGGGGTAGAGGGGTGGAGGAGGTGGAGGGGTGGAGGGGTGAGGGGGTGGAGGGGTGGAGGGGTGGAGGGGGTAGAGGGGTGGAGGGGGTGAATGAGGCCATACTTTTCTTTACAAAGAAGGGGGAGGGGACTTTTTTTTAACTTCTACCTAAAAGTAGGGGGACAACATGACAAGTCCCTCCTGTTCCCTGCAGTTACAGCCCTGCCTATAAGGGTTTACCACAAGATGTATATCTTGCCGCCATCTATAACTGTACCAGTCATTTAGTTTACGTATTTTCTTCCAATTAGGCCTATTTATATGTAAATTGAATCGACTTCGCAGTGTTAGCAGCTTAAAGTGTTTTTTATTTTATTTTTAAATATGTTATGTTCTTGGGAACAGAGTTCCTGAGAACATATTGTGATCTTACCAAGATCCAGTCACGACGTGACTACATTCTTTGGTAAAACATATCTCGAGTTTGCTATCAGCAATACAATCGAATTTGATTACGAAAATAGCATTTATTTGAGGACGTGGATGACATTTGTGGGAGTACTTGAACGTCGAATTACCAAAAGTTGTCGTAAATTCATATTAAACGACTTGACAGTGCGACTACCATTATACTGGGTGCATTATCACCGTCCGCGATATCCAGGCCAGTGCAAAATTATGTTTTGGTCCCAGGCCAGGTACGGTATACTGCCTGACTGTACGCGATACAGCTAGCTGGCTAGTATGCAATAGTGCAGTAGAAGCAACTACTACAGTCAGCTCAGATTTGTGTTAAAGAAACTTGCGGTTCGTAAGTTGGTACAGAAATTAAAATCGCTATCATAGTGACTTCAAACCAAACTTCCGTTTGCCTTGACTGCTCCTATCAGTGGCGTAGCCAGGATTTTCATATAAAGGGAGGGGGAATGGAATTGAACTGATACAACATTTAGTGGCATAGTTAAGATGTCACTTCGAGCGCAAAGCGCTGAACTTTTTGACGTGGGGCCTCGCTTAAAGACCCCTGGTGGGGTCCAGAGGCGAAGCCCCGGTAGGTTCCAGGGGCGAAGCCCGGTTCCAGGGGCGAAGCCCGAAAACTCGCAAAATTGACATTGACATTTCAAGGGAAAACAAGTATGTCACAACGTATAGTAAGAAGGTGTATTATACAAGTCAAAATTCATGTCAAAAAGAGCTACTATATACACCATATACAAAGCGCAAAGCGCTCGACTTGTCGGCGTGGAGTCCAGGGGCCCGCTTAAGGGCCCTGGGGTTGATCCAGGGGGCGAATCCACCGAAAGCTCTCGCAAAATTGACATTTCAAGGGCAAAAACGTATGTCACAATGCATAGTAAGAAGGTGTATTATATAAGTCAAAATTCATGTCAAAGATAGCTACTATAACAAAGTCAAAGTGGAAAGCGCTGGACTTATCGGCGTGTGGTTCAGGGGCCCTTAATGGCCCCTGGTGCTGGTGGAGTCTAGGGAGAAACCCCGGTAGGGATCCAGGGGGTAAAGTTCTCGGAAACTCTCGCAAAATTGGCATTTCAGGGCAAAAACGTATGTCACAACGCATAGTAAGAAGGTGTATTATACAAGTCAAAATTCATGTCAAAGAGAGCTGTATAAATATACACTATATACAAAACACAAAATCATGAAAACGCATAATGTGGAAATATGATATTTATTGTTTACGTTTGTACATGATTAGCTTTACCGTCACTCTGAAAAATATGGCTTGTCTTAAAGACTAAAAGAAAGGTTTTCAATAATTTACGACAAAGTTGTGTAAATGTTGTCAAACTTTTAAAATGAGCCTGTTCTATATCACGTGTACTCCGATACCACCTACCCCTCTCCCCACCCTCTCTGTGTCTTAGTTCATGTATTTAAATACAAAATTGCACAAATGTTTAACATATTATTACCGAAGAACCTTTTTCTGACCCTAGTGCCCTTTTAAAATCTAAAAACGTAATAAGCAAGCACCTGCAATGTCAAAGCTTGTTGAACCGATGGCACCAATCTGAACCGACGGATTAAAATCTGAACCGACGGATTAAAATCTGAATCGACGGAATAAAATCTGAAGCGACGGATTAAAATCTGAACCGACGGATTAAAATCTGAACCGACGGATTTAAATCTGAACCGACGGATTAAAAATATTGAGAGGGGGCTTCTGGCTACGCCACTGGCTTCCATATCAGCATAATGTAAATCACATTGGCATTGAGAGAAAAACTCTCGTGTTTCCCCGGTATCACGCCCAAGAACAAGTGGTTACGATTTTCCTAACCACATTTTCTAGTTTGATTTTAAAATGAACGAACAATGAACTGATGTTTATCTTTGCCTTTCAAAGAGTTTTTTTTCATTTCCTTGCCGCATAAGTTTATTCCTATTCCTCATGCTGCTCGTTTACCTCATAATTGTAATTTCTTCAATGGATGCATTGTTTTGCTCTTGCAAGAAATATCCGCAGATAATATTCTTGCGAAACACAATAACGGATCGTTATAGCGACTAACAAACCAAGCCTTTCCGTTGTCATGGCCACGCGAGAAGCGTCCTATATCCTTTTATAATGCATTATATCGATTGTTATTCATAAAGATAAATATTTGACCGAGAGAAAAATTAATATGATGCGTATATACTAAGGACGTGATATGCAATACAGTATATGTTGACAATATTACTCAGTTGGTAACAGCCTTTCTGTGAAAAGTGAATAACTGAGGAAATTGAATACGAAATAATTAGAAGCATCGGTACGACGGGTGTGTGTATGTGTGTGTGTGTGGAGGGAGGGGTGAGGTGGGGGTCTCTTGGGTATGGAATGTAACATAACATGATTTGTCGACTGATAAATACAACAAATATTTATTTGCTTTCATAAAAAAAAACTTGCCGACTTATGTAACTGTTACCGACTGATACGCTTGACATCGAGGGAAGAAGTATGCATGCGCAGGCGTATAAGAATCGGGGAGGTGCTTCAAGAAAACAAAATAGACGCCAAAGTATACTTTAGCTACTTTTTTAAGGAAAAACGTTTGTTTTTTTTTTTTAAACTAGCGGGCGATTTGTGGGCAACTTCTGGGCATGAGCTAAAAAGTGATTAAAATTTCCATTTTAACGGAAAATTGTTTCAGCTTCAGCTGTTCAGGAGGACATATCTTTGTATGGACACCCAAAGACTGACGACCGATCTTTGTCTTTTTTCAATTTGTGATTGCTTAATGTCATTGCATAGTTTACAAGAACACCCTTTAAAAAAGGGCTGCAGTAGCATTTAATTTTTGTATTGATAATAATAAAGAAAGCAGTGACGTTTTAAGGGGATATTGGGGCTTAGCCTCCCCCTCACCTCCCAAAATTCTGTCGAAGCCATAAACATTAATAATTAAAATATCAAATGAACTATGTGTGGCTTTTTTTGCAATCGTATCGACTGAGCTATGGTTAATTTTGGACCAAATCTTTTGCAATTTTAAAATAGGCCTTTATCTTTTTGCCCACGCTACTTGGAAAAATCATGGAAATTTTTGGGAAATCTCGTTCATTTTCCGAGGAATTTCCTGCATGTTTGTGAAATCTTCTTCAATTTCAGTAAATTTTTCTTCAATTTCCAGAAAAATTCTTTACAGTCCAGAAAGCACTGTCAATTTTTAGAAATTTTTAAGAACTTTTGCCAAAATTGAACATAATTTCAACAAAATTTCAATTTTATGTTAATAATTTCACAATTTGTCATCAAAATAAAGCATACATGCAACCGGGAAACCCTTTTCGGGGGTGCCTCTAACTTATACGCGCCTCTGTCAGTCTGTCCTCCTAACCTGTAATCGGCCCTCAGTCAGTTTCCTCAAAAACGAAAAGCAAAGAAAGATAACAAGGGGATGCAGGTATTAATTATTTTATCATAAAATAGAATCGATACATTAAATAAAGACGTCATAAATAATAAATTGGTCCCGCTAAAAACAAGAAGAAAGAACACCTGCTTCCATATGCTATGTAAAATCAATAACAATCATCGCTATTGGTAATGATAAACTAATCCCAAACAATACAAATAATAATCATGATATCTGAATTTCCACGTCGTTCCCTACGCTAAAACGAATGTAAATACTCCTTCTTTCCCTAACTGCACAAACACTAAAAGATTGAAAGGCTTTACCACCAGACATCGATATACATTCACCGCGACTAAACTGTTTCAAAGCTAAACTTAGCCTACTAAACCTGTTAACTGTTTTCCCCTCATTCTTATTACGTTCGGCTGTCGTTCATGTCCAGAAGGAATTTTGCCGACTTAACCTGTAAGTTTGCTAAGCACCATTGAATGTCCATACAGTAATGTGCGCTATACTATAAGTTTCCATTACCTTTACCTTAACCTATTCAGATTCAGATTCAGGTTGCAAGATTACTTCAGCAGATGGAAAGTGGCGTACGTACCCACGCTAACAATTTCTTAACTTTAAATGTTGAAGTTTGTGGTTAGACTGACCTCGTTCATTTCAAATTTCAAGTAATATCCTTCTCCTTCACTATCTTTTGTGACTCTTCAAAAAAATATTTTGGTGTAATAAATATTTTTGTTATGTTTCTAAAACAGTAAAAATATCTAAACGATACCATTCTTTATATAACGTTTCGGAGGTGGCTATTAAAATATCGGGTTGACACTGGAACTTTTCTAAAATACAATTTTCAATAAATAGCACTTAATTTAAAGTCCATATTCTCTTCATTAAATAAAATTTTAAAAATAATTATCAATTAAAAGATGGCGGATTTGAGCATGGAGTTTATGATACTAGACCTGTCGCGCCTGAGGGCCACGACTATGGTTGACCATGCTGGTCATAACGTCTCCTAATATACGCCCAAGAAAAATCCATTCTTACGTCGTAACAATCAGTTCTTACGTCATAAAAATGTCATATTTCATACATCTAAAACGGGTCACTAATTGGCTGTTTCCTTTGGGCGTAAGAATATACATAATTTTACGCGTAAAAAATAATTTTATATTCTTACGTCCAAAGGAAACAGCCAATCAGCGACACGTTTTGAACGTCTGCAATGTAATTGTTACGACCCAAGAAATGATTGTGTTACGACGTAAGAAGTGTTTGTTACGACGTAAGAATTGATTTTTTTAGACGTAAAATACGTCTAAAAAGTTAGTTTTTACGCGTAAAATTACGTTCTATTCTTACCCCAAAAAGAAACAACCAATTAGAGACCCGTTTTAGACGTATGAAATTGAATTGTTACGACGTAAGAAATGATTTATCTTAGGGGTAACATTATGACCCGCATGGCCAACCATAAACGACAGAAAAATTCATTCTCCTATTTTCCTATTTTAGAGACATATATCTGATTCCTTGTTAAATTTCACGGTTCAATGTGATTTATACTAAATATAAACTTAGGGTCACACTTTCGCCTGCATACTTCTTGATGTTAGGCCTGAATAGGACAGAAAGTCTAAATAGCAGAATCTATATACCTCTATATACTTTGCGTTGTTTCATTTTAAAGGTGATTTGCGTTTTTCTGTTTGGAAACATTTAGTCATATTCCTAAAAAGAGGTCTTTTGAACATTTCAAAGGGCACTTTTCATTAGCCTACTGAACTGAAAAGTGATGTCTTCAATGTTTTGTATCTTCTTTTTTTTGTATAAGTGGGAAGGCATTTTCTCCTGTGTCCTCAATGCCCCCTCCCCGTGTGCCATCATCGTTCAGCTGTTCCCACTCGGTTCCGCCGCCCCTGCGTGACCAAAGACACTGCAAATTGGTAACATGAAAATAAACTTGGAGGGGTTCATACCGAAAGCTTGTGTGAAACATAAGCTGAAACTGAGTTGCCGTACATAGACTTCAACCGAGAGTAGGTCAGTTAATTCTCCTTCACAAACTAAAGGGGGACTCGAAACCATACTTCTCCTGCACAAAATGTGTGTGTGTGGGAAGGGGGTTGGGGGTTGGGGGGTAGGATGTTTGTGTGTGTAGAGGGGAGAATGTTTTAAAGCAAACGTATGTATTTATATCTGCCCGAAATTTTGGGGAAGAGGTTCTCTGTGCCCCATGAATTACGGCCATGCCCCGAGAGTCATAGACTGCTGGACCCTGCTTAAGGCGATATAATTCACGGCTTGTTGATGTTGATTAAACATATATATGGTTTAGATGTAATTTCCTATTCCCCTACGTATGGTATTAAATACTTAATGCCTATCATAGAATGATGAGCATGGGCGGGATTCGCCCATGTGTGTGTGTGTTGGCAGGGAGTCAAAAATAAAGGGGAGGGGGGAAGGGGGTGTCGCAAAATCACGCTAAGGTACAAATTTAGAAGAAACAAAAGCGTGGAAAATGTCCCCTAACTTCCCCCGTCCAAAAAATAAGATAATCCACGAAATAAAGTGATGATGGACAATTTGCAGATTTGTGGAATATAACTGAATTCTTAGCTTTAGCCTATATGCGGCACTGTGTTGAAATGTTACATAGACCAAACTGATAGGTTTTTTTTTCAAATGGATTTTCTTTTACGGGTTTTATTGTACTCTTATTTAACAATATTCATCTCGTCCAATAGAAATGCCTAAATATTCAATAAATATGGTACAACATTTTCGCTAATAAAACATATCACATAATATTACAATACAATCTAAACTAGTGTGTGTGTATATATGTATATATATATATATATATATATATATATATATATATATATATATATATATATATATATATATATATATATATATATATAAATATATATATATATATATATATATATATATATATATATATATATATATATATATATATATATATATATATATATAAAATATATATATATATATATATATATATATATAAAATATATATATATATATATATATATATATATATATATATATATATATATATATATATATGTATTATCATTGGTATTTCATTAAAGGTGTATGTACATGTATACGGCAATATTAGCTAAATTGCTTTAAAATCTATTAAAAACCATCACAGTAGCAAAACATTTCATCATGGTTAAACATTGACCATTTTACGGCATTTTAAAATCCTAGGCATCAATTTGCATATTTTATGCAAATCGTGTTGATGTATTACAAAGATACCTTGGCATTTTTTTTTTTAGGCCCTTTGTCTATCATAATTTTTTGAAGTGGTACAAAAAATAATTTGACCAAACGTTTTTGAGTCTTTGCCATGCCCCCAACAAAATGGTAGCAGGAATAGACTTTCCATATTCATTAACGAAGATTTAAAAAAAGGATAACATCATGATTTTGAGCTGTCTGTCCATCATACATTAAATTTTGCATCAATATAAAACTAATCAAACTTTGATCAGCCATATTTTTTTCTCTTCAAAATTAAAAAACGTATCTGCTGAGATTTTAACACTCTTTCAACCAATGTAGAAATTGTATACATGCCCATCGACCTTTCACAAACGCAGACGGTACATGTCTTCTTGCAGTTGCCGAGCTTATATAAGTTAACCATATATTCTGATCCATATGCATATATTAAATTAAAATAGAATATAAATTACATAATCAAGGTTTATTAGAACTACATATCTTGCATACATAACATTCTGATTTGCAAGAAATATTGGATAAAACAGGGCGGAGCTGACGGCAGGTACAGACCGACGGCAGGCACAGACCCGACGGCAGGCACAGACCCGACGGCAGGCACAGACCCCCGACAGACCCGACGGCAGGCACAGACCCGACGGCAGGCAGACCCGACGGCAGGCACAGACCCGACGGCAGGCACAGACCCGACGGCAGGCACAGACCCGACGGCAGGCAGACCCGACGGCAGGCACAGACCCGACGGCAGGCACAGACCCGACGGCAGGCACAGACCCGACGGCAGGCACAGACCCGACGGCAGGCACAGACCCGACGGCAGGCACAGACCCGACGGCAGGCACAGACCCGACGGCAGGCACAGACCCGACGGCAGGCACAGACCCGACGGCAGGCACAGACCCGACGGCAGGCACAGACCCGACGGCAGGCACAGACAGACCCGACGGCAGGCACAGACCCGACGGCAGGCACAGACCCGACGGCAGGCACAGCCCGACGGCAGGCACAGACCTGACGGTTTGGGGGTCACATTTGAACGACAGCTCTGCTAAAATATTGCACTCGTTTTAAACGTAACTGATGTTTCATTACCCATGCGATTTTTAATTCCTTTAATTTACCTTCTTTTTTTGACAATTTGACGTACTCTCTCATCCTCACGGCTACGTGCCTGCATGGTTGAGCAATTAGGCATACAAACTTTTAATTAACATGCATCCATGTAATCCTCTATATTGGCAGTCCCATGGGAATAGAGCTTTGTCTATGGATGGCAAAGATTACATGTTGATATTGTAATTTCATCATTACAAATATTTATGTTGGGAGCCGGGGAGCAGTATTCTCTTGCGGAGATGGGAAATTTCCCCTGTATAGGATCTTAAGGACACTTGCAAAACAGCAAGAATCAGCGATGTCGGAACCACAGAGGTAAAGTGGCCCACTGCCCTTTTGAAAGTTAAGGGCGGACAGGGGCAGGAGTTGTCCTTTTAAAAGTTCAGGGCGGACCGGGGAAAGGGTGCCCTTTTGAAAGTTATATGAAATTATTTTAGGTTATTCTTGAAGCTTGAAAACAAATAGAAATCCACTCACTCACAAATCCTACATAGTAGAAGTTGTAGCATATAATTAGTATTTATTTCAAACCATTAAAGCATGTCATTTACCAAGGGCCGCGATACCGAGGGCCGTGATGGGAGGGGGTATGGTCCCCAATATTTTTCTAAGCAGTAATTTTCGAAATTAGGCCTTTTACCTATTCGCCCGATTAACAATCGCCAACTTTGGTGGTCCTAGTTCCCAATCTCAAACCCATGTGCGTAATTTGCCTACTGTAGCGAAAGTGGGGGAAAAGTCCAAAGTAACGGGAGGGGGATCACAAAATCACGCTAAAATACAAGAATCACCATACAAACGTATACGTTTGGAAAAAAGTGGTGGAGCAAGTGCCCCCTTGCTCCCCCAAATCCCGCCTATACTCAAACCACATGCCCCTGGTAGGAACCAGGGGCATAGGAGGCATGTGTCTCCCACTTTTGAAAATTGACAAAAGTGCCCTTTTTGAAAATAAAAAGTGCCCCTCAATTCCTGTCAAAAATGTGCCCCTCACTTGAGTTTCTGCCCCCTTGCCCAGAGCTCCTTCCGACACCCCTGGCAAGAATTGACCTTCGTGCATGTAAATTTTTTTTTTTTTTCCTTTTTCAAATCGTTAGTTACACCCCTGGAAATAGGCATAAGAGTTGTGACGCTCCAAGGCCATTTGATATTATAAATGACGGCCGTTTTCGTCATAAACAGTGTCATTACTCTTCTTAGTCATCCGCCAGCCATTTCTCCGTGCATGCGAGTCCAACTGTTTTAACTATGCTGTGACCACATATAAATTATGATACATCTATCAGTATGTGGGTGTGACTCAAATGACGTGATATTATGTATCCTTCGTTCTTGAGTTTCGCCCCGATCCCCTTTCACGTATACATGCGTCGCTATTTATGAAGGTGTAAGGGTGCGATATCGAGAAGATTGACATGAGTGAAGAATTTGTTAAACGTGCACTTTGCACCAAGAACATCAGCACCACCATTCAACATAACCATGTATCACGGAGAAATCACTTCCTGCACATGGGAAACTGGATTCAATTTCACCACAACCATTTGCACATGCATACGAACCCAATTGTTTCTCATATATGTTATGACTCCAGTAATATTGCAAAATGTACCCTGTGATTGAGTTTCACCGTTACCCTTACCCCTTGCCCTTTTCGTGCACAGGCATTCCTGCTTTGGTCATTGTTGTTCAATCCACAATTACTTTTTATCTCCCCAACTTTAACGACAAAAAATAAGTCGATTCCCACCTCTGTGAACCACGGCGAATTGTTGGATTGATTAAAATGCCCATTAGTTGGTGTAATGCCATATAAAGTTGTTGCATAAATAAAGCTAAATAGGTATAATCAAGTTTATTCCATAGTATTATATTTTGGTCCGTCAACTATAAGGCCTATTTTTCGGCCGACCGCATAAGCAGCAATAACGATGAGAATAGTAACAGCTAATATTAAGCCCACTACAACAGAGGCCACGTTGTTCTTTTTCGTCATGTCTGATTTACATCTTTTAGCTGTGAAAAAAGAAAAAGAAAATGAGTGTCAGTTTTAAAATGCATAAAAACCCATCGAAAATGTAGTTAAAACTTGTGTGTGTGTTGTACACCATGCATATCAGTTGGCAGAGTCCAGGGGGCCCGTGGGGAAATTAGCGCTCGGACCTCATAACAAACTTATCACAGTATCACTGCTCAGGATCCAAATTTTCTACCCTATTATTGTGCCACCGCTGTACACACGCATATGCAATGGTGAGGTACAGGAATTATAAACCACTCATTTCAGTCCCAAGCACAATTTTGTGAAGATTCTGTACAAGAAAATCATACGCCATACATCTGTACAGACAGTATTTCAAATTGACCTCGGATGTATAATAGGATTGATATAGATATCCAAATTCCGAACGTTTAATGATTAAGTTGTCCTTTATTGAAGGTATATTGGACATGTAGAGGCACCACCATAGTATAGCAAAATAAATCGGTTACCATTTTACAACACTTTTTAAAATCTCAGATTTCAAGCTTTCTGTCTTTTTCATGAACTGATGAATTAGAAACTGAACAAACTTTAATCAGCCATAACTTAAAAACTAAACTATTTTTGTCTCAAAATTAAAAAACTTATCTGCTTAGAATGTACTCTTTCAACCAACATATAGAATCTGCAACATGTCCATATACCTTTAAATAATTAATTCAGCGGTTCACCGGGTACAAAATTAACGAAATGATGAAAAATGTAAAAATCTTATACCGTTAAGGAGATATATAAGTTTTAAGTTCTACCAAATTTGTGTAGAAATCTGTCTTTAGTATAGTAATATCACATCCTCATTTCCTCAACTTTTCTTTCAATGTATTTTGTTGAAATATTTCCTCGGATTTTGTGAATTACAACCACTGTCGGGAGAGTACTAAAAACGGAGACTAGACTGACATGACTAAACATGTGATTTACCACCAGAAGAATTTTTGGAAAATATGTTCAACAGTATACTGGTATAGGCCTAGTCAAAAACCGTTTGCATTAATGTTTAAAAAATGCATTAGCAATTGGCCAGAAAATGAATACTTCACGTCACTTTAAGACTTTGTACATGTTGTACAACAGTCGTTTTCATCAAATTATTTGTTAGCACTTTAAAATTCAATATCTCAAATTGCGTATTCAAAGTTGTGACCAAAAGTTATACTTCGCCTCTAATTGTATAATATTCATTATCTATTCACTAAAATATATAATTTTAATCCTTATAAGCAGATAACCTGAAACGATGTTATGCAACCAAAGCCAAAATGCACAAGTGGATAGTACAATAATAAGTTGAGCATTCGAGCCTTACTGCCGATACTGTAACATGGGAGTATTGACACATAGCTCCTTGGTAACTAAATATTTAAGCCAGAACACACTTTTACTTAATTGCACTAGGTATGTCTGTTGGAAAGAACACATTTTTCAATAGAGCATAGCATAGCAAGGATTAACGTCACGAAAGCATCCAGTGCTGGACATTATATCAAGACGACCACGGCCTTTGATAACCAGTTGTGAACTCACTTGGTTGCAGAACCACTGGGATACGAACCCGGGACGTGCGGGGGTTAGGACAAACCACACCACCAAACTACACCACAGAGGTCTGTTACATATATACATAAACAGACATACGTGCTCCAAACAATTACAATTTTCTGTACGTTTATAACAACATACAAAGGGAACACTACTTGATTTTTGCAAGTGGATGAGAGCGCTATTGAATATTCCACACCATGCACTGCAGCACATTATGCATGCGTATACAGACATAAGTGAATTCTGTATAGGATTATAATGCACAGCCACCATATTGACTACATGAAATCATATCAAACTTCTTATATTTTGTTCAGGGCAGATGGTGTCGGCGTTTACCGTCATTTTGGGAGGTCAGAAAAGGGGCACAGAGCAGGAAGGGTCAATTATTGACACTTACATTTTCAATTTTCGGGGCATCCTTCTTTTACATAATTTTCTTCGATTTTACAAAAAATTACAAATTTGTTCAATTTCATTCCATTATTCCGTAAGTTTTAATCTCCCAACCGGGAAGAAAACATGGAAAAGGGGCGCAGAACAGGGCGTAGGAAGAATCAATGAACACTTACATTTTCGATAAATTTCTTTAAATTTTCGGGGCTTTTTTCAGTTACAGGCTAGAATCTACAATTTTACTTATTTCCTTCAATTTTACAAATTTGTTCTATAACTCCCTATTTTCAACAAAACCGGAAATAAAATATGCAACCGAGTAGGTAAAAACTGAAAATGAGTCATTTTATAACACATACATTTTAGAAGCACACTGATAACATACAAAGTCTTGCATACTTGACCCACTGCCAATGACATTGTTTCTTTTCTTACTTGAGGACCTTTTACCGGTTCTTACAAGGATTGTAAATAAGTCTCTATCTTCGGGTACGTTCCCCAACAGCTACAAACTTGCTCGTGTAAAGCCTCTAATCAAAAAACAGTCTCTTGATTGCGAAGTAATGATGAATTATCGACCAATTTCCAATTTACGTTTTGACTCTAAGCTTGTTGAACGGATTGCGGTCTTACAACTTCAGGACTACTTGAGAGAGTTTGGATTACACGCAAATAGGCAGTCGGCGTATAGGCAAGGCTGTAGTACGGAAACAGCGCTTTTGCGGGTGTATAACGACCTTTTGCAGACGATAGACAAAGGTGATGAAGCTGTTTTGATCTTACTCGACTTCTCCGCAGCATTCGACACCATTGACCATCAGGTGTTAATTGCTCGCCTCGAGGAGCGTTTTGGAATCACCGGAAGGGCTTTGGAGTGGTTTACGTCTTACTTGAAGGATCGCAAACAAGCTGTTAGTGTAAACACAGCCCTATCAGATCCGATTCAACTACATTATGGCGTTCCACAGGATCGGTCGCTGGTCCCGTTATGTTCACAATGTACAGTGCTCCAATTGAAGATATAATAGAGTCAAACGGAATTCAGTGTATGTCATACGCTGACGACACGCAGTTGTACATCCCTATGAAACCATCCGATAGAAACACTTGTATTGCCAAATTGGAAAAAGTCTTGTTGACATAAAAGCTTGGTCCATTAGCAATAAACTTAAACTGAACGATAGCAAGACGGAGATTCTTCATATCACGTCGCGCAATGTCAAATCAAGCAATATTGCTGGCATTCAAGTAAATGGAACTGTAGTGGAACCTGTGCAATCAGCTCGCAATCTCGGTGTCATTTTTGACAAGCAGCTGTGCATGACACAACACGTTAACAACATTTGCAAGAACGCCACACGCAATCAGATGCATTGGTCGAATCAGACACTATCTTGATAATGACACTACCGAGAAACTAGTACATGCTTATGTGACTTCTAGGTTGGATCAGTGTAATTCCCTTTTATACGGATTGCCTGATATCGAGATCATGAAATTGCAACGAGTCAACATACCGCCGCCCGACTTGTAACACGCTCGAAAAAGCACGAGAGTATTTCCGAGATTCTGCGAAGACTCCATTGGTTGACCATTCGTCAGAGGATTGCCTTCAAGATTAATCTACTCACCTACAAAGCGCTTCACGCATTGACACCATCATACATATCAGATCTTGTTACACAATATGCCCCATCGCGGTCCTTACGTTCTTCGTCGCAAAACCTTATTAAGCCCTCTACATGTCGTTCTCGCACTTCTTATGGAAGACGTTCTTTCATGGAAGCGGCTCACACCGAATGGAACAAACTGCCTTTGCATGTTAAACTTGCGTCTTCAATAATTGTCTTCAAATCCAAACTTAAGACTTTTCTTTTTACACAATGACCGTAGATCTATATTTTTGTATTCTGTATATACCATAATCATTTTTACTCTTTTACACCTATTTCTACATAAATGTTTTTAAATCTGCATTTCCATTTTAAATTTGCATTCCATTTTAAATATGCATTTCAATTTTAATGTTCGGTACTTTGTAACTTATGAATTTTAAGTTTTTGTTTTTGTTTTTCTCTTTCTTTTTAATTGTATTGTACAGCGCTTTGAGATTCTTCTGAGTTAAAGGCGCTTTATAAGCACCAGCTATTATTATTATTATTATAACACTTTCACAATTATATCAGTAACTGATGAAGGGAAAATTGTGTCACGATTTTAGACTAATGTTTTTGAAACGAAATGAAATGTTTTTCTGCAAAATGTTTGTTTATGGCACATATAAATTTTATCATCTGTTAACTGTGACATTTTTGATCAACTCAGAATAAGTTTTTATTGCAAACGATCTTTTTTTAAACTATTTAAATGACGTTACAGTTTTAAAAGTATTTTGATTTCTTCAAAATTATCAAATATTTGGAAAGTTACAGTTCCGTAACATTCGCTCATGCTTCTAAGGCCTGTTTTATTCAATATCAACTTGCAGATCTAAGACATCATAGGATAAACGCCTCTCTATTTTCTTGTAATGCTTATCTCCTCACTTAAAGACAATCACAGCGATCTATCTACTTGAAACTGTGAAAATACATTATTTAATATATTATGAAATAAAGGGATCAAATTAAGATGCCCTTTATATGCAGAGTATAACATGAGATTTCGCGCGTGTTGAAAAAGAATTCCGGAAGTTTAATTATCAAGCAAGGGCGGATCCAGGATTCAAAAACAACAAAGGGAGAGGGAGGGGTTCAATTTCAAGTCATAAAGAATTGAACTAAATTTTAGCCGCAATCAAATCGTGATCACGCCTCTCTCTCGTGAATGTAGAAAAATGAGCGTACACATTTCTACCAAACTCAATTTTGAATCTTAAAATTGATTATTGAACTATCGGCGTTTTCGTCACATCATGTATAAGGTTAAAAATGAAAATCACACCCGCGAAAAACAAAACCGCTGGGATCAGAAATTCAATGAAACTTACTTCACATCATGATACTTTTGAAATCACTATAAACAGTATAATGGTAAAAACCTACAAAAAGAAAAAAATAATAATAAAAGAAAACATGCTTCACACCCTGGACCCATGGAGTTGTCACTTTAGCTAAAGTGACAACTCCATTGCTGGACCTTACCGGGTGAAAATTAATTGACGCGGTAAGATTAATCAAAGAGAGTTAATGATGTGAAATAATAAAACAAATACTCACATTCACTGAAAGAATTATTTCTAATGTCATACGGTTGCAGTTGAAGATGTGTTATTTCCATGACAACCTCCTCCCCGTCGTCGTTCCTCAGGGTGATGTCATCCTCACTTTTGCATATTCTGGAGAACTCCAACGGAGTTTTAAAGTACACGCTCTTTTCGGAGGTATGGACGGTGTATATACCAGCTGAGGAAAGAAATAACATTAATGGGATGAGGGCGGCGTCATTTTGAGTTCTTGGCAATGCTAACACTGTGAGAAAACGTAAGGTTGGTATACCCACACTGCTTACCGTAGAAAATGTGACCTGCGAGGTAAAATGTGACCAGGGTATTTCAGAGTTGGACCGTCCATCGGAAGGCTACGTTAAATGTTGGCAGTGGCGGATTACGCTTCTACGGGCCTTAGGCTTAGTCTGTATAACCGGGTCCTTTTATACAAATTTTCATGATTTATGACTTCTTATGACTTTTACTAAAAACCCTGATCTCGTGATCTGATAATCTTTTAAAGTTCACTTACTCTTTTTGCATGTTTTAATTCATGGTCTACCATTGAAATTTTGAATTTCGTTTCTCGTGATTATTCTTATGTCTCTGTTTCAAATATGATTTTTAGAAAATGCATTTGATTTTTTACACCCAATTTTGGTGGGCCCTCAAAAACCTGGGCCTTGGGCTTAAGCCTATGCAGCCTAATGGGCTATCCACCACTGGATGTTGGGCCTGTCTTCGTTTTACATGTCTTCGTTTTACAAGTTTTCGTTTTACATGTGTTTAAGTCATTTTATAGGTCTTCGTTTTCCAGTTTCGTTTTACAGGTCATCGTTTTACAGGTCATCGTTTTACATGTTATCGTTTTCCAGGTCTTCGTTTTCCAGGTCTTCGTTTTCCAGGTCTTCGTTTTCCAGGTCTTCTTTTCCCCAGGTCTTAGTTTTCCAGGTCTTCGCTTTCCAGGTCTTCGTTTCACAGGTTTTCGTTTTACAGGTCTAAATACGAAGCACCTATTGTCAGATTGTGCGACAATAAGAATAGGGGGGCAGTAACAAACTGTGCGTCAATAGGAAGCCGTACATCCGGTCCTAAAGTTCTTGGCACTGTCCTAATAGATGCAGCCTGGAGGATTTGACTGGTGCGCATCGAGCTTGCGGCGCGGTACAAGCAACATTTTGCTAATGGTACGGAGTGCACCGAGCCTCCAAAGGCCTCTCTTCAAATGACCATTTTTCATAATAATGATACTTTAGCATCCATGTGCCCTCTCCAGCCATTTGATGACATGGTCCCTATAAGCATCCCAGTTCGACTCTGACTCATTTCGAGGAAGAGAAGTACGTTCTCTCATCTCCAATGTGGGACGTATAGGATAATCTATTGTCCCATGCGAGAGAGAGAGAGCTGAACACACAATTACAATGACGGAGTCGTCGCCTGCGTATTCGGTTATGATAGTACAAACGCTATCACGAAACGCTTAATACGACCCGGACGAGAACACAGGTACGACGTCCGGACAGACATAACATCGACAACCAAGTCAATGTCCACGGCCTTTGATAACCAGTTGTGGTGCACTGGCGTGTCTACCACCCCAGGCTTGAACCCGGGGCCTCGTGGTCTGTAGACAGGTATGATAACCGCTACTCCACAGTAGGTAGATATTGTCCCATGCATGGTCACGGTTTGATTTAAGACCGGTTATCGTCTCGAAATTACATCTAAACAAAATTTGATGTCGCGTGCATTGTTTGATTGTTCAATTAGCGATAACATATAGGGATTTAAATTTGCAAGATATTAATAAGTAAAAAACACACAAAACGCTGGTATTATTAGATCTATGAGTAAACTTACTCCAATTCAACTGGAAAACTTGAGATGTACTCCAAGTTACAAATAAAATATCTTAATATCGTTTACTCAATCAGTAATCATTTTAGAGCCGTTCCCCTTGCCAAAATATGTGCCCCCCGTGTGAAACCAAACAAAAAACAAGGGGAAATAAAGCTCTGCCCATTACCCAAGTGTCAGTGCCCCTTTATATTTGAGAAAAATCCTGGATACGTTTCCCGTTTCGCAAAGGGGCAAACCCTTGCAGTGCACCGTGCTAGTTGTGAGTCTGAAAATAGATATGTCAATTACAAACAAACCAGATGAACACAATGAATCAGATATTAAAAGGTTATGTGGTTCCGATGCCTTATTTTTAGAAGCTGTTTTGGAGCAGGTGGGATGTTAATGTTAATTTACGGACTCCTATTAAATGTCACTCCTTACATTATGATTAACATCTGAGGATATTGAGATCTGCTGAATTTCATGTTGTTAATCAGTTAGGGCCTCCAGTGAGATCCCATTTGAATTTCAAGCCAGCATTTTTTTTTTTTTATGGCCCCTTCCTCTCCAAATAGAGAAATGTTGAATATTATAGTCGAATAAAGCCGGTTTTAAAGCAGTAGCAACTTTGAGCCCCAGTGGTGCGAATGACTCTTTCATGTCACCCCCTCCCCCCTTCCTCTTCCTCCTTTCTAGTTGTGGGAATGAATCTTTGATTGACAGGTGCTAATACACTATAAATATCTGTGTTTTAAACTGTCAAGTTTTTGCATTAACTTTTAAAATGTAGATAGATATATTGGCCATTTTACATCCAGTCTTCAAGGTTATATAGAGATAATCTACTTGCGAAGAACTGATGGATGAGGAAATTGAACCAGGCTGTCAGGGACATCTAACTTGGCAATGTCATGATATGACCACTAGACCAAAATATTTGTTTCTTTTAGGCTTTTAGATAATTATACAAAGTCACTTTGATGACTGACCCGTGAAACATCCTATGCAACTGTTGCGATTGTTCAGCATTGAGAAGGAATGTACTTCAAATGCAATTCAACGGTGGCGGTCTTGCCACCGTCTATTAATTCATCTAGTCTTTGTTCTGGGAGAACAATACTGTTATTACAGACAATAAACAAAACAATAAACAAACCAAAACTGAAACATAGCTCCATGTACGCAAAAATGTCACGTAACTTCCACTTATTTCCGGTTATTGAGGGCAGTGTAGCAATATAAAGTAACACAAAATAATCAAGTTCATAACAGATACCAAACTGG
>JAIGNY010002109.1:1055000-1155000 GCA_020152595.1 Chiridota heheva
ATAAAACGGCGAATAAAGTGTTCCAAATTCACATTCTGTTAAGGATATATGTGAATTTAAAACGCTTTCCGATTTCTTGTAGAAACAACTGAATGATCAGACTTGCACACACACACGCAATTCTGATATTGTCCTTTCATAACTTAGGGTGGATAATTTCAATTGGGGTGGATTTTTCCCAGCCCCCTTGTGTACGCCGTTGGTTGTGAAATCACATTTCCCAAACGTTTTTGTGCAGTTGTGTTCATTTTGTTACTGAAAAATTACGTACTTCTGTACCTTACAACCATTGGATACTTCAATAGGATACTAAACTGTAGAACAGGGTATATAGTAACGTTACTGTGAGTTCAACCGCTTGAAGATAGTTTGGTTGTATAGCAATAGATTAAAAAACTTTTAAAACAAGCAATCACAGTAGTTCTTCTCACAAATATGTCCGCCTGTTGGTCTTTTTGTTCTTTATCTTATATGCATATATAAGCTAAGACTAGTGAGAAAAACACCTCACTGAGTAAGGCATTACTTGCAAGGCAATACTTGCATACTGAGTGAGACAACATATGATACACTCGTAACGTTGAAAACCACTCAGTAAATGCGCGCAGTGTTCGATCAGGGAGTTCTTAACAACTCCCTGGTTCGATTTAATGCTATCACACACGTTGACTTCACCGTCGCTCCATAGACCTTTTCATATCGGAATCGGTAATTTCCAGAAATCTCATTTAAATTTCATATGGCCGAAATTCACGTGACCATAATGCACCAATCAAATTCCGGGAATTCCTGATCGTCTGCACAATTTACTAGCGTATTGGGTCAAGCCCATTAGAAATAAAATTTCATACAATAATCAAGAGAATATAGGGGCTTACGTACACAAATAACCACTTCGCTGAGACTTAAATAGTAGCTTAATTTGCTTAGGAAATTCCATACCAAACAGAAAACTTCGTTTAAACTGTATTCTCTCCATTCACACAATTATTTCGATTGAGGTGGTCGGTTCGACGTAACCGTGTACGGGTTCAGTACGGTTTTGCCAAGTTGAAGGGAAAACTTTATCATTACAGTCAATAGGATATTTTTTTTATGAATACTTGTGTCGTCTCAGCCAGTCAGCGAAAATTATTGGTACTCATACATATTGGAAACTACTGTCTAATACACAACATTTGTTAAGAAAAATAAATTCTGTCGAGTATTTTTGGCAAAATTATTTTTAGCAAAATGACAAAAAACATGTTTTTCTCACGTTGACTGCAATGATAACTGACTGTTTGTTTCCCCCTTTGACTGAAGTTTGAAACCGTCAAAAAAGCATTGTTACGTCGCCGTGCACCACAACATTCCCGGGTGTCTGACCTCCTCAATATGCAAAACTAGTTTTCTCATTCACAGATAACAAGGGATTTGCTGCCGAAAGTTCTCGATACTATTTTCACATTTTGTGCAGTGAGGTCAACGGCAGAATGGCATTAGGTTCTCCGCACTGAACATCAACGTTTTCAAATTTGAACAATTTTTGCCAATTTCCGTCCTATTTTTGTGTTTCAAATGTGCACAAATATGTTTAATGTTGAGGGGATGTGAACCCCAACAAAGAGATAATGTTCCGTTTACAAAAACAGCATTTTAATGTGCACACTAGGCCTAGGGCCTACAATTACATGCATTGCACATAACGTTAGTCATAAACGTACCTGAGGCGAAGTTTTAACTCGAAATATTACCTGGTTATTGCGTATTCCTTAATTGAGACAGTCTGAATGGAAGACAAGTACGGGTCCTCTTGGAATATGACAACAAAAAACATCCCCTTAGGAAAATAATTATCCAGGCAGAAACTTTGACGCAAATTTAGATAGTTTACGTGTGCATACAATACAAAGCTTATACATTTCACATAACGTTTACGTACGTACGTCGTACACGTAATGTTGTATAAAAGTAATACGCGCGCGTATTGTTGTTGTTTACAATTTTCCCTGCAGCTGGTTGAATGATTAGTAAAAACGAAAATTCCTCGGCATTTTATTGGTTAAAATACCCTGACGTTTCACGTTTGGTTAAACTCGGTTTGAAAAGTTCTATAGACCTTTTCAAACCAAGTTGGGCCGAACGTGTTTTCTTCAGTACTTCGACCAATCAAATACTGGGGGAACTTTTCCTTTGTTTCCCAACCAATCAGGTGCAGGTTTGAGGTATAAATGTAATATATATATATATATATATATATATATATATATATATATATATATATATATATATATATATATATATATATATATATATATATATATATATATATATATATATATATATATATATATATATATATATATATATATATATATATATATATATATATATATATATATATATATATATACATATATATAGCACCCGCTGGCTGGTATATACGATCGCCGCACCACTTTTTCGCAATAGATAACATAATAATAATAATAATATAAATATGATTTTTTTTTTTTTTAACAATACAAAAATATCAGTATTTTCTGAGGGAATACCCCCTCACCCTCCAAGTACTACGCGGTTATATTGGTAATTCGTAAGAATGCGCAACACTATCCCCATCCGAACTGTCCAATCGTTGGCACGCGTACGCGTGTAATTTAAGCTAATAAGAGCAAGCATGGCATAGTTGTGAAGTTTTTCTTTACGAGCTGAAGTCACGTTCACTCCAAGTTGTATTGATTTCAGTCGACATAATTTGCATGAAATCAACACAACTTGGAGTCGACATCAGATGCAAATTAGGCTGCTTATCCAATCACAGAGCGAGAAACTATACAACTTGGAGTCACGGTCGAGTTGTGGACTTATGGCACACTCTGCGCACCATACACGTGCGTGATCTAGGCTAGACCTACCTGTACGCTAAAGAAGTCGCGTTTTATTTTATATGCATGAAATTTAGTAAAGGACAGAGCGAGTTAAGATGGATTATTCTATAACAACTCCAGACATTGGGAACACACCAAATCAACCAGGAATCAATTTCCCAAAACGAAGTTTTGGACAGAAAAAAACCAGAACTTCGCGCGTTCCAACCAAGTTGGTTCAACCAGTTTGCTTGGCTGCATTATGACGAATCACATGATATGGCATTCTGCTATACATGCATCAAGGCATACAAGGCAAAGAGGCTTAATTCATCAAACATGGATTCCGCATTTATCGCTAAAAACAAAGGCTTTAAAAATTGGAAAGAAGCGACTCGGAGGTTCAAGGCACATGAAGGTAGTGTTTGTCACAAGGATGCAGTCTTAATGGTTGTGACATTGCCAAAGATAACTAAAGACATTGGAGAAAGTTTATCACAACAGATTGTAAGAGAAAGGGAAGAGCGACGACAAATTTTTATGAAAATCATTTCTAATGTGAGATTCCTAGCACGGCAAGGACTAGCTTTCAGGGGTGATGGGGATGAGTCGGATTCTAATCTTATAACTCTTTTCAAGTTGCGTGGTGAAGGTGATTCACGGATTCAAAACTGGTTATCACGGAAATCTGACAAGTATCTCTCTGCTGAAATTCAAAACGAAATTTTACAGACAATGGCACTAACGGTAAGACTTAATTCAATAATACAATTTAGGCGGCGGAAGATATTTCATAATTGCGCAAACAAAATCAGAATAGCAAAGACTTAATCCCTCCCCAGCGTCGGAGGAACAGAAAATAAGATAGGGATCACTATACCAATTGCAGCGGAACAAAGGAAATATCGACGTGGGCGCAGGGGACCATTGTTATAAAAAAAAAATCCAGACTATCACTCTTACCCCCACCCCACCCCCCAAAAATGGTTCTGAAGTGCTGCTATATTTTTTGTTTGAATTTTCAATTTAAGCTGCATGGGGCGCAGATTCATGTTTGTTTTTTGTTTATTTATTTATTTTTGTTACGCGTCACTATCGCATTCGCTTTCCTTTTAATTTGTAAATCTCTTTTGGAACATATCTACTCACATCTATGAAGCATATGTACCATGCACGTGTGCGTTGAGCATGCTTTTAAACATTTGTGTACTAATTTTTAATAGAATAAAATGGTATAACTCGTTAAAATGGTATAACTCGCCAGACCCTTTAAATTTCATTTAAAGCCACAATTATGATTAGCGCGCACGTATAGTTATAACATCCGTGCTTATGTTTTATATGCACCATTTCTTTTTATAGGCTTTACGTGAGGTTGTTTCAAATATCCAGACAGCTCCATTCTATACAATTATGGTGGATGAAACCCCGATGTTTCCAACAAGGAACAGGTTGTGATATGCATACGGTGGGTCGACGACCTGTTTGAAGTTCATGAAGATTTCATTGGATTGTATGAAGTGTCTTCAACAACCGCCGATGCATTAGTTGCCGTCATCAAAGATGTTCTCCTTCGAATGCAGTTATCCCTTCAGAAGGCAAGAGGTCAATGCTATGATGGAGCGGCTGCCATGTCGGGTGTACACGGAGGTGTTGCAAAGAAGATAGCAGATGAACAACCAAAGGCTTTGTATACACATTGCTACGGCCATGCCCTTAATCTTGCGTGTGGTGACACTATAAAGAGAAACCGGCTAATGTGTGTTGCTTTGGAAAATACAAGGGAGATTACCAAACTAATTAGGAACTCCCCCCGACGTGGAACTAAGTTTATCGAGATGAAGGAGAGGATTGGGAAGGAGTGCTCCACTGGAATCCGTGTCATGTGTCCAACTCGGTGGACAGTTAGAGCAGATGCACTTCGGAGCATTCTGGAAAACTACGAAGTTCTACAGAATGTTTGGGAGGAGTGTCTCTTGGAGGAAAAGGATCCTAGCACAAAGGGTCGACTGAGAGGTGTGGCTTCGTACATGAAGAAGTTTGATTTCTTATTTGGTATAAAGTTAGCACACCTGATCCTAAGTCATAGCGACAATTTGAGTAGAACTTTGCAACACGCATACATTTCTGCTGCGGAAGGGCAGAGTGTCGCAGAGATAACCGTTTCCACTATTGAAGGCATACGAAGTCAGTTCGACACTTTCTGGGAGGCCGTAGGATTACTTGCTTCTACACTCAATGTGAACCAACCAGAGACACCACGAAGAAGAAAAGTCCCAATTCGGCTTGATGGTCCTTCTATTAATGATCAACCTGCAAGTGGGAAGGAGTATTTCAAGCGAATCTACACAGAGGCTATAGACAACATCGTTAACTGCATACGAGATCGTTTTAAGCAGACGGGGTACCAAACCTATGTCAAGCTACAGAACCTCCTCCTAGATGCATGTAATGGCAAAGGAATTGGGGAGGATTTTCACTTCGTTTCTGATTTCTACAAAGACGACATTGATTCAAGTCAACTCAGAGTCCAGCTGGAAACGCTGGGTCACACATGTAAACCGCCTGAATGTACCAGTGTCAGTGTGTATTCGCTTCCTGATATAGTGAAGTATATGAAGTCTTTAGATTTCGGTACGAAATTGCTTCTATCTGAAGTGTGCATTTTGCTTAAACTTGTACTTGTCATGCCAGCTACAAACGCGGTAAGCGAACGTTCTTTCAGCGCTCTGAAACGCATCAAGACGTACATGCGAGCCACCATGAAACAGAAACGACTGAACCATCTACTTGTCCTCCATGTCCACAAAGACACGACAGATAGCTTGGATCTGACGAAAATAGCAAGTGAATTTGCCGACACTGCTCACCGTCGTGCAGTTTTGGATCATTTCTTTAAGCTGGCAAATAGTCGAATACAGGAATAGGCCTATAGTCTCGTCACTCTCGTGTCCTTGAATTCAGTGAAACTTTTGTATAGATTACGAAATATTATCCTATAAGACTATCAGTTTATCATTTTTTTTTTTTTTGTTAAAAACAAGCTCACTTCATTCCATAATTTATCTAAAAAACTATCTAAACATTTTGTTGGACTTTCTGTTTTGTTGTTGCCATCGATACTTTGGATAGATTACCAATATCATCAAATGAGACTGAAATTTATGTGACAACAAACAAGCTTCAACAGTTCAAGTTGATTTATTTATGATATATCAAGAAAATAACCTCCCCCTCCCCATATTTTGAAAAATGGCAGGGCAAAGTTCACGGATTAACACATCTGATAATAGCATGAAAAAAAAGGAAATGGAGCTCAAATTTTCAAATCCCCTGCCCCTCCCTCCCCCCCCCCCACCCGCTACAAAAAATGGTGGTTTAGATGTGAGTGTCGGCAAGGATATGGTCTCTACTCCCCCCCCCATAAGTGAAAAAATAATACATACGTATACCTTTTCGGGGTAAAGTCAGAAGTGTGAAGTTGTATTTCTTTATAATTTTGCCCAAACATATTTTGCCTTTAGAACTAGGGTCAGTTGACTCGTTAAATTGTGTTTTTTGAAAGAAAAGAAATCACTGCTATCTGTTGATGTTCCGATATGATTATGATAAACATGTTCTGTATGAAAATAAACTTTGACAGTTTAAAGAAACGTGGTTGGCATAATTTTGTGTAAAGTCGGAACGATCCATTTTATGACAAAACAGATAGACCTATTCACATATTCGTCCAAAATAGTGGATGTTCAAATACAGCTTGCAAGACCTGGGAACTGTCATTTCTGGCAATCTAGAGGTACCTTTTTTTTCAAAAAAAAATTTCCACGCTACGCGCCAACCGATGGTGGCGCTTCGCTTAGATAGTATCAACGTCGCCGCACCACTAAAACAAACGGTGCTACGTAAATATATATATTTGTATTCGCCTGTAACAATTTCTAACCTGTATAGCAATAATATAGCATATCGTTGTGCTTTTTATTGGTATTGATTAATTTACATGCATGGTAATTACATCGGCGAGTTTTGTAGATAGAGGACTAGGAAGGGGGAAGGGGGGGGGGGGGAGTCACAAAATCACACTAAGATACAAAACTCAGCATACAAAATATACAAATATTTTAAAAACTGGGTTAACTTCTATTAAAAAATTTGTATAAAAAATCTGATTAAATTTTTTTATATTATTCCCAACTAGACTGAAAGATATTTAAAAGAACATATTATTTTGAGTTTGTTTATAACCAATTCAGTCCATATTTGAAGTATATTCATCAATGGTTTCTAACCTTCAGTCTATGTTTTCTCCTCGTAGAATCAATGGGCGGTGGTGGTTAATTGTATATATGATTACAATACAGATATTGAAGGAATGATCATGCATGTGTATTCACATCATATCAAGTGGCGATAAAACCATGTGGATATCTTAAAGTTATTCATACCAAGGACAGAAGGGTGTGTGCATACATCCTTATTCATACAAAGATTATTCCAAGTTATTATTCCAAAGATCATTTCGAGAGTGATATCACCCTCACAAATCCATCGATTCTGTATGTATTCTATTAAGACATATTGCCATTATTTTGAATAAAAACTATATTGGGTACATGAACAGATGAGCAAAATATGTTTGTGTAAAACACCATCATCTCGAAAATTAAAAAACAGGTTTCCACCGGTTAGGAAGAGTTACCTAATTTTCACAGAAATGAATGCAAAATCTGTGTCTGTTCTTGGAAGTATATACCTGTATGACATCGAACTACTGAAACAGCCCGTAATTCTCCTCCATAAAGTGTGGGTGTGTAGGGGTGTAGGAGCGCAGCGCCGGATTAAGACATGAAGAGGCCCTAAGATGAATTAGCATATGAGGCCCCAGAAATGGTAACTTTATTTCTTGCAACAGGATATTGGTATATAAACAAATATATTCATAATACGTACAGAGTAATTGCTTTTAGAAAATCAGACATTTTACGAAAATAAAATGAAACACTACAATTTTCTTCACTTTTTTTTAAAGGATCAAAGTGAGGCCCCTTTTATTGCAGCCCCTATCATGCTACAGCTTAGTTAGTTTGTTCCTAAATCCTGCACTATGAAGGGGGTGGGGGGTGTGGTCATACTTGTTTCTTGATTATATGGGGAGGGGTGTTCACCAACTACATATATTTTTCTGCCCGAACGTGGACGGGACAAGTCTCACCTGTCCTCCTGGAATAACAGGGATGTAGGCCCGAGCGATATGTACTATACCACCTCCAAAACACCCCTGTTAGAATACGAATATAATTCCAAGCTAGAGTATTACCCATACCTCTCCTGCTTTCTTGGATTTGTAGTAGATCTTGAAGACCAAGGCAAACCAAGCTTTCAAGCAAACTTGCGTAGTTCCTGGCTTGGTCAGTTCGAATTGTCCGACTTGTAGTATAGGTGCTGGGTGTGTCAACTGCCCGTCAGTGGATAACTCAGTATTCTCTGATTCCAGATCTGATGGTGAAGTAACTGGTCCCTTCATGACAAAAAAAAAAAAAAAAAAAAAGTAAATAATAACATCTACCACGTGGAACCTGGGGCATCAAACATTAGTTGAAGCATTTGATCGGTATAATTTTAAACAGGTGTTGTAAAGTGGCATTCTAATGCAGGGCCCAGCACAACCTGCACAGGTTTGGGTTTGAGATGGGAAGGAGTGTGTGTGAGAGAAAGGTGGGGTGGGTGAGGGGGGGGGGGGGGAGGAAGGGGGTGGGGAAAGGGGGCAGGATCAATATTGGCAATTGCCCATCGGGCGAAGAGGTACAGACATATTTGCAAATTATTGTGGAGAATGGCCCACGGTATCTGGCTTGTCATTAAAACAGTAAGCATATCTATTCATCCTTATTTTAAATTTTTAGCTAACTTATAATTGCATGTTTGGCAAATATTAAAAGTCCCAGGGTTAGCTGTTTCCTTTCAAGCTTTTGCTATTGAAGATAAAAAAAATTCCTGCATCGATAGATCGAATTCCCAATATTAAAATATTGAAGAAAATTTGGGCCTTGATGATTAATTTTCAACTGATTTTGATGTGAATTTTCTGGTCATGAAACTCACAAAACTCTAGAACTTGTCCTTTTAAAAAAGGAAACCAGGAATAGAACCCACGGAGATTTCAGCTTGTAAGAACGAACCTCTAAACGTACTGCCATGAATAGGTGTGGTGAAAATAAAAGTATTATATCTATATTATTAAATCATAATTCAATAATCTGCTAAATATAAAAACAGAAAAAGATTGAAATTTTAGCATAAATGTTACTCTTAAAGTCAGAAGTTTCTATTACTTCCACATCTGTAGATCAGTAGATATAGGCTATAAATTTCGCAGGAAATCGATATAGTTTTTTTCAAACCTATAATACCCGATAAAACGATTCGTGCCCACTCACTTTTTGGGTGAAATTTGTAGTAATTTTTGAACGCAAAATTCACACAAATATAGACATACCCAAAGAAATTTAAAGTGCACACAAAGATGAATGCATGTGGTAGGTATATACAGGAAGCTTTTGAAAAGTATGCAGGGGCATGACATATTACGGGACACTTGCAAAATAATATACATACACCCCCTCCCACCCTTGTCTGTATGTATAATTAGTGAGCCCAAAACAACAAAATAAAAAGGAATTTCATTTTAAACTATAATACATTTTTTTAAAGTGTGCACACATTCCAGCAGTTATTACTCATTTGGCAGTAATTGAGGGCACAGTGTGGAGGTGGGAGGGGGTGTGAGGGGGGAGTACCCCATGGCCCGGTGCCTACGCCTATAAAATGTAAGGCAAATATACCTATGCGGAGAAATCTCAAATAAAACACTTCAGATGTGATACACGCTGCAATTGAATTAGCTCAAACTTCTTAAAAGGGTGTTGTGATAAATAGAATTAAAAAATGAACATGAAATACAAAAACGACAAATGTTACCATTCGCTCGTGTTCGTATTTGTCGCTTGTGGAGAGGGTGACAGTGTCTTGTAAACCACTTTTCTGCGTCGCAGGAGAATTGACAAGTACATATCCCTCTGTAACAGTTTCATTTTGGCCATCTGGTGTGTTGTTTACCTGTGCAAAGACTGTCAAAGTTTGAATGTTATTTTTCATAATCATTTGGAGTTTCCTTTAAATTTGTATGTATACAGTTGGGAACATGACTTTGCTTTATGACCGTTACTTCGATATTATTCATTTCTGAGGACTTGACCCGGAAGTTCAAATTAAGCGTTTCAGGGTTTGTAAAACGATCATTCCCGAATGAATCCGGATAGTTCAAATTAAAATAAGTTATATAGTTTTATTGTTCGTCACTATAGGAGATGATTAGATGACGTACAAGACAATATATTTCGGATTAAATCGGAATCCGAGCATTTTCAGTCTCGGTAAACTTTCCAAAATAAAGATTTTACGTGTCTCATTTTGTAAAGAGATCTTTGAAAAGGTAAGATTCGTCAATCGTTTTTTCTAATCTGTGTAAGTCACTTTTCTTCATAGTAGGCAACTTTTATTAGGCTCAATATGCTTTTGTAAAGTAAATTATTCAGTGTCGTCAAATTTAATCCATCTTCAAGTACTTTTAGTCGGTGAAAATGCTCAGGGAAATTGCCAGCCCAAATTCACACTTTTTAGACATTATTCCTTCCTAACGTGATAAGGTTGATCTTTTTCGTAACACTAGGTTGTTATTATGGCAATGCATTGAGACAGGACGGATTTATGCTAAATGAAATTAATTTGGTAAGATGATTATTGACAGAGCCTACGAATATAAACAAATGATATTCTTGTTACTGTTATACACAATTTTGGATTTGCTATAGGCCTACTAGGTTTAGGCCTACTAAATGCAAAGAACAATCTGTTTATGCACCCAATATTTAACGTGCCCTTGCATTGGCACTCTGGCATTGTGACTAAGCTAGGTCTATTAATAGGCCTAGTAGTAGTACTAGGGCCTATCACTGTATTATGACCCAAATTTGTTACCCACCTTAGCAAAGTCAGACAGAATTATTATGTAAAAAAGTCAATTTTCATGATTGATGAGTACAGAGTACTGAGAGTAGGCATATGAAGTTGAGAGAAACATAAGGCCTTGATAACGAGGCCATGTTTCAAATACCGTGTAGAACCCTATTCTATTGATTGCCTTACTCAGTCAGACCAAGATTTGAATAGTCCCTGCATAGAAGTTAAACTCGACCCAGTACTATTATGAGTCACCCCTCAAACTAATTTGCGACATAGGCGCCTACCGGCAATTGACCACATCAATTATTACATAACAGAACTTCAACAGACAAAAAGTGATGCAAGTGAATGCTGGAAATGGCAGTTCCATAAAATATTAAAGCATACATTTACAGCCCGCATCATTCCCGTGTTAGTTAGATTGCCCTTATTATTGATATTCTCACTAAAACCTTACCTTATGATTAACATTCTTAGTGTTTTAAATTTTAAGCATACAACATTGATAATAATTTACTAAGTTTTAATATTACTCTTTCATTTTGTGTAACATTCCCAAGAGCAACTGCAGAATCTAACATAATTTTGGAAGTTAGTAGTATCCCCCTTTAGTTTGCGTGTCCCGACATATTGGAAATGTGTTAATATTTATTGCCTTCTCTGGTATGTCCTAACTAAAGTAACAGTTTAATATACTGTAGTCCTACTAAGTTTATTGCTTGTAGTAGTCATGATCATACTCAGATAAGTTCAGAGTTATGTGAAAATTGTTAAGTCATCTTTTACATCAAAAAGAACACTTTTTCTGTGTCACTTTCTGAAAATATCATGCAGACACAATACAGGCTGCAGTTACAAAACAGTATTACCCTTAACATTGCATCATGCTACTGTTACTAAATGTTGATTATTTGCTACTTTTTTACAACTTATTTTGTCAAAAATGTGCCAAATTATTTTTGGATCACAGAGAAAACACAAAAACCATAATATAAAACTGATATTGGTTTTGAACATAAGTTTGCTATGCCCGATCATACATTGTATATTTACCTTATACCACGCCTTGATGTAGAAAGTTTATGAAATGAATAACTAGTGTAAATTACAACAAAATGTTTTTTTGTTCCAAAAACAATTTTATTAAAATTCTCGCATGTTGAAAAGTTAAGCATATAGGTGGAGCTGTTTTTATGAGTTGATTTGAAGCATACTCTTTATCCATATTGTCAGACCAGTATAGAGCATAATGCCAAAATACAGGTACAGTAACTCTGTTTTTTTTTCGAGTGAGGAACAAGCTACAGTACTATACACTGTTTCTCAGTCTTGTTCTCACAATCAAAACTAATACCATTTGAAAAATTATATGCGTTGTTCTACATTGCAGAGTTATGATTATGTCATGCTTTTACAGATAAACCGATCTTATAGGAAATAAAGATCTGATTTTTTATATATATATATATATATTTTTATATATATATATATATATATATATATATATATATATATATATATATATATATATATATATATATATATATATATATATATATATATATATATATATATATATATATATATAGCAGTACACTGTTGACATGACTTTACAGTAAGATGTACCATCTTCAAAAATCTTGTCACTATAGTTCATTTATTCTGTCATGTTGTTCTTGTAGATTGAAAATAGAATAAATTGGGTGTAGTTCGCTTCCATATGGAGTGTTACTCTCTTTTATGTATATTTTTGCAATTATATTGCAGTCATTTTTCTCCCCTTCACACATTCATTCAAGAAAGCTAACAATTGATTTACACAAATTGCTTTCATGCATGTTGCTTCAAGGCTCCCATTCTGTAAATCTAGAAATAACAAATCATTTTCATTTCAGTACAGTGTATATTAGGGCAAAACAGATTTAAGATTTTACAAATTACTGATTTATGCAGCCTAGAATGTAAGAAGGGTCAATGTTTAGATTGTTAAAATGTTGTCTTGTTTACTTGAAAATTACTTTTTGTACTACTTGCAAAAATGTTTCAATTCTGCTTCTGCTCAAATACTAATGGAGCTCAAAACTTATATTAGAAACACATTTGGTCAAAATTGTTTGTATAGCAAAAGCTAAATGATTTGTATAGCAAAACCATCATTATTTTTTCTACCTCACATGTTATAATTTCATTCATAATCTACAGTATTATTTGATGTTAAAATTGTTTATAAATATTCCTCAGTTGTTTGAGAGGAACAGTGCACAAATACTGCAGCATCACATTGTCTTGATATTAACTTATCACTACATTTTACTTTCCCTCAAAGATTGTGGCAGAGCAACAGAGAAATCAAAGCAATACTATATTTCTAAAAATAAATGTGCTCAAATAAGTGCAGTATCTGGACAGCTCTCTTAAATCCGTTACACATCAGTCATTTAGGTTGCATGGAAACTACAGTAACACCAATTAAAAAAAGATGCTGTGACTGGCAGTGATACAGCATCGAATGGTGTCTGCATCCATCCTTTTTTTCTTTTACAGCATCAAGAAGCAGTGAAGTTTTGCTAAGCCTTATATGTTAAGATTCAATGATTACTGAAAACATGAATAATTTTAAAAACATTATAAATATGCTAATTTGTGGATGGTGTTAAAGCAAAACAATGCTAGTTTTAAAATAGTACAATGAACATTTAAACAAACAATATTCTTTTTTTCAGAAATCCTTTTGTAGGTGCTATTTATTTGTGCCCACTTCACAGCACTGAGCCAAGACGTGATTATCTACTCAGAAGAAACTTTCATTTCATCCAGTGATTTTTTTTTTCTCAACCCAATAGGTACAGCAATTGGTGTTTTGATGCCATCATACCTTAGCTGTCGACAACCTTTCATGCATTATAATTTTTATATCAGTTCTAATTTTTGCACACATCTTTCTACATATGACTGGCATTTAGCTTCAATCTGCAAAGATGTGTTGTACATCATGGATTTGATTGTTTCTTGTAAAAGAACCTTGTTAAAGTATAAACAAAGGGAGAAAGCTTTGAACACCATCTTATAAGGTCCTCAGTTCTATTCAATTTCTATTTTGGCTCTATTCAATTCCTATTCCTCATTTAGAGGATCATACTGTATGTAGAATTCTTGTAATGCTACGTGCGAGTGCATGCCAAAAACTTCATCCTGAAAAGAGGAGTGGCCCATGTAAATTGTGTGGTCTACACAAGTATCGGTATTGGCATCTCGGGCAGGTGGGCGATGGACGTCCTCACATACAACTTTCAATTAACCTTGCAGATTATAACCTGCAATCTGATCATGAAGAAGGAGATTGAAGGGTTTAGCTCCATGCTTCGAGAACTGATTGTAAAACAGTTATTATATATAGTCCAGATAGAGATACATTCCATATTGGTCTTCCTTTGCTGCAGTCTGTACTTAAAGACAAAGATATTGTTGTCCAATTGAATTGGGAATTCCACAATGACATGTACATCTCTCTAAACAGTCTGACACAGTCTCTTTCCACAGACTTGGAGTTACAGGGCCGGAGTTCTACTTTATCAGTTTATGTCAAGCACCAATTTGTGTACAGATTCGTTTTGTTTGTAGTGGATGTGATTATGTATCTTTCTTTAAGGGTTATACCAAACGCTCATTAATGTTTGCCCTTTTCAAATTTTGCGAGTTTATTACAGGAGGCAAACATGAGGGATATTTGTCTGAAACAAACTATTCAAATTGGCAGAATGGTCTTTTGGCCATTTATAGACTTATAGGGTGTGTTTATTTTATGGCACATCAAGGAACCTTTCAAGAACAGGACCCTAATGAAATTATGTTGGCAGTAGGTCTTGATGGATTGGCAGCTTATGGGCAACATGTTGCTTTCATCCTTAAGATTAGAGAGGGCCACTTTCATAGGATAAGCAGTGAGGACCACTGGATGCCCTCCGCTGAAGCTTTAAGGTTCCATTGGTTACGTTGTTGTTGAACCATCCAGTTATGAGCTCAAGCCCACAAGTTAAAGGTTGTCATGCCTCAACATGAAAGTTGTCTTGGACACTGAAGAAAACCTTTCAAAAATCAGAGAGCAAGTTCAGTTCTTAAAAAGTGGATGCAAGTACAAGACGGGTTGCTCCAGCAGACGCTGTCGTTGTAAAAAGAAAGAAACATTATGTGGGCCCTCCTGCTCTTGTTTGATGTGTGTAAATGTTCCAGAAAGAGTATCATCTTTTGATTTATCTGACCCCACTGCAAGTGAATCAGACACATCAGATTCAGAAGTAGAATCAGAAGGTAGTACAAGTGAGTTTGCAGATTTTGAAAGATCACCTGACAGTGAGGTAGAAGAATATGTTACAGAAGTAGGTGACATGAATGATTTTTACAGGTCAAGCCGACAGATCACTAGTACATGTACAGTACTAGCACATGTACTACATTACTAGTGATATCTGAATAAATGTTTTTGAGTTGTCAAGTCATGCCTGCAGTTTTTGTCTATTTGATATGATAGAGATGACTCACTTACTACCTTGAATACAGTTTTGGCCTGTTTGATATGATATATGCAAAAACATTTTTTGTTTATTTGATATGATAGAGTGATATTTGAAAACATATTTTTACACTTGAAATGATAGAGCTAACTCACTCGTACTACCTTGAAAACACTTTAGTCTATTTGATCTAATAGAGTGATACTTGAAAACTATTTTTTTATCTATTTAATATGATAGAGTGATACTTGGAAATATTTTTTGTCTGTTTGATATGATAGGATGATACCTTAAAACATTTTTATGTTTCATATGATCAAATGATAGTTAAAAATATATTTCTGTCTTATTTGTTATGATGAAGTGATACTTGAAAACCAGTTTCTTTGTAACATTTTCCTTTATCTATTTGATATGATAGATGACAGAACAATTATGAACAGATGCTCAAAACCTACTTATGTGATGCATCTTGTAAATTGATACTTAACTTGAAAAGATGAAACTTTAAAAGCTGTATTCATAGAGATATATTTACTATTGTTTTGCCTTTAGGTATTGCTTGTCTTTGCTTGTTCTCTAATGTTAGAACTGAAAGCAATTAAACTTGTAATTAAACTTTGCATGTGAGAAGTATGATGACCTTTGATCATGCAGGTGGAAATACCTTTTCATTTTAGTGCTATAGAATGGAAAATCACTACCAATGGACACCGCCCTATGGAGCTATTAGCTGAAAATAGCTCCATGCTATAAAGCAGTTCATAATTGAACCTGGCAAATGTACAGACATTTAAGATTCCTAATGCTGCATGTGAATGTCTGTTTTACTATGTCAATTATTCTTTTCATTCTTTCATTTCAAGCTTGCTTTCATCATGGAGTTGATGATTACCATACCTCCCCATGTACTGGAGTCACCAATATAAAACAGTGTTATTGTTAAGAGTGTTAATGAGTTTTATGTACAGTGTACACCAGTGCATTAATGGAAACTCATTCTTTTAGTTGCCTGAACATGCCTCCACTTCTTAAATGCAAAGTAATTCTTCTTGTAATAGTCTCCTCCAGTTCTTTAATTAATTCTCATGCTTCTAGATGTCTTTACTCCTTTAATGGTAGAATAACTATTTTGTAAACCAAGGTTTTAATCTTTATTAAACATTTCTCTTGTAAAGCGTGGATGGAAATGTTGATGTACTTCATACATGTTAAAATGGAACAAATATTACTTTATGTGAAATTTTGTGTCATAAAATGATTTTCGTATTACATCTTTCTTTGTTTTACCTGCAGTAATGAATTGGATCAGTACATTTTGATATTAGAGCAGTGTAAGACATGAATAAGGGTACCACAATATATCTTTGCACAAATAGAAAAGGTAAACAAGATGCAGATGGTTTAATGTCTTATGCAAACTATCATTATCGTCCTTTAGAAAACTGAACTTAAAAAAAGTAACGTGCCATGTAACTGGTTAATGGTCAATAATTACCATCCTAAATCCAAGCATTTTATGGTATATATGATTTTGAAAATTCCGTATATACGATGTCCCACTTTCAAGTGGCGGCATCGCCCCATCCCAAGAACTGGCGGCGTCGTCTTATCCCAAGAACTACGGCTCTAAGCTGATCATTACAATTAAACCTACAATGCTTATTTGTTTATGCATCCAAGAATAACTGATCTATAACAAAACACTCATTCTATTTTTCATTAATTGATTTACTGAAACTGCAACTCCCGGAAACCTTATTAATCCAATAATCACAGTGGAATCTTGAGTTCATATTAAATCTAAAGGATTAGTTAAGTGGTCATGCAAGTTTATCTTATATGAAAGAGGACTTTGAAAGAAACAAAATGGTGAAGAAAGCAATAAAAAATCTTATTTTGTTAAGGAGATATTCAAGTTTGAGGCTGTCTTATTTTGTGTAGAAATAACCTGTGTAGTTAGTCTACTATGGAAACTTAGCGCCCTAATCCTCACATTTGTGATAATTATTATTGTATTTTAAAGAAATTTTTAAAAACTTTTTTACTATTTGAATTATATTCTCTCAAAACGTTTTTCAAATTATAATTACCCTTATCAAATTCTGTTATACTGCTTTCCTGACATATCAAATGGTTTTGACACCACAAAATTGCAGGACAAAATATGATAGAGTACATAAAGATTTTGAGAAATCCGAGGCTGTAACGTCACAACTAGTCTGATTTTAGTCGTTTGTACACATGATACCAAACTTAAAACTTAAAAATCTCCTATACAGCTTAACGGAATAAGATATTTAAATAAGTTCTTCTTGAGGTCTTCTTTCATATGATGGACTAATTGCTTGGCCCCTGTACTAATAACTTGTTCTGTTTTCATGTCAACATACAAACATATTTCAGGAATCCACCATTTTGCTTGAAATTAAAATTACGATGGAATTACAAACGATATATGGAAACATGTTATATGTATTTTTGTCCATATTGAGAATGTTTTGACTTGATGTGTTCGCTTCTTATTGTCCTTTTCTTTACCATTTGCCGTATAATTTTTGGTTATAATTTGACGATATTCCTTTACAAAATTGTTCTTTAGATACCTGTTCAAGGTTATTATGTACAATTTCTAAGTATAATTCAGTAAGAAGCTTAAAGAAGGTAAACTGACAAAACATAAATTTGCTTTGTGGACGCACGATGCCCAATGATGTTACCTATATACTAAACTACTGAATTTGAATCAAAGTTTGCCAAAATGTCATGCTTATTCCCTTCGAAAGGTTCATCTAATTTTACGAGGGATAGTTCTTTGAACCGAATGGGATTGTGTTTTGGTACTTTTGGGTTTCATTTAAGCTTTTGTAAGTGTATCAGATCAGCATAAGACTTAAGTCTATTTTTAACTGTGTATGTGATCATTTATTCCTTTTTCAGAGAGGTGCAATGAAGGAGCTGCATATCTGCACACGAAGATGCAACAGTTCCGGCGACCTGCCTTAAATTTTGCAGTTCCATGCATTACGTACTACTGCCTAGTGAGAAAACCATACTACATAGGAAATAAATAAAATTATAATTAAACTCAATTTACCCGACAGTCCACAGAGAATAATCCAGATACAATTTTGAAAACCGCTACCAATTCTCGCCATTTTGTGCCTGCTCTTCTGTATAACTACTCTATACACAAAATTAAGTGTTATCTTGCCTGCATTTCTTCTTACACACATACGTATATTGCAGAGATATATGCTCTTCAGAACGTAATAAAAAAGAACTCCCTACATCGATTAACATCGTGAGGAAGCAATTTGTCACGTGACTTTGTGATAAAAGCCTTCTTTTGGAGAGAGATCTACAATAGGATGCGAATAAAAATCGATATGAAACCAATAATCCGTCGGTTTGTGTTTGAGGATATTTGGCAGATTGAAGGTGAATCTGGTTAATAGCCTATCAGTATATCATGCAGCGCATATGACATAATGGGTATAAAGTTCGTGCACATAAGGAATTAAATTTCTCTTTCTTGATGATAAATTGAATTGTTTTCGTTGTCAGAATTTCAGAAATATATATAAATTCTTTGATTTTTCCGCTTCTTATCCATGATGAATTCATAGAAACTTTATATTTTCTTACTCATCGAAGAAAAAAGTAGTTTCGTTTTTGTTTTCGGCAAAATCGTGAATACCCCAAAGTTCGTGGACCAACGATGACTGAATGATAAACAAGTAACTTTCAGCACCGGTAAAACGTGAAAAGGCTTGAACCAAAAAGCTTCTACATATAGAAGCTCTTTGCTTGAACGGAAATAGGGCAATAACAGAATTCGAAAACTATTAATTTTAGGATTGATTGACAAAGGCACGATAGGTGGTGGACGCTACGGTCCTGTTATACCGTCGAATGTTACCTTTTGTCGAATTAGGACTCTAAGATGAATATTAGTGTGCACGAACTTCGGACCACTTGCCATGCACATACCACCACAACTGCAGTACAATTGTTTTCGGTGTATCTGCAATGAGACACCAGAAAAAGACAAACAAAAACTGCTCAAAACACATTTATATGATGAAGTGTAACTTTTGTTTTCTTCTTTCGTTTATTATTATGTTGATCTGGACTGTATTGCAACATTCTGGGTGCTTTGTAACTCCTGGAAAAAGGCGCCTCATATAAATGTCGTCATGTCTTCATGTATGTATGTGTGTATGTATGTATGTGTATGTATGTATGTATGTATGTATGTATGCATGCATGCATGCATGTACGTATGTATGTATGTATGTATGTATGTATGTATGTATGTATGCATGCATGCATGCATGCATGTATGTATGTGTGTATGTATGTATGATGTATGTATGCATGTATGTATGTATGTATGTATATATGTATGTATGTATGTATCATAGTACCAGAGGCAGATCTAGACAAATCACAACGAGGGGGCTCTGCTTATTATTTGAAAATAATGAAGGCGATGCTGAAGTTCCACTAGGTGTGTTCTAATGCACACGTGACCTAGGATATTTTGTCTGGCTTTTATTGCTAAGCTTAGGGCCAGAACAACACATTGGCGTTTGTAAAAGAACGCTGAATGTGTTCTCAATTTGAAATATTATTTTCATTTAAAAGACATATATCGTGATAGGTGCAGATACAAAATACACTCCACAATCCAAAGTTTCTGATTGGTCAAATATTTCCAAACCGCCGACAAGTCAATCAATTACCGCCGCAGAAGGGACTTTACTAGTATTATGTATCGGATCATGCCAATATTGTCCCCGACACCCGCGACAATGCTACTCGCAGCGCCCTCACATAATATTTCTGAAATAATTCACACACTGTGCCCGCTTAAACCATTCCCGAAATAAACTCCGTACGTGTACAGTGTATGTATAATTGTACAATATATGTATTGAGGAGTGTGAGGCAGTGATTCGTAAATTTTCGGTAGCCTTGAGATGTTCGATTTTTTAACATGTGTGAAAACCGAACATCGCTGATGAAAGGACACGAATCTTTCATGTGTATTGGTGACTGGTCAAGCAATTTTCTTTAGACAAGATTCCCTCTTAAATGTTCAAAGCTATTTGAACTGTAGATCTTATCCTTTCAAAGGCAATCAACGGGATAGCCCGAGCCTAGAGGCAAAGATATCAAAACCTTTATGTAATTCTTCAAATATGTGTCATTAATCCTAGTCACTGAAAAGGATGGGAAATTGTATTTCCTTCTGAAATTTTGTTGGGATAACGGCAAAGACTAAAAACCTTAGTTCAGAGTTTGCTGCACCACTTCAAAAATTTATATAAGGCATTCAACAAACACAGGAGTTTCAGAAGAAAAAAAAGGTCTCAAAATTTGCATAAGATATACAAACTGATACCTGAGAGTTAAAAACGCCGTAAAAGTGTCAATTTTTAAGTAGGGTGTCACAAAATGTAAAGGGATCCGCCATTGCTCTCGATGGACCTGTTTAGCCTTGTTTGTAACTTAATGATCTATGGACAGGTAGCTACAACTTGATCTTAATTGACAGAAAATAGGCTATAACCCAATAACCAAAAATATCACCAAAATTGGTTGAAAATTGACCGTTCAAAAGCATTTTGAATTTAACGCCTTATCATAATAAATTATGCAAATTTTATTGAAATTTTGTGACATCAACACGCAAAAACCTACTATGAATTTCCTTACGTTACCTGTTCAAATAGTTTTCAACAATTTGTTCATACTGTGCCTTGTATTCTCGTAATTTCATAAATCTTTTAATCCCATAAAATTGATTGACAAAACATGCGTCTTGAGTTTGAGACATAACGCTACACGATAACATCAGTTCCGATGTCGAAGATTTCTTAAGTGTACTGACATGTGGCCCAAATATTTCTTTCAGTTATATAAGTTGGTACCGAGATCTGTGATACAAAATTGTGGTTTGGAGTTTTTTGTTCCAAATTAAAAGTTTTTGGTCCAAAATTGAATTTTTGAGATCTACAACAGAAGATTTTTGACAATAATGAAGGCTATCATAATTTTCCCCAAAAGCTCTTGGAATCCGTCAGGATGGAAGTTGTCCCCTCTTTCTTTCCCCTCTATCACCCCCGTATTTTGAGGTGATACCGTATATCATACACAAATGACAAGCATAGGCTGAAAATGCCCACAGTTTTACATTGTGATAATTTATTATTGTTTTCCTTTGAAGTTGTTTGATATTTCACAAAAATTGCAAAACAAAATTGTAAGAACTGAAACATACCCTTTTTGATCAAAAGTTTTTGAATGTCTGATTTAGCGAAATCAACAATAAATAGGTAAGCAAAATTTCACCCATCAACATTTATTTCGTAATCAGCTTATCTTGCGAATAATAAAGCTCACTGACCTTTTTGCCGAGGCAAAGTGTCTTTTGTTCTATATTGTTTTCCAACGATACATATTTCCGTATTAAAATATTTGTAGTATAACGGAAGTAGATTTATGTAAAAATACAAGATGTGCCAAAGATTTTATGCGTGGAATAGGATTTATGAGGTTTAAGATCTGCTATCTTATTTGAATTCATTAATTTTACATCAGCAGTTGGAACATATATTTGGAAGCTTAGGCCTACTTATTTATTTATGTATTTCATTTTGACAACTTAACTGATTATTATCACAACCTCCCTTTTTTGTTAGATATTTTTGAAAACAATTCCGAGTAAATTTTCTCCAGAGGTTTTGCTCTGAATTGAAATGGATACAACTTTAATAACTATCATGATATCATGATATAATTATTTGCTTCTGTGTATTCCAAAGACTGTATAATGACAAAACACTTCAGCAACAATTTCGACAGTAATTTTATATTTTGTGAAAATATTAACAGAATTAATTATTTATATAATTGAGTGCAACCCATTATCTGAACGTGTGTAGAACACGAAATATTCAAATGTATTAGTCCCTCGAAACAGGAGTAAAATGGAGGAGGTAAAGATGATGGCGGAGCCCATGGACCTCTGATAAGATTTCAAGCCCCATACCAAATTTTAATATTGTTGAAAAAAATTGTATCAATGTTAAGCAGCTTAAATGCTAAAGACATTTTTATTTACATATGTCAAATATCAGTTGTTTTGGCAGTTTGAAGAGTGTGCTTTTGATGTTTTACAAGCACAAATTCCCTTAGCTAGTCCCAGTTGTAAAGATTGGACTGTCGAGTGCTGGCTTAGGACTTTATGTTATTTTCCTTTGTACACTCCGGGAACTGTTGTACTTTTATTCCAATGATTAGAAATAATGACTGTTACTGTTAATAGTCACCTTCAATGAAGAGAGCACCCCTCCCATCTCCACATCGAAATTTATCTCTCGTGACCAGTTAATGCACCGTACTGAGAGTCGAATTTTGTATCATTTACTATTTATGGTTGATCAAAGTTTAACGGATTAATTAATTTTGCGAAAATTGTGATTTATGACTGGATAAAATGTGATAGATATATTGGGTTACCTTGAAATAAAATCTATATTTGTCTATGCTAAATTGTGATGGATAAACAGGGTCTCTGTGATATTTTGCATCTAAACATTGTAAATAGTTTGTACCGATTTATCTTTGTCTTGATGACCTTTAGGGTAGGGCTCTCTTTGAGACTAAAAAGAAACATAATGATGCAAAAAAAACATTTAAACAATTATCAATCCCTTTAAAGAATTAGTTCAGTGGTCAAGTAAGTGCATCTTATTTAGAAGAAAACTCCAATAGAAACATAATCATCTGATTATGGTGAAAAAAGCTTTCAAAAATCTTATTCCGTTTATAATACTCAAATTAATCATAATTAATTATTATTCATTCTTAAATGATTTTTTAACGACACCAGTAAAAAAATGTACAATTTCAAAATTCCCTGTTTCGGCTACCAGCTCCTTCAAAGAACAAGTGCAGGTTTAAAATAAGTCTCTCGTGAGTTACCTTGATCTGTCTTGCTAAAAGTGCAGGATTACTGAACTAATCCTTTAAAAGATTAAAAAATCACGAGTATCAAAATTCTTGTCAACCATAAATTAAATAACACATTCACGTTATATAAAAAACAGAACTAGAAATAAAATAGGCCTATATAACCTGATAACACAATATTTGTTAAAATTCTATGAACAATCAAAATATATATTTTGATTGAAAGATCGTTCCATAAATACATTAAAGTTTTTCAAATTCTGGGCTTATCAGTTTTTTAGAATTAATAAAAAGGTAATCCTTTAAATTTTTGATTTATGGCTGATATAAGTTTGATGGATTTATGATTTTTGCGTAAATTGTGATGTATAACTGGGCAGACCGCTCAAAATCTGTGTGGAATTCTTTAAATTTCTTTCCTAAATCTTAGTCAGTGTAATGATGGAAAGTCTATTTCTGCTAAGAATTTTATTGGTGTATGGAAAAACAAATAGAACAGAATTTGTTGTACTACTTCAAAGAATTATAGAAATAAAAAACAAGCAATATATTTACAAAAAAACAGGGACACCCTGTAATGCATCACACAATTGCCATAAAATATGTTAATTGATGCCTGGTATTTAAAATCTCTTTAAAATGGTTAATGCGTGTCCAATTTTAAAGAAATATTTAGCTACTATCATGGTTTTTGATAGATTTTAAAGCAATTGAGCTATTGTTGCCTCTACACGTCTATGCACCTTTAATTGAAGGTATTCTTCATAAATACACCCAGAAGTGGACGCCGCCGTGCATTCATAAATATCTCCCGGTTTCCAATTTTCCCTACTAATCGTGAGAAATCTGCGATATGTTATCCATCACACATTTGCTAAACCGAACACATAGGGCCTACTGACATATATTTTATGAGCCCGATAGGTTGGTAGGTACCATTTTGGGGTGGGAATTGCCACTAGTATACCTCTGATGTAGTACCCAAAGGAAAATGATTTTTGTATGTTTGTTACGGACCAAAAATAGAAAACTTACAGAGGAATGCGAAAAGATAAAATCAAGATCTGACGACTTTAAATTTTGAACAAGACTGATGTAAACAAACTTCAAGTCATTTCTTTAAAATGATAATGTAATGATACATTAATAACAATAATTTCAAAGTTAGTCTACTTAAATATCCTAACCTGATACTGTGATAGTGAAGATGATGCGCTATCTATCTGGTCTCCCTGTGGGCGACGGTTTGCTTTTAAAGTATTCCGATATATATGATCCAGTACCTAGTTCCGCGAATAGTCCTGTAACGATCTGATGTGATAATTTCTCTCAAATGTTTTAAGTCTGTTTATGAGCTCATTGAAATAATTTATAACAGCTGTATAAGATCCACTTTTATGATATTTATATATCGGCAGATAGTTAAAGGCAAAGATTTTCTCTGATTAATTTATTCCTCAAGCAGAAGTCAACAAAATTTCAAGATGACTTTATGATAAATATCTACACTAAATCACCAAGTTTTCACACATCAAGTTTGTTGTTTATTATTATATTCTTGGGAACAGAATTCCTGAGAACATATTGTGATCTTACCAAGGATCCAGTCACGTGATTGTATTCTTTGGTCAAACATATCTAGAGTTGTTATCAGTAATACAGTCGAATTTGATGTACGATAATAGTATTCATTTGAGGACGTGGATGACATTTTGGGAGAGTATTTGAACGTTGGATTACAACATTTTGTTGTGAAATCATATTAAACGACTTGACAGTGCGACTGCCATTTTCAACGTACCGTGCGCGATATCCAGGCCAGTGCAAAATCATGTTTTGGTCCCAGGTACGGTACCGTATACCGCAGTATGCAGTAGAACGCAAGTACAATACTACTGAGGGCCTACAAACGTTAAAGTCAGCTCTGACAGAAGTAGGCCTGCGGCTACAGCAATTTCGCGATTGACGAACAGTCATAGATTATCAGAAAAGTAAGTTGCAGTTGTAGGCCTATTATTGTGTGTTTTTAGGCCTAATGTTAGGAATTGATTGGTTATCTCCATTTTAAAAGGATTTATTTTATTTGTCAAGATTCATTCTCAGTGTTCTGTTGATAACGTTAGGTCCAACCGTCATTAGTGAGATACACACCTAGGCCTATTTCAGTACTTGCTAGGCAATACTTGCAGTATTGAGTGAGACAATGTACTGTGACTAATAGATATTATTCAGTTTTCCTAGATTGTATTACTGGTATATCAAAAATGAATACTGCCCTCTCTTCCTCTTGAGTCATGAAGCCCTCTCTTCCTCTTGAGTCATGAAGTCTAAATCTGCTGTGCGAGTCTTTCCTCTCGTCTCGGTAAAATCGCCGAATATACAACAATCTGGCGACGAAACTGAATTCTAAGGAACAATTATCACTAAGTTTTCCTTGATTGTATTATAACTCTAAATCTGCTGTGTGAGTCTTCTCTCTCGTCTCGGTAAAATCGGCTGAATATACAACAATCGGGCGACGAAGCTGGTTTCTAAGAAACAATTATCACTTAGAATAGTAGTTATAACTGTCTAATTGACGACAAAAATGGACAATTTCAAGTTGATGGGGACCCAACGACACAGGCCGCAAGATGGCGAACTTGGAAGCAATCGGTCAACATGATAACTGCCAAATAAGTAACGAACGCGAAACAAAGAGAAGCGATTCTACTACACGTTAGAGGTGTGAGATTACAAGAAGTAGAAGGACAAGATGAAGAAAACCTCATGTGTACCAACTGGCCATTAAAAAGTTGCATTCGTATTTTGAACCCAAGGTGAATGAAATTTATGAACGACATAGGCCTAAGTTTCGGAAGTTAAAACAATCACCCGGTGAGTCAGTAACACCAGGGTTAATGCACATTAGCATGGATTGGCCAGACCTGCTAAATACCATCCACCAGGTAGGCGACCCACAGGTACATATCGAGAAATTTTTAAAGGAACATGAGGGCTTCTTTGATGGTATATTGGGAAAACTAAAAAATGTCACAGCCAATGTTGACTTCCCAGAATCTTCACCATATATGGCCAAATGTTTCAGGGTACCATACGCCCTTATGGAAGAGGTAAATAAGAAAAATTGAAAGGATGGTGAAGGAAGAAATTTTGACCCCAGTGGAAGACACGGAATGGGCTAGCTCAATTGTCACAGTTACACTGAAAAAAATCTCAGAGATTCTGTAAACCACCACGGCGATATGCTGAGGAATTTTAGGACAATAGTTAGATACCATAGATAGATTTGAACAAGTTATAATAGGTAGCATTTTAATTATTTACAGTTTCCTTTGTATTCAAAATGGAATAGTTTTAAATATCACGGGCCATTAGCTTTAAACAAAAGTACAAGTACGTTTACCCATAGATGGGAGAAATTCAATGCTGTAAAACTAAAACACAAGCACACCTAGCATTCAATTTTATTGAGTTTTGCATAGCATAGCATAGCAAGGTTTAACGTCCCGAAAGCATCCAGTGCTGGACATTATATCAAAACAGCCAGCTGGGGAAGATAAAAAAAGCTCCAATTGAAGGTTTTGCTTAATGCAATTTTTCTTCTCATTGATAGGCAATCTTTAGTTCTGCTCTCATTTGTTTTTGCTTTTGTATCTAATGAACAAATTATTACAGTGCAATAGTATTCCTACTTTTATGTTGTATGATTGATAAAAATCATTGACTGTACTACAGAGTACAAACATTTTTTGCAATGTAAATTAATTTTGTACCAGATATTAGTAATCTGAATACCTGTTTATCATTTTGTAGTACACAATACCCTGCCCAAATGTGTTCTGACTCCAGAAACATGTATAATGATTTTGCTTGGCAGTGGAATGTACTATTATCAGGTTATGAAGATATGACATGGTAATTTTAGTGTACCCTTTTTATAGATAACATTTTGTCTGCATAACCAAAAAAGACACAAACCCCAATTGAAAATTCAACATCAAAACCAGCAGACCAGGCTTTTATTTGAACTAAACAGACATGAAAATTCACACTGTCTTTTACTAGGCTTAACTCGGTTAGATATAGGCCACACTTTACAAGCATGAGGATCTATAGTTGTTAGACTGCATAGGCAGAACCTCAAATTTTGTTGATTTCTGTTTTTATCTTAAAAACTCATATTGTGAAATATTAACATACTGTGGTATATCTATACCTACATCAAAATCACTTCACAAAGTTTGCTTATTTCAGCTAAAGCTGTAATTACAGTGGAGGACTTATGGCAGTACCTTCATTCACAGAAGATGTCCCACAAGGAAACTGTCAGGAATGTTTGTAAAGTTGATTACCAGTTGTTAAAGTTAAATTTATACAGGTGATCATTGCAGAAATTTAAAATTGTGATGTCAAAGCTTGTAAATTTGTTACTTCCACAATGAAGTCCCAATTCCTCTATCTTAAATGTATATGAAAATTTATATGAATGTTTTTTTAAAGTTAATGGCAGAATAATATGTGTTGATCTGTTTTTTAAAGCCTAAATTTACACACCATTTTATGTAACCTGTGTTAGTTATTTAAGTCAATTGATGTATAATTCCTGTATTATTTACAAATTAGTCTTTCTTTACCCTACACACAATTGAATTATTTAACTGTTTAATGTGCTCCCTTCAACACCAGAAAGTTCATAGGTTTGAGATGGGCATGGCAAACTACCAATTCATTGGGTTGAACCACATAAACTGATAATAAGAGGTAATAGCTTTTCCTGACAAAATGAGCCCAACTGTAACAATGATTGCCTGTGTCATAGAGCTAGTGTGTAAGTTATTTGCCTTTACCTTATGTTTGGCATAAATAATGTTCCCTTCACAAATATCAAAATATTGGTTTTTTCATTTCCAGTATCCATGAATTCTTTGTCAAGTTTTGTTTAAATTCAAGCAGTATACACAACAAATCACCAGGCGAATTAAGTAGGTTTGGGCAGCTAATTTGAAGCAAATTATAGCCTTAATTCTTGTTAATGTCAGCCAAGTTCTAACTTGCATGTAGTCTTGCAAGAATGTAGCTTTTAGTCATATCCCACCATACACTTTTTGACATTACTGGTGGCGTTCATGAGGCCGCAGACCAGTAAACTACAGCAATCCTACAATGTCAGCATATAGAAACGGGTTAAAGTGAAAGAAATTACAGCCAAAAGATGGTAAATGATTCGAATCCATAACTAACAAGAATGTAGCCTTTTTGTAGGCCTAATGACCTGGTCTGAATTTGAATAGGTTAAGTTGGCAACTTGAATTCTTCAGCCTTTTTCATACTACCCGATAATCCCGAGCTTAAACTAGGCTTTAATAACTAGGCCTAGATCCACCTTACTTAATATTACATTTTAAATCTCTAGGATCACAAATGTCTGACTGCGTACGCCTAGCTTTTATAAAATAAAAACAGGCAGACTGCAATTACTACGGACAGTTCGGGAGCAACCCAAAAAACTGGGTACTTTGAAATACCCAAAAAATTGGGTACTTTTATGTATTACGTCATCGCATGAGCCTACACATTTGACTAGCCCACACTAAACATATGGGGTTTCTCATTTTCCGCTCCGGATTGTCCAAAATCTCATTGGATAACTTGAAATTTTGGAGACGGATTGTAAATAGATATTCAAAACTTTTTGCCGCTGCTTTTTGATATTCACTGTCGTCTTTTTGAGAAAATCAACAAAACAGATAATGGGCAGTCTGTTTTGTTCATTTTCTCAAAAAGGCGACGAAGAATTTCAAAAAGCAGCGGCAAAAAGTTATAAATATCTATTTACTATCCGTCTCCAAAATTTTAGGATATCCAGTGCAATTTTGGACAATCCGGAGCGGAAAATGAGAAACCCCATATGTTTGTGGGCTAGTTAAATGTATAGGCTCATGCGATGACGTAATACATAGAAGTACCCAAATTTTTGGGTATTTCAAAGGACCCAGTTTTTCGGGCTGCTTCCGAACTGACGGAACCGGGGGTGCACAGGTGGTTAGGGCCGGTCCATCGCTAACGTTATTCGTCAAATAAGCATACGGTGTTGGCCGACCTTCACCAACTAGGCTATGGCCTAGGCGTAATGCATAACGACTTCGATAAGGTTAGGCATTAATTCCTTTAAAATGCTTTAACCTTTCAATGCGTCATGTATCAGACGTAAAACAATGAGTAATAAAGGCATTGGCATCGTACCGTACCATACCGGTAACGCGAAAAGTACCTGCACTGTGTGCATGGCATGTCAATTTTTTTTGGTACTTGATCCATGAGTGACGTCAAAATCAAAGTTGTCATATTAATGACTTAAAAAATTTATAGGTTTATTGAAGTAAAAGTGCACAAAAAGTAACGATAAAATTAATCTGGTGGAGAATTTTTTTTTTACAATTTCCCTAGAATATTTAAGTTACACCTTTTTTTGATATGTTCTATTTTTGAAATGCTTGACTCTTTACTGCCCTCACTTGGAACCAACATGGGTGGGTGACGATTTTGTAACACTGTAGGTATAGGAGTTTCGACTCTCGGCCTTCGGCCTATATGTAGTATAGGGCGAATGACGTCACGTTTCTACTCTTGCCCAAAACGCAACAAAACGTAAGTGAACGGCTCAATATAGTATCATTGCATATAGTATATATATTTATTTGTATTACGTAAAAGTGATTCATGACGATAAAAGGTATTGTCAAAAGTTGACCTGCGATCGTCGCGGATAGGCCTAGTTATTTTAGCGGGTACTCGAAATTCATCTACGCTTCCATGATAAGCCAATGCAGCAGTTTCAACGTTAAAGGATTAGTTCAGTGGTCAATCAAGTCCATCTTATATGAAAGAGGACTTCAATAGAAACAAAATGGTGAAGTAAGCTTGGTATCATTTGTGTAGAAACGACTGAAATCAGATTAGTTGTGATGTCATAGCCTCAGATTCCTCAGAGTCTTTATATATTCTCTTATTATTATTATATACCATATATCTTAAGTGCTCATTTCAGAACAAAATATGCCAGCTCACAAGCACTTTACAATGGAAAACAAAATATAACATATACTTATACATAAACTTATTCTTGTACTTATAAATAAACTTATACTTATACAAAAATATATACTTATAACAGCAAAAACAGGCATTAACAGGCAAAAACAGGCACTAAAAAGACAAAACAAAACATTACTAATGAAAATATTGAGTGTATAAGTGAGTTTTAAGAGCCCTTTTGAAACCTGTGAGATTTTGGAATGAACGGATGGCCGGGGAGTTTATTCCAGAGGTGTGGTGCAGCCCATGGTATCTTGAGATCTTAGTACACGCTTAGGCCTGTATAATGAAAGTAAATCATTGACGTAGTTGGGTAATAAATGATGTAATGCCTTGAAAGTTAACAAATTAATTTTAAATCTATCTGTGCTTTTATGGGAAGCCAGTGGAAATCCTTAAGAATGGGAGTAATGTAATTATACTTAGAAGTTCTGCTAAGTATACGAGCTGCCATATTCTGTACCCTTTGTAATTTGCGGCACTGAGTATCAGACAAACCATACAAAAGTGCATTGCAGTAATCCAACTTTGAAGTGATTAAGCCATTTATAAGTGAAGCAATTGCGCTACGAGTGAGATAGCGTCTTATGTGACTAATATTGCGAAGCTGAAAATAGGCTTGCTTGCAAAGGTAGTTTACATATGACTTCATATTCATTGTGGATTCAAAATAAACTCCAAGGTTTTTGACAGTAGACACAGGTTTGATATCAATCCCATCAACCTCCAATGATAATTGTGAAAGTTTCCGGAGGTTATGCTTTGAGGCAAACAACATCACTTTGAGTTTGAGCATATTATTAGTCATTCAGCTTTTAATGTCAACAAGACAATGTTCAATATTTCTCAAAGCTGGTCCCTGGACATAGTCATTACCTGGCTTAAAAGACAAATATAACTGAATATCATCGGCATAAAAGTGACAATTTAGACCATGACTACGTATCATTGACCCCAATGGTTTGGTATGCATTGTGTAAAGTTTGGGGCCCAGAACGGATCTCTATGGTACACCATACTGAAGTAACACAGACTCAGAGAACTGCCCATTTACAATGATTTTTTGATAACGATTTGTTAGGTACGACTGGAAGCATTTATGAACAACACCTTGTAAACCAAAATGATGTCCAAGACGGGATAGCAAGACATCATGGTCAATGGTGTCAAAAGCTGCTGAAGAGTCTAGCATTACTAGAATAGACTCAAGACCCTTGTCCATTGACTCCATGATATCATTTTTTACCTTGAGTCAGTGCGGTTTCTGTAGAATGACTCTTTCTATAAGCTGATTGGGTGGGTTCATGAAGACGGTTAAAACACAGATGATGTTCAAGGCGAATATCTACAACCTTTTCAAGGAGTTTGGAAATAAAGGAAAGATTAGATACTGGTCTATAATTTTTCAGTGTCTTAATGTCTAGTCCAGAATTTTTCAAAAGTGGTCTGATGTAGGCTTTTTGGAAAGCAGCAGGTACCACACCCTCACTAAGGGATGCATTAATCATATCGGTGAATAATGGGAGAAGTTCAGTTAAACACACCTTAAGCATCCATGTGGGGATGGGGTCAAGCTCACAGCACTTGTTTGGGCATTTCATAATAATGGTTTGGATTTCTTGTCTAGTTACCGGTTCAAAGAATGTAATATTCATAGGACCAGTACTATACATGTCCTCGTTGTACTCATTATTTTGTTCTGGGTGCAGTGTATCTCTAATATCAGCAATCTTTTGAAAAAAGAAATTACTAAAACGCTGACAGAGCTCTTTGGAGGAGGAACTTAAGGGAAGTTGTTAGTCACCATTATTGCCCATCAGGTGATTAGCAATTCTGTACACATCTTTAAGGTTTTATCTACAATACTTAACTTTTTTGAGTAATAAGAAAATTTGGCATGTTTCAGTAGTTTGTTCATTATGCTGCACTGCTTTCTGTAGGCCTCATGATGCACAGAAAGATCAGTGTGTCGCCGTTTACGTTCAAGCTTACGTTTAAGATGCTTTGCCTCATGCAGCTCCTTATTGTACCAGGGACAACCAGGTCTAAGCTGAACTGCTTTGGTAATAAGTGGAGCATGCTTATCAACTAAGATTTGTAATTCCTCTGAAAAGGCTTGTACAAGACTGTTAAGTGATCAGTCTGTAGGGCTTAGGACAGATAATGAAAAAATATCCTGCTTAAAATCAGATACATTGATAACCCTGTATTTCGTAAATGATACTGTTCTCTGAACGCGACGTGGTTTTGTCAAGTTCAGGTCATAGATAACTGCCATATGGTCACAGGAAAGATTGCCATCACTATCACAAATTCCAGCATCTGTGATAACTACGTCACTGACTTAACTGCTGGTTTCACGTGTGATAATGACATCTAGAATATGACCATGTATATGAGTCTTTGTACGTACTTAGTTGGCGCAAACCAGTCATTTGTAGCAAATTTTTAAATTGTATAGTGTGACTGTTTTTTTAAACATCTAAGTGAAAATTTAGATCACCAGTTATTACAATATCCCTAGGGATCACTGCAAATTTGCTTAGAAAACCTGCCCATTCAGACATAAAAGCGCTGACAGAGAAACCACTTGCTTTGGATGGAGGAAGAAAGGGGAAAGGGAGGGGGCGATACATCACTGCCAGCCGTATGCAAGATCCATGCAAGTCAATCAAACAATCCATGTGTTCAAAATTTGTGAAATTTTTACTAAGAGAAGAATCAATTACATGCACCTTAATTTCAGATTTATGCTACACCACCTCCTCGAGTTTCTCTTTGACGAGGAACATGTTTGATAGCAAATCCAGGTGGAACTGATTCCTTCATGCACCTCTTATCAGCAGCTGATCCTAACCAGGTCTCAGTACGGGCAACAATATCAAAATTGCTAGAAAAGATGAAGTCATATAAAGAAAGAGTTTTGTCATACTTTCACTGGTGTGCTCTTTGATACCGAGTTGATTGGTTTGCATAACATTATTTGAATTAGATTATCGTAATTAACACCACAACCCCTTTCACTGATATCTGACCAATATATTGTGTTTTCATAATAGATGTCATTGGTGACATTATATGTATTTCTACGAAAAAGTTGAGTTTCACATCCTGAAATGACTGGTATTTTCAAAGCAAGATTCTCAAAAGCTGGTTGTAAAAATGTTTTGGATGCACATAAATACTTTCTTTTACGACTGCCGCCCCTATTTTCTCTGTGTGTTTTCCTTTTAGGTTGTTTCGGTTGTATACCAAGTGTTATGATACGTGCAGTGACTTTTGGAGGCAACAGAACATATTTAGTAATTGAATGTTTCAGTGAGAGCAGTTCATTTTTAGAATAACGGATAGTGATAGGTTTAGAAGCATTTGTGGAATTACTCTGAGATACTGGCCCAGGATTTGGGCTCACATCCCCAGCCAAAAGTATTTCCAGCTGAAATGTTGCATCAGTATTTGCATAAAAGGAAATGTGTAAACCAAAATATTTTGACGGTAACTCTTTCCACACAAATTCACTGGAATGAAAAAGTCTGTAAGTTTTGTTGTATACAGCAAAAGCTCACAGTAAGTAGCGGTACTGAAATAAAAATCTCCATTGTGTTAGGAGCCATAATCCAGTAGCAATAGAAAAGCACAGATTAGTGAAACACTCATCCAGGATCACAAATTCAAGGTTGAATGACCGAGGGTATAGAGTCAGGCCTACATATGTTAGGATATATAATGAAATCAAATGAAAAAAATTCCAGAAAATTGTTCCAAGAATAACAGGAGAATGATATAACCAAATGACATGAAAATTGTCTATAATCATTTGGTGCATATAAAAAGCACTAGTTAAAGATGCAGAGTAGAACTTCACAAAAATACTTGACATAAAAAAAACTTAAGAAAGAGAGTAATGCAGAGGCTGCCTGTTAGGCGCACTAACACTATATTGGACATGTTAAAATAGTAGTAAAACTGAGTCTAGGAAGAGTATTTATAATATACCTCCTGAAAAAAGGTTGAAGAATGATAATTTAAATAGTATATTTGGATATCTGCTCTATTAGGGTATGTGGACGCGTACTATGAAAACATTAAATAAACTTTCTTTAAAATACATACAAACTTTGAGGAATCTGAGACTGTGACATCGTAACTAGTCTGAATTCAGTCGCTTTTACAAAAATTATACCAAACTTTAAATGATTCTCTGATTTAAAGTATGAACAATTACATACATGAAAAATTTACACACTTGGGCAAAGTCAATGGGCTTCAACTTGTGTTTTCAATAAAATTTGCCCAGAAAGTTTGGGCAAATTGATTTTCGATGTGAAGTCTTGTGAGATATTTAAAACTGAAAATCAGCACCCGGAAACTTGAATTTCTTTTACACACTGTGAATAATTACTATCCTAAAAGGATACACATTTTTCTTTCAAAAATAAAGCTTCAACACATTTTCCACGAGCGTCTTAACGCTTGCGTAAAGAAATGATTGACATATTTAAAGTGCGTATCTGTATCCCCTGTGCAGCCTTGGGCGAATGAGCGTTGGGTGTCCTATGTGCGTGTTAGTTATGTACGACGCGTACAATTTGTATGTATATATAATAATATAAAAAAAAGGGCGTTGAGGCAGTCAAATTCAAACGAATTTAAAGTGCGCAACAACGCAATTTTCGCGTTTTTAAACAAACTCACAATGTGATATTTTGTTGTATCTGTGCCCGTTTTGGCCCCTCTCTTTTTCAAGTTGTATGCGCGCGTTTGCAATAGTTGTAACGCTATCGTCCTGTGCACAAGACACTGAATTTGTTCCAGAGAATTGACCATTTTTACCCTTTTTTCTGAGAAATCGGGAAATTGACCAAAACGTAGCTTGAAATAAGTTGTTCAGCTTTATGTTTGTGCAGTTACATTAGGCAAAAGTTAAGAGCATCAGTGTTAATTCTCATGCTCTTTTGTGACCTCTTTACTGTGGGAGAGGTTATGTATTAGCGATCGTGTCTACCAGAGTTAGTGAGATAACATCTCTCTCTCTGTATGCTCTACATGCGCACTACATGCAATACAAAGTGAGACTCCGTCCTATCTGTTTTAACGTGGAAATTGCCTCAGTCCTAAAATCGCGACTAAACCGTCTATTTACGTCACCTGTTACACTGTAATTACTGTACTTATTGCACATAAAAATATATAGTTTAACTTCTCCTGGTATTGCTGTTAATCTTGTAAGTGATTAAATTATGTCGGTAATCCTGAAATGGGCAAAAATGTAACCAAATATTGTACACGCCTTTCAGTTCAACCGTACGCTCTTGGAACCTTTTTTTTAAACTAGGTTACGGGGGTGGACAATACCGATACGCGTACTAATAAATATAATGCCAGCAAACTGGACGTACATGCGCGCCGGTGCGCGGCATGATTTTTATAAGGCCACAAATGGCACTGCAGTTATTTTCTTTTATCAAAATGGATTAATTATAGATACCTGTTGTGTTGATGGAGCAGTATTTTCCGAGCAGTATTTCTGAAGAACGTTTAATATAAAAGAAATAGGACCTGTCAGTAAGATCTGAAGATGAGGACAATTTTGCCAGAAAGTATTTGGGTTATGTAATTTGTTAGAACTGCAATGCAGGTCATGGAAGGTCCCAAAAAGTTTTCTGTTATTTTACGAAGGGTCCTGGTTCCACTGTTATGCGACTTTAGAAGAAAAATTGGGGCCAGCCTTCTTATATCTACGCCGAACCAGGGAAGACCCGTAGCAAGGAAATTGAAAGGGGTGGTCCGTTTTTCGTATGACAGGACAACACACTTTGAAATTCCAGATGCTTATTATTCTTTTAGATTTCAAAAGGGCACTTTCACAACAAAAGGGGGTTCGTTCGTTCTGACTACCCCCCTTCCCCCTTCCCACTCATCCCATCCAGGCTACCGGCCTAAAGAGCCAACATACAAGAAACTGTTTAATAACAAAACCTTTTTTTGTGCGTAATTTATGACCTTCCTCCCGATAGGCGATCAAGGGCGCATGTTCAAAAATATTACATTTCATCAACACTTTGACGCAAACATTCCAATTAGCGAAACTAACAAAAGACAGACGGGATTCAAAACAGGAGGGGACAGGACACCTAGCATTTCATTGAGCGTGTTGATAGATAAATCACAACCAAACTAATCATGGAGAGTATGGAAATAGTCAAGGAGCCCATCGATCCCGGGAAGAGAGGGAGGGGAGGAAGGGGGAGACCATTTACCAAGTTCTGTTATGAATCCCCTCACCCATTTACAAATTCAGTGGCGTGTAAAGCGAGGACGATACATGGGCCATTTCCGTTGTTATTATATTTGATAAGGGGAGAGTATTTACGGCCCTCAATAATGAAGTTTTGCATGGTGAATTGGTTTAAAGGAAGTCAAATTCCTTTTATGTTTAGTTTTTCCAAAGTGTACATGAATAGGTCGACACAAAGACAAATTTGGAACATTCTGGATGTAGCATAAGTACTGGCTAACAACGTATATTCATCTCGCGGGATCGACTTTCAGGTGCATCCATTTCTCGTATCTCGACGTATACGGGCCTGGCTTCGTCCAAAGAAATTCTATGCTGATTTTCTAACTTTCATGATTGTAAATTTAATATTAAAAGAAAAAGGCCATCAGCAATTGTCAGGCCGATTAAAATTGAATCAATTTTAGTCGCGGTAGGGAAGGAAAATTGCGCTTTCAGCTATACCCAGGGGAGATGGAAGGAATTCAGGCCAATGAGGGTAGAAAATCTAGTACGGGCACTTTCTTCATTTAATTTTTGTAATGATGATCTGAAACAGGAAAAAGGAGCCTTGGTTGCATTTAAAGTGTTATGAATACCTGCAATTCGTAAGTTGTAATTCTGTTCTGGATTAATTTTGTTCTCTGCTCAATCGTGCACGCAGGGGCATAGCTAGACTCGAGCGGAGGGGGTGTTAGACATATTTGTCCGACAGAAAATAAATCGGAACAATTTAGAATAGTTTTTCTGTCTATATCTATCTATATAAGTATAAGGCTACAATATGAACAAAAAAACAATCTACATATCAAAGCCTTCCATATGAGACGTAGACGGGCAATGAAAACAAGAACACCTGAACCACGGGGCAACGAGGGCAACCCCTACCCTTCTCCATGGGCTCCATTTCACGAGAGCAACAGGTCAAGAAGTGCCCTTTGTGATATTTATTTTAGGCGTTATTTTCGCCCTTGCTATAAAGTAACGATTGTGATACATCAAAACTGTTTTTATGCTTTGAAATGGCTGTTTTCGATATAAACATTTCTCATCATTTGTGTTTTTTCACTTTCAGATGCATGCCTACCCGACGTTTTACGACCATGTTGCCCTCTTCTTGACTCGTTCCTTGCCTATTTCGCGTGCAGTCGTACCAGAATGAAATCCATGATTGGAAACAATATTGAAGTATACGGGAAACTCCTTTATCGTGCATCTTTAATTAGTTTTCATACACCTCATGATAATTTTCACTTACAATTTTAACTGATAATGTATGGCAGTAGGCATAAAATTGAGGTAAATTTTATTGGCTTCAAATAAATTTTTGACGCTTCCGGTTGTCAAACAGTTCATGAAAGTATCATCTCCATTCATTAATTTGATTGTCACCTCCAGCTGCTTAGGACGCATTTTGCAACAATAACAACAAAAACATGAATGTATACTTGTCATTTATTTCATTAATTAGATGTCTTGAATATTTCCTATATGCCATGATTACTAATACTATCTTCAATCAATAAAGTCAATGGATGTGTGCACATGTTTTAGACGCACGATTTGTTTTTTTACGCCCGCGTTCAACATTTACGCTACGCTGGCATGGCTGATGTTTGATAGAATTTGAAATAATTAGGTACATTCACTTCGGCACACACGATTGTGAGAGGGTAGCAACCGCAGCCGACAGAATCTTCAACCAGGTGTCTTTTATGACGTCATAGCAGAGTAGACGCTTTTAGAACAATGACGTAATTTGTTTATATTCTCATAATACTCAACAATGACAGAATGAACACTCGCGCGGCCTTGTAGCACACGTGGGTCTGTGGTCAGTTGCGAGACGACTACGGGAGGTGAATTAGGGTAGAACGGAAGTACCGTAATTATTCTCAATATTGAAAGCTATGATGAAAGAGTCAAGTCTTTTTTGTACCAGAATGTTATAGATTTAGGATATTTTGTGATGTTTTCCCAAAAGTACCATCTAATATCTTTGGGATGAGGGTACTTTCGATAGGGGGTCACCAGAAATTTTGGCCCTTTTTTTTAGGTCGAAGTAAAGAGGCGTTGTACACCCTCACCAAATCACTCAAATTCTGGTATGGGTCCATGGTAAAATAGTTCCCCATGAAATTGTTTCTGAAGCAGATCTCGTCAAGTTTGAATATGAATAGTCAAGACCTATTTATTTTTTAGTATTCTTGAAATTTGCAACTTCCCATGAAATGGGATCTCTCGAAAATATTTCTATTAGCCTATTCTCTGGCTGAACTAGCAGACTTATGGAAGCTTATGCCGATCAAAACCTCGGAAATACGTCGCGTCTTAATTGGATTTACGTCGCGTCGTAATTGGAAATACGTCGCGTCGTAATTGGAATTACGTCGCGTCGTAATTGGAATTACGTCGCGTCGTAATTGGAATTACGTCACGTCGTAATTGGAATTACGTCGCGTCGTAATTGGAATTACGTCGCGTCGTAATTTGGATTACGTCGCGTCGTAATTACGTCGCGAATTGGACGTCGCGTCGTAATTGGAATTACGTCGCGTCGTAATTGGAATTACGTCGCGTCGTAATTGGAATTACGTCGCGTCGTAATTGGAATTACGTCGCGTCGTAATTATATTTACTACGCAGCCCAAATATTTACCGGCATATGCTTCCATACAGACTTAAAGTTGAACTTGAAGTTCAGTAAAGTAACATGCTGACATGTGAGGCATGTTTCGGGGATTTTTTATAAAAGCATTTTTTCCCCGAAGAAGCAGTGCCAAATGCAAAGAAGATTGATTGGATTTCATCCGGACTTTCACATCGTAACTTTTGAATTAAAATTATCCTATCTAATTTGTTCTCACTAATGTTTGTAAGCAATTTGAAAAATATTCTGAAAAAAAAAACAGTAGGCCTACTAGGGATTGTTTTTCGGACCTACAATCTTGGACAGAACTCGTTGAAACACTTTGTGAAAATATGTGATGTTTTTTATGAAGCTGCTTTTCTATTGTAAATTATTCCACATTTATAAATCAGAAATGCTGGAAATTTTTCTGTTGCTTTTTCAATCTCTACTCTTTCAATTGTAATTATTATTTTAGAATTATAAGGAAATTTCAATAATTTTGATTGACGCCGCCAGTGTCCCCATCCCCTACCTTACTATGAAAATTGTCCTCCCCTCCCCTCCCCCTCCTCCATGACTTGTCCTTCTCCTTAAAAATTTGTTCCAGCAAATCATAACCACAAACTTACTGTAGCAAATAGTGAGACCACTTATCTTAATTAGAATAGCCACACAATAAGGACGTCATCCATTGCTAATATGATACTCAGCACAAAGTTCCACAACAACTAAGGTTTTCAGAATAAAGAAAATAAGGAGGACAAATCCGATCCGACCCGACCTGGTTATTTATCCGGTCGGGTCTGACTGTTTGAAAGTTTAAGGAGCAGAACAACTAATGTCTCCATTAAATACTGGCCATTGTTACTGTTTTTCCTGGAAATTACGTTAAGAAAGGAATACATTCAACATTGAAATAGAGGGGGGGGGGGGGGGTACTGGGGTTACAATTCTTGGGAAAATATTAAAGAAACATAACACTATAACATGAAGTTTTCAAAAAGCCGAAGTGTTCCAGCAGTTTTGTGCAAGATTGTAGGCCTAGGCCTACTCCCAATAGAATATATCCCACAACATTTTCTTCAATTTAAGTGATCTGCAAGGATTTAAACTTCAGTCACAAATGCTGAATTAACTCTCTTCACCCAAGAATAGGTTAAGGGTAGACCTCAAATAGTCCTTGAGTACTTGGCCAACCTACTTCCCTTCAACAACTTGGAAGTTTCAAGCCCTTGTATGACACTATAACCTTGATTTCTGATAAAGTGCACCTATTGAGTGCTCTTATACACATATAAAAATTGTACTATATCCATTTAATAGTACCTCAGACTCCATAGCAATCAGTGTAACCAACGCTATTTAGAACTAGCTATCAGTATCAGTTGTATAGTTAGCCAGCAGCCTATGGATACAACTAAGGGAAGGGAATTTGCGCTTTCAGCTTTACCCAGGGGAGGTGGAAAAAATTCAGGCCAATGAGGGTAGAAAATCTAGTATGGGCACTTTCTTCATTTAATTTTTTAATGAGGATTTAAACTTCAGTCACAAATGCTAAATTAAGTCTCTTCACCCAAGAATAGGTTAAGGGTAGACCTCAAATAGTCCTTGAGTACTTGGCCAACCTACTTCCCTTCAACAACTTGAAAGTTTCAAGCCCGTGTATGACACTGTAACCTTGAGTAGCTATCAGTATCATTTGTACAGTTAGCTAGCAGCCTACGGATACAACTAACTGACTAACGTAGTGTCACTGTTAAGCATTTTACGTGCGGGCAACAAACATTCAGACATTTACAAAATCAAAAGTTTGAAGTTTTCCCGCAGGAGATTTTAAGAAACTTTAGTCAGGTGATGTGTCACATGAGGGTGTACGCAAAATCATAGCGGCGTCATCGTCATGTGACGAACCATTTGCGACTTCAGTATGACATATTATGTGTAACTTGTCATAACGAGAAATGACGCCATTAAGTCATAACGAAAAATGACGTCATAAAAAGACACCCGGTTGAAGATTCTGTCGGCTGCGTAGCAACCGAGGTAGGGGAAAGTTTCTTATTATGGGTTTTAATTCATAGTTATTTAATGTATTTTTATTACGCCCAAGCTTTTAAGATTGAGAGTTACATACTATAAGCTTTTCAGTTATGTAGCTTAACTTTTGCAGGTTAAAATGAATGAGGTAAAAAAGTACAAATTTCTTGGAAAATCTTCGCAAAACAAGAGTGCATCGCAATTATTCTGCGACATAACTGGTGAGTCAATGTAGTGCTTTCCACCGTTATATGCATAGGATGATGTCTGACTGAGAATTCGCAGTCATGTAATGGCTATAGCGTATACTACGGTCAGATGTTTACCTGACTATCTAGCGGATGTCCAAGTGAACGTAATTTAGTAGGCAAATTATATTATGGTCTTCGTATTGTGAAGACTTATAGGAGTAAGCTTAACAGTATTAGTATTAATACAGCCAAGAAGGAAAGAAAGAAAATAGAACATTTGGCCAAAGAAGAATGATAATCTTTGTTTGATACGGAGGATGTGAAAGCAAACAGGCTGGATAAGCATTGGCATAATCGGGCTTTCCGCTTGCAGTATAATGTTGAGACTAACAAGATTGTCAATAATATTTCCAGCTCTGGAAGCTCAGGCTATTCGAGTATTCTACACGTAAATTCATAAATGTGAATAACCAGTTTGTCGGTGAAAACAAAGCAGTTTATCATACTGTACATGCCATAACAGCTAATATAAGTCGGTCACATTTAGAGGCCCAGATCTCTATTTGTTTTGATTATGATGATAATTCTCTGGAAGGATTTGTTTTGATTTTCATGATGATTCTTAGAAAAGGTTTGTTTTGATTTTGATGGTAATCCTTTGCAAAAAATTAAAGATGTAGTCTTCTCCAAAGAAGACATTAACATTCATACATGAAATGATCATTAAGGTGAGTTTGATACATTTTCATTACTATGAAAAATATCTCATGCTAAAAATAAACTTTTTATGGACAGATGGAAATGAACTTGAGCGCAATAGCACCATTTTACAAAGCTGTGAAAATAGAAGTCACAATTCTATAAAGCACAACCATACAAAAACGGGTACAGTACATTACCTTTTAATGTGCGTGTGCATATCAGACCGAAACAAAAATTTCAACTATGAAATAAAATCATGCAAATGACTATTTTATGGTATATGGAGGTGATGCTAAAACATGACAGTTGAAATAAAGCAAAGCGATATACTAAAATGTTTAGTTCTTTACCTTGTATGGAACTAAAACATCTGTAAAACCAGTGAAAAATGATTTAAAAAATATGTGTGAAAGTCAGACAATCTTCTTTTATAACAACTTGAAGTTGAGTGACAAAGGGAAACTTGTCATTCTACTTAATTACATCACAGATTTTCTAAAAAGAGTACTGGTATATAATGTTCTGTTATGATTGACATTATATCACCAGTTCAAATAATTTTGATTTTTCTATTACTTTTTGGTTCCAAAGCGATAGCATAAGGAACCTATGTAGTCATCTGGCGTGTGTATGTATGTATGTATGTATGTATGTATGTATGTATGTATGTATTTATGTATGTATGTATGTATGTATGTATGTATGTATGTATGTATGTATGTGACAGAAGCTTGTAAACACGATATCTCAAGAATCGTGTGGTGGATTTATGTCATACTTGATATACGGATGTGTTGTGGTCTGTAGATGATCCCTATTGTTTTTGATGCCGATGTCTGAATATTGATTAGTAGGCGTGGCTAAATGTACAATTCTGTTAACAAGTTTGTAAAGATGATATCTTAAAATTATAATGGTGGATTTGTGGTATACTTGGTATATGGGTGTGTTGTGGTTTGCAGCTAATCCCTATTATGTTTTTGGTGCTGATGTCATCAATATTTATGAGAAGGCGGGACTAGCTGTGAAATTGTGTTTATACTCACATATCCTTGGGATGATGTTGTTGATAAAAGCAAGGATGATACAATATTCCATAGAATGTTGAGATGTTGATTTCATCATTATTCATGTCAGGCGGAGCCAAATATAATTTTTCATTGGTTGTTGTGATTGTGGCTTAAAGCTAAAAAATGCTTCTAATCCAAATTTGGCATCGGAAACACGTGGGATTTCTCCTTCTGGTTGAAGTATTTTAGCCCAAATAATGCCGTATCCATATATTGCATCTCTAACAATAATAGTTATAATGAAAAGTTAAAATGGATTATATGTTTGCATGCAATTGACTTCAGAGTGGTCACTAGTTAGTGCCCTTTAACTGCTACCCAGTTGTAGGCATTAATTTGAATTTATTGCACAAAATGTACAAAGGACCTATATTCAAGCAATACAAACGAATATTCATAAACAATATCAGATGATTATCGTATTTTATCCACTCTTCTACATGCTTATGTCATATGATAAAGCAGCCAAACAGGTTATGGTACAGGACAAACAAGCTGTATGAGGAACATCTTAGTGAAATGTAACTCAGTTAAAGCTTCATATTTATGTTCATGGTAACTGAAGGATGGTTTTTACACGTTTTTGTGTAACTTACATTTTTCCAACAAACTTTTGATATTATGTCAGATCCTATTCTTAAATAGTCACCCTAAAGTTTGTAGACGTGTTCTTATAACTGTTTCATTTAAAAGTACATTTATAAAAAGTGTGTTAAGAGACTTTATGAAAAGTATATGTTTTTAATATTGTAAATATCATACTTGCAGATTATTTTGTACGTTTTATACTTTTGTTTACTCGAGCTTATGCACACATTACTGTATTTTGTTTCACTTGGGAATAGTTTTCCTTAAGAATGTAATTATATGCTATAATCCAAACTAGAAATCAGTTCAATATAATGATTGTTATATACTTAACATGGGTACTATGTAGATAAGGTTAAGCATGCTTACTATGCTCTTATCAAGACAAGATTTCATATTGCCTGCAATGCAGGCAAAATACTTAAAACTAGACTAGTCCATTCAGAATTTTTTGAAAATCTTTGAATTTAATCATTGTGTGTGTGTGTGTGTGTGTGTATATATATATATATATATATATATATATATATATATATATATATATATATATATATGTATATAATATATATATATATTAAAGTACTTGTACAAATATGTACTCTTGCATGTTTGTACTTGTGCATGTGTGTACTTCTGCATGTGAACTTCTGCATGTAAACTTTTGCGTAAATGAACGGCAAAATATATATCTCTAAAACTAATTGTACAAATATGTACTTGTACACATATGTACTTGTACAAATATGTACTTGTGCATGTATTTACTTGTGCATGTGTGTACTTGTGCATGTATGTACTTGGGCTTATATGTGCTTGTGCATGTATGTGCTTGTGCATGCATGCACTTGTGCATGTTTGTACTTGTGCATGTTTGTACTTGTGCATATATGTACTTGGGCATGTATGTACTTGTGAATACTTGTGAATACTTATACATCTATATAATTCCGCATATACTTGTCTTGTACAAACATTTACTTATATAAATATGAATTGTATTAAGTCATGCTCACTTTAATATCCATTTTTATTATATCTTGATAAGTAAATAGCATACACACATATGGTTACTAGCCTAACTTACTACTTATTGAAATGTAACTAACTTTGTCAATCTTTTGTTGATGGCTACTAAAAGATGAGTTTCTACATGTCTTTTTTTTTTTAAATGTAACTTCTATTTTGCAACAATTTTTTTTACATATTTTGCATGTTTTTTAATATTTAGATCCCTATTGCTAAATAGTCAGAGCTGTTATAACTTTTGATTAAAAAGGACACTTGTAAGGTGTATAAAGAGACTTGATAAAAAGTATATTAAAGTTTGTTAATATATTGTAAATATCATATTTTCAGAATATTTTGTACGTTCCATACTTTTGGTTACTCAATTAACGCGTATACACACATTGCTGTTCGAAAGCAGTGCAATGTAATGATTGCTATATACTTACCATGAATACTATGATTCCCTTTCATTGCTTAACAAAAAGTTGCCTGCTATCGATGATGTTATGGATACTAACTTATATTCTCTTATCATGACAGGGTTATACTTCAAATTTTATTATGATTTCCAACATTTCCAGCATGCCGCTGCTACCTGATATAGTTATATTTAAGTATTTAAGACTACCAAGAGTGTAGCCAGGTTTTAGGAAAGTTTTATATTGAGGGAGTCGTCGAGAAATTGTTCATCAAAATAAGGATTTATTACACTGTTCGATGTTAAATTCTACTAAAGAACAACAAAAAGGTTATCGCCACAAAATATGGACCTTTGAGCATATTCTTAGTTTTGGGTGTGGGGTGGGGGCGTAGCGGCTTATCGACCCCCTGGTTATGATTATAGACGTTATGTAGTCATTTTCTTAAATATTTGCAATACTACTTCACAAAAGGCGAAACAATGTACCTTTATCATAAAACTACCTTTTTGTGAATGTGTACTTTTACTCCAAGTTGAAATCTGCAATCTGAAATATAAAATAGATTTACAAGCAACTGCCATATTTGAAACAACTGTTTCGGGAAAAAAATCACCTAATAATTTCCTGATTTTCGTCAAACATTTTACAAACAGCGTGGTGAACATATGAAAATGTTATAAGAACATTTTAAGGTACTTCACTGAGTCTTAAGTCTCACAGATTCCTGTCTTGTAGTTAAACAAATAAATGATGTGGATACTTGAGTTTCCACTGGTAAACCATTGTTAGGCAAAATTTGAATGTTTTTGTCTTCAAATTACTACTGTGCATGAAATATGTAAATTGATGTTTTATTCACTTTTAAATTCCAACGTAAATCACTAACCATTTTCTTATCTTCATCATCTTGTCTGTTTTGTGAAGTCACGAATTTTTGTGCAGACATGCATGTAATGTGTAGTATGTTGTCCTGAATTAACATTCACTGGAAAATCAGAAAATTGAAATGAAATATAAATTTCGAAAGTCAAGTTTTCATTGAACCAAGGTGTTTTAATCCAGCGTGTCACGATATTACCCCAATTTCGACCTAAGCAACCGGACTATCAGACTATAAGTAAAGAATTGACATATAGTTTGTAGTTCAGGAGTTATGCATGCGCATGCGTCCCCTCACCAGCTCACCATGCTCACACATCAATTGAAAAATAAAGGTGCAATATCGTCATAAGGACACTCAGTTCTAATTTTTTGATTGGTAGAAATTTCCACTTCAACCAGTGGCTATACGCGCCGCTTTCGATCATATTTTGCACTATATCTATAATACAGCAGCCACTTTGAATCAGCATTAAGAAACCTCCCTGGTCTAGAGGTTTAACCTTCGGTTTGGCAAGCTAGCATCCTGGGTTCGATTCTCGGTGGGTCTCCATGCAACCAGTGTGCCACAACTGGTTATTCAGGCCGTGGACATGTGTGTCCGTACGTTGTACATGTCTTCTCGTCTGGGTCGTATTAAGCGTTTCGTACTGGCATTGTTACTATCATAACCGATTACACAGGTGACGACCCCGCCATTGTAATTGTGCGTTCATTCGTCGTTCGTCGAATCAGCATTGCTGCGGCCGAATGGATTAGGCGATGGGTTTCGGATTTGCTTTTGTGCCAAGCGTATCTAGTTCAAATCTCGCCAAGGCAATATTTTTCTTCGTCTTTTCGCCTTATGTGATTATAAACATACATCGAGCTATTAGCTGGGTTCATTTCAGTTGATAGCTGTAGATTAAACCAACGACAAAGTTGTTCAGCTCTGTTTAACTTGGCCGTGTCACGTTGTTACCACACATTACCGTATGTACCCAATCTTCATACACACAATATATAATAAATCATTACGCTTCTCTGAATCCAGGAATCGGCAAAGTCCGTACAAAAACAGGAATTGCTCTCACACCTGCACACCTCATCAATGGATGACTTTGACACGTCCTGAGAGTTTTGGTCAAGTGTGTATTTTGAAAGAGGAAGAAGACGCAATCAAGCAAAGAAACCTCGACATTTAAGCAAGAAAGACCACTATGCCTGTTGACTTGCCTTCCTACGAAGCGATGTGCAGCAAACCGAAGCTTGTGTTCACACCCGTGTGTATGCTTGTTGAGAAAGAGAAAGAGCCGACGTGTAAAAATCTTGTCTTACAGTCAAAAAACATATACATCACAAGAATAAAACAAACATTTAAATATTTGTACAATTTTTTTCAAAAAGCTGTAAAATCGCTAATTTGTGACCAATTTTGATGACATTTAATTGCTTGCTTCATGGTTTTAAGGGAATTTTAAATCAATTTAGCTAAGGTTGTCTCTACCTGTTCATATACCTTTAATAGGCCTATATACATTTTTACGGGGTTATTTTTTATCGTATGCCACCCTAATTGAAATATTCCACAACCTGAAAAGAAGTCATTATTGTCACACCCGAGAAGTTAGAATACAGTACTTCCCTGGTGGAAATTAAGATACGACACGTTAATAATTTTAGTACTTCTTGATGTCCTACGTTGTCTTGTTTTATTTGTTCTCGTCTCACAGTTTAAGTATTTTTTTTGTACATGCATCTTTTCCTAGCTTCAAGTTGGTCAACAATACATGAATACCAGACGTCCTTGTATGAGCCACTCGTCTAAGTCATAGGCCATCTAATTCAAATAGAAATGAAAGGAAACCTTTCGATAATTTTTCTTCTACAGGATTTTGAGTCCGATATATCATCAAAGTACAGATATGATAATAATTTTCCAAGCAAGAGCCCAAAAGCGTTAATTTTCTGATATGCGCGTGCTCCCCAATTGCTTTACCACAGGCTAATTTACACACGAAATTATCATATCCTTTAATGATCTCGGACGACATTCCTTTTCTTTTATAATAACATATTTCATAAAACTGTGGCGCTTTCCTAATCAATGTCCCACAATCATTATAAAACATGCCTACAGACTTAGGTATCTTCCCACAATCTTCCTCATCCTAAATTCAAATAATAACTTTAATCTTTCACATAACATAACTCCCACCCTTTTATTTCCATAAATCGCTTTATTTTAATAAAGATTTTTCCATAAAATAATTCATTTACATCTCTAATATAAAACAACTAGTTTGATTTCCAGTCATATTCATCAGCAATCTATCAAACTATCTAATCAAACTGGCTAATTCCAGGCAATTCTGCAATTAGATCTAACTGTCCAGTGGAGTTACAGTTATCTATAAATGGAGCTAACTTGCTCCTACAAACACTCAGTTACCAACTGCCCCTCCCAACATCTTACTGAACAGGTAAACTTGAGCCACTGACCAGAAATACCAGGGAGGCATCAATGTACATAAACCGAATAGAAAACAGGAATTTCAAGACTACCACACTATGGACTTACTTAGTAACTAAGTACTTCCATCTGAACTGAAGAATTCCAAATATGGAAAACCTGTGACAATTATATTATGGCTTCCATTCCAATTCATTTTTTAGGCTAAACATGCAAACGTGACATCCGCACGCATATACACGCGAAAGTACTTATATTTTTGTCCATAGCATAATAATGAGCTTTCGGGTCATTCAAAGGTCTGATATTTTTCTATTCTTTTGTCTGATCGTTGGCATATATACTCAATAATTAGCTATTACGCTTTCTGTTTTCTTTGAAGCTTTGCGATTTGCGATATCCTCAGTATTTTCCAAAACATGTTTCCAATCCATTCGCTTTTTGCCTAACCTATTGTAAAAAGAGGAGGGGAAGGGGGTTGCTCGAATACTTTTACTAGGCCTACTACAGGGAGTCTTTGCTACATTTGTATGCTTTTTAGAGGTTTATATTTAACATAAGGAGATCAAAATCATGGATCAAGAAGTTGCCACAAAGCCTCTCCTTTTACAGTCCGGGGAAAGCCCTCTAAATTAGCAAGCTTGCAAACCCTTGCTAATTGTTACGGCAAAATGCATGCACTAGCCTGAAAATAAGATGTATGACCCAAAATTGAATCATATATAACTTTGGTAAGATAATAGACTACTTTTCATGTAAAACTGATACCAAATTTGAAGAAACTATCGATTAAAATTTATTGAAATAGTATTTTAGTTTTGAGATAATATTTTCTCGCCAAAATTAACGTACGCACTTTTGAATTTCTCTCAACACAAATTGGTCTGGTAAGCTTAAAAGTTGGTCTGGATCAGTTTTGGGACCATCGTGATAACAGATTTAAGGCAGGTTCCGAGGACCACGTTTTCCCTCCCTTTTTTTAGATTTTAGTTTCACATACATTAACAATCTATATATGTTAGGCTCGTATTGTATCATGAGAATCTTCATCAATGCCCGCCTCCACATAACCAACACAAATCGTAGATCGCGACTTTATATTGAACTTTAGTTCAAGATATCTCCCGGACTGTTTTATAGCTATTTTTACAGACCGACTTTGTTTTTTGCTAAAATCAGAAAATAAAAACAACTGCATGTTTTTGGTCTAACGAAAAAGTAAGAAGACGGATTTGTGAATATCTTCAGCTGTTATGCGTTTATACCCATAATGGTTTTGAATATAATGGAACACATTGAATGAACTTTAAAGAACAATTGAAAAAGATCGAAGATGATGCCCTCGAGGAGAACGTATACGGCCATACAAGATCCAAATTGGTAACAAACCTGCTCCTGCATCTGTTCATTCACATGTCTTCGAAGGCTGGAACGGTATATAATTTGACTGACGTTATGCCAAGTTATATCAACAAAAGAAGAAGTTATAACCTTATGGTGTTGGTTTCTAGTCAACAGTTTAATCATGCAGAACAACATATACATAAGACTTATTCCCGAAGTAAGGAATCTCTCTTATGAATCTAGGTTGCAAATTCTTGGTTTGACCACACTTGAGTTGAGAAGAGTACGTGGCGATATGATTGAGGTTTTTAAATTCCTATCTGGTATATTGATGCTTTAATTTCCTGTAATTTCTCGCCTGTTTCAGCTAATGTGACATGTGATACAGTTTGAAGTTGGCCAAAGAGTTCTCACGGATAGATACTCGGCGTTTTAGCTTTTCGCAAATAGTGGAATGGTTTGCTTGAGTGGGTAATTATCTCCAATTCTGTTCACAATTTTAAAGTCAAAATTCATAAGTTCTATACTAACTCTGGACGTCTGATTATTTAATTTTTTTGTGTGATGGTGGTGGTGTTAGTTTGGGATTTTTATGGGGTGACTTGCCCCTCTTAGCTCGCCATCTTGTTATGTTATACAACATTTCTGCAAAATGTTCGTGACTTCGCAAAATTGATAGATAATGAAGATCGTGGGTTGCAGGTATTTCCAGTTTTTCGCGTCACAAATTCTCACTGCAGATGAAGTATTTAAATATTGAACATTTCAAAAGCTGCCAGTCAGACAGTGTCATGGACACATTCATTCTCTTTACTTTTCTGGAGAAACCCATGGAAGATCTGTGATTGATTCAATCAGGCTATTCGTGATTAGATTCAACTGTTCAAGCTGCTACTTACATCTTGAGACTTGCCATCAAAAGCTGCCAACTGATAACTGATTCACAAACTGATAAAAACTGATATATGTCAGTATGTTGTATCCTTATCCCATCATACTTAAGCAATTTAGTGTGTATATTACATAGAGTATAAATGGTCTGTGTGAGCTGGTGAGTCGAGCTTTATAGACCTTTTCATATCGGCAATTTTCGGAAATCTAATTTAAATAATGTCACATGGCAAAACTATGGAGTCCAATGAAAAGCTGGGGAAATCTGATGTCGACTCAATTCACTAGGATGTATGGCATTATGGGGTCAAACCCATCAAATCACACACTAATCAACTGTACAGTATATACATGCAGATATGGGCACTTCGTCGAATTTTTCACAGGCTTGAATTGTATCGTGATTTGGTCATGACTCCTGAAATTCCATGCCAGATTGAAAACTTCATACACACCGTATTCTCTCAATTCCGGAAATTGTCGATTTCGAGATATGAAAAGATCTGTAGCAAGGTCCAGTTGCAGGGCTTCGGAAAGTTAGCAGAATTTCCAGCGTTATTTAATACTTTAAGACGTCATGTTCGTGGGAGATATATTCAATTAGCAGATAACATGTTGTGAATGATATTGAAAAGCTGCTAATTCAAAAACAATTTCAAGCATTTAATAGGCTTACTACTATCATTCCGTTATGTTGTAAAATGATATTTGGTGGCCTATATTACCTGTCTACATATAATTTAATAAATATGTTGTATTGGTGCAGAGGGCGAAGTCCACGAAAGCCATAGTATAACCACTTATAAATAGCGGAATGGGTCAAAAATGGATCAAAATGAGAGTATTCACCATTTTATAAGACTTTGTGAAAGACATTCAAACTATCACCAGATGATATGTTCTGATATTTAAAATCTGCCACTGATTCATATAGTCATAACAAGTTTTTAACTATTTAGAATTGTATTATCATCCCGTTCAAACAATACATATTTTGGAAGATGGACCCAGTCGGCATCTATCTCTGACTATACTGCTATACGGAATGTAAAATGTTACAAAAGACATAGTTTGATAAATCATTGGGTAGTGGCCCCAGCCCCCGGTACTGATAAATAATGCAATTAAACAGACGTGGTGAAACAGGTGAAATATATTGATATATTTCCTAATTTAACAGTCCGGAAGCATGCATTTTAAAAGAAACATTTTTAACACACGAGAAAATTAAAGTCATGCAGCCATATTGTTCAGATGTAGCAATACAATGTCATAGTTTCTAATTGATGTAAGTTGAAATATCAAAAATCATTGTGTTGAAAAATATTTGAATTTTTAAAATAGCCGTTTCCCGCCTAAAATCCTAACTCTATTGTCTATTATTTCTAATATTTTGAAAACGGCGTGGTGAACATTTCAAATGGAAGTGGAAAAGTTTTAACCATGACAGTAATAAAGGCATTTTCGTGAATTTTAAGTTTCCCTAGAAAAGATATTTTTCCCAGAGATATTTCAAATTTAAAATATGTAATATTGCATAAGCCTTTAACGTTAGGATAGCAAAGGATCCTGGAAAATATCACAAAATGGCGGCTTCCATGGAGCAAAATGTTCCCATTTTTAGGAACATTTATATTCCCATTAATAGGCATGCTGCCGGACTCTTAAAGTGGTGGGCTTGCAACATGTATATACTCATCAATGCTAGACGCCACGACGGAAGGGGTTTGAAGCATCACGGTCGATATCTATATATACCCAAGGCGTAAATGATACTTGAATAAAGAAAAATTCACACCTGTGACGCTGACGCAGGCGTCGTTGGTATGGGCCATTTCAGGGACCCATTTTCCTATAAATACTTCAATGTATACTCAATCAGGCAGTGCTGTATGAAGATAGCATTAGGGACTCACATTGGCAGCAATACAATTCGTCCCTTATCTACCTATTCAGTGGCATAGCTAGACTTTTTTTGCAGGGGGAAACCATAAATATTTCCGAAAGTCGAAGCTACTCCTACCCGCCCCCATACCACCACCAACCATACCCCCCTCCCTCCCGTTACAAAAAAATAGGCAATTTTGAGGGGAAAGTCGGTTGTTTTGATTTTGTTGAGGGAAGACTTGGAAAATTATGAGAAAAAAGTAAGATGTTTTGAACAAGTACTTCAGAAAATTGGAGGAAAATAAATACTACCCACCACCTTTCTAAAAAAATGTAAGGTAAGTTTGTCAGTCTTTCTCACGATTGATTCTTTTTAAACAGTAAACGTGAACAATAAGAGGTCGGTACTTTATTGGAAGAGTAAGTGTAGAAATCCTTTGTCGTTTCTATTTATATCCAAGATTGTATCACAACACTGATGAAGGTTTCAGTTAACTGAGGATTAGTGAAGTGGTCAATTTCTTACTCCATTACTGAGATATTCAACGTCTGTCTCATTTGTGTACAGGGGCAGCGGAAGATGTTTGAATGGGGGAGGACACAGGACTTGAGAAGCACTTTCCGACTGAAGTGTTTTGAAAACATGCACGACAGCATTATAGCTTTATAGGTGCAATTACCACTCCCCTCCCTTCCACCCTACACACACACACGCAACCGAACTTTTACATCATTCCATACATTACTGATGACCTTTTTCCCCCTTCTTTTTTTAATTTGTAGGTACAAAAATTTGTCAATTTTATATCAACATATAGCATGTATATATAGGACTAAAATTCGTGAAACTTTTACAATTTCAAACCGAGATCTGCAAAAAATTGGGAAATTTATAGATCATAAGTCTCGAAATCGTAAAAAATGAAAACACGGTTTAGTAATGTAGTTGTACTGGTCATCATTCGGAATACTGGATGCCCTAACAATGAGAAGTGTAAGGGATCCATCCTTAGAATGGTTCTGGAGGATTTGCATAATTTTTTCGGTTTCTAGATTTAAATCTTCAGTAAATCAGATAGAGGTTAGGGCTGCCATTATCAGTTTTTCTCCGGACCACAAAATAAAGGTGTTCCAATTTTAAAATTTTGGTTATTTATTTATCTATTTATTTCCACTGTATCTTTGACAAAACAAATTTAATAATATTCGGCTCTTTCATAGCAAATTCTCTAAATTTCTTCGATTGAAAATTTAAATCTTTCCACCGACTGATTTTTTTAAAAATCTGTTAGGTTTTTTTTTCGAATCTTATAGATTAAAATGGCACTGGGAGAACAAAACAGTTTAAAGTTTCGGTTTGGTTTTTCAATCCGTAAAAAGATTGGAAAGCATTTTATAATTGTCAAATCAGAGCCGAGTATGTACGTTTCTGGGACCAATCAGCACGCCTCGCCAAGCTGCTTTAACTACGCAATTTGGTAATGGATTACGAGTATGAAAAATGGCGACCTACGCTACAGCAGACATGCAGAACGGGGAAATGTGAACATTTAATGATGATGACAAGCTGGATGAACCATTTGAAGGTAAAGGACATCAATAGTCAAGTTGGGAAAAGGCACAAGAACAGTGACAGAACAGGTGATTATCGACATGCAGCGTTCTACTTCAGCTATTAATCTGCATATTTCTGTGTACCGTGTTGTCGTTGTGTGTCTGTTTGTGTACGCCTTCTTGTACGTAACGTTACAGTACTGTATATAGCCTACTGTGTGCATTATTTGAAAAATACCGAGGTCAAAACAATTATACTTGCATGTTTGACTGGAAATTATCATGTACACCAATGTAAATTTCGAGTCTTAGCTTTCATTTAGTTGTTTTCCAATTTCAGATCATAACAGGATAACATTTCTTATCAACATATCAAAACCACTTATTATGAAACGCAAGATAAACTTACGAAAAATTATGGATATTGACCACGATAAATTAGCAGATGACTTGAATTTATTCGTTGATAAGTTGGTGGCCCCAGATTATGATACATGTGATTTAATTTCTGACTTCTTCAGTAGTCCTTCTGTAATATTGGATGAGCATGCACCACTTGTTACCAAGAACATAACTGATAAACATAGACCAGATTGGAGTACTGTGGATATACTCAATTTAAAGTGCGCAGTTAGAAAAAGTGAGAAAAATGGAGACTGTTACCGAACAGCATCAACAAGTTAAAAAAATTAACCGTCAGAAAGAATTTCGCAATGAAGTTCAAAAACTGAAATGGAATTACACTAACAGATATATTGTTAGTTGTGGTATAGATTCAAGAAAGCTGTTCAGCACTGTAAATAGGCTAATTGGAAGATGCCAGGAAAATCCAATGCCAGATCACGCGGGTTGCGATTCACTCTGTAATGAATTTGCACAATAAAATTCATACCATAAGAGACAATCTCAAAGATCATTAATTGTTTAATCCCCCCAGTAAGAAATTGTCAAGATTTTTCTACTTTCCCTCCCTTAAATGAAGAGGAGATTAGAAAGTCAATTTTGAATGCCATTTCTACTAATTGTCACACAGACCCATATCCAGCAAAGTTAATCAAAACTCATGTGGATGTTCTCCTTCCTCTTCTCACAAAGATTGAGGGTGGATTTTCTTCTTTATGGAAAACCTCTATCGTGAAACCATTACTTAAGAAGCCAGGACTAGAAGTGGTTCTCTCAAATTACAGGCCAGTGAACTGATGAATGACCTTCCATTTATATCTAGAATAGACGGGAAAAGGATGTTATTACGTCTGACTTTCTGAATGATCAATCTTAAAACCAATAAATTGCTATCCAGCTATCTGTCTGACTATGTAAGCGTATACAGTCATACAGCACAGAAACTGTCTTATAAAAGCAAAATTTACCAATGATTTATTGTGTAGTATGGACAGGCAACGGATAACATCTATGCTGGCCCTAGATCTTTCCGCTGCCTTTGATACAGTGGACCATGCCATTATGCTGAATATTGCACATCCAATTTGGAATAGATGGGAAAGCATTACAATTGTTCCATACCTATTTAAATGGAAGAAAAATCAAAGTCCAAATAGGACAATCTCTTTCAGAGGAGATCAACCTTCCATTCTCCGTGCTTCAAGGCAGTTGTGCAGGCCCGGTTCTGTACAATCTTTACGCAAGCACTGTACAAAATTACACCAGTTCAAATAAGCAACGTCCATTCATATTATAGCAGTTACGCAGCAAACAGCTTTCTAGATGAGCAGCATTGTATTGATGTTTTGGAAGAATATGCTATCGTTGTTTCAACCTGGATAAATGAAACAGACTAAAATTGAATAAAAATAAATACATAAAACTTGGTAGCAAGGTCCAATAAGATAAATGTACGGTTAATGGTATTAATATCAATAATGTCCACGTGGATGATAGTCAATGTAGTATCTTGGAGTTTGGTTGGACAATCAGCTAAATTTGAAAGACACATAATGAAAAGTGTAAAACACCTTTGTATATGCTACATCGTCTAAGGTCATTACGCAGTCAATTAAGCAATCAATCAGCTTCAAATATCCGCTTCAACAGTTGGTACTTTCTCTTGTTATTTTCAAGCTTGACTATTGTAGTATGTTGTATTATGGCTTGCCAAGTACGTCAATAACTAATTTACAAAGGGTTCAAAATTTTGCAGCCAGATTGATTTTAGGGACGAAGAAATGTGATAGTGCTTCAGGATACTTGAAGTACTTACGTTGGTTGCCAATAAGGTCTATAATTTTATTTCGGTTGCTATGCATGTCTTTCAAGTGTATAATTGGATTAGCTCTAACCTACTTAACAAGTTATTTTCATGTAAAACAAAGCAATTATTCACTAAAATCAACTCATTCTTGCACATTCGAAATACCAAAAACTTAAAGAAAAATCTTTGGGGATCGTGCATTTTTTTGTGGCTGGGCCAAAAAAATGGAATATAATGATTGCCGGCCCAGATAAAATGTATAACCTCTTCCCCCTTTTCAAGAAGAAACTTAAAACTTGACTTTTTGCTTTTTATTTTGATTGTGAAGTGTCACTGATTATGGTTAGTACTGTAGAAGTAAGCGCTTTATAAATAGCACCTATTATCATTCAGTGTGAATTTGTAACAGTAGAAAGTGAAGAAAACATTGTGAAAAAACCCTCTTTTTGAAATGTTTTGGGAGTTGAAGGGTTAAAATGGGATTTGCAGTTCTTTGTCATCTACTTTTTGTTTGTCAAAGGTATTGGTGCATCTAAGATTGCTAACTTGGATAATAATTCTTTAAGATTGAGAATAATATGAGATTTGCAGTCTCAAATACTGAATCTTTTCGTCTGTCTTGAGATTTTATATTGCAGTCTTTACTAGCTTGATTTATCAGTCTATTAGATTTAAAAAAATCACTCTTTCTTTGGAATGAAAATTGTCTTCAGATTTAATAATTCAGTCTTGTACAAAATTTATTTACAGGCTATTCATAATTAAAATTTTCACTCTTTCCTTGGAGTGAAAATTTTCAGTCGTTCCTTAGAGTGACTTTCAATCTATTAGGTTGGTCCCTAATTACAGACGTTGAAAGACTGAAAATTTAATCAAGTAGATTGAATTTTCAATCTTTGAGATTTAATATTCAAGGCTTTTACAAGATTGATTTATCAGTCTATTATCATTCTTTCTTTGGAGTGAAAATTTACAGTCTTTTCTAAGAGTGACGTTCAATCTATTAAGGTTGGTCCCTAATTCCAGACGTTGAAAGACTGAAAATTAAATCTATTAGATTGAAGTTTCAATCTACTCATTTAAGAGAGTAAGCGCAAGGAATAAGTTACAACGTAATATGTTAAACAAGAATGAAACAGCATGTTTAAATTCCTGCAGTGGAGGAGACCTGAACGAAGCAGAGCTTATTAGGGTCAGGTCACCTTAAATGTAAAAGCACTACTACTACTACTACTGCTGCTACTGCTGCTGCTGCTGCATTTATGTATGTACTTTTCATTTTTTTAACATGTTTTTCAGGAAATTATTTGTTTTGTTTGGTGAATTAAGCGTTTCCCACATTGCCTGCAATTATCAGCACAATTAAACATAAATACACATAACACAAGGCTGAGTGTATGTGTATGCAACTGGATACAACATCACGGAAATACTGATAATTGACATCAGTGACACTAGGCCATTTAGTGGGTCATAGGCAAATTGCAATGCTTTATTCAATACGGTGCTAATTATTATGGTTAACTCTAAATAAAAGGTTTTGGAAGCTGAATCTTAGCATGATGAGGATGAAAATAGGGCCTATGCACAAAACTTCATGTCGAACGGAGGTGGGACGTGGCTGACAATTGGAACACACACTTTTTACCTATAATGACCATCTTGACACTTGCTCCACAGGATTGATTTAAGTTTAGTTTCGATCATGGCTTATAAGTGTCCATTATGTGCCCATGCCCCCTTTGCCATGCTTGTTGATGTTTGAATTCAAATTTTGAGTAACAAATCCTGTCGGGTCCGGCCACGCATATCAATATTTTTTCTTTTATGAAATCAACTGTATTTTCAATTTTGATCTGTTATGAATAAACTAACTCTTCTTAAATCACATAATTGCCGAGTGTAATCTCAATTGTTTACTCAAAATACAATGCATCATTGACAATGTATGTCCTATCTCTATTTTGTATTCAGTACTGTCAGCCAAGCTTGCAAGTCCAAGTGCAAAGCAAGAGCCTGAAAAAATATAACTTTTTTCATAAATCCTTTTCCTACATGTATTTATAATCGTGTTTTCTTCCATTGCCCGTAACAATAAGTGCCCCTGGTTTGAACTTCGGGTGAGTCGTATAGCTGCTATATAGTTCCCGCCTTCCGTCTCACTTTCAGTCTTAAAATTTGAAGTTAAAATCATTTCTGTGGTGATGTCACCAAATGGCCTTGGGACATGGTCACCAAATGGCCCAACCGTTTGAAGGTCAGAAAAATTCCAATCCCGTACTCTTTACTATCAAATGCACTTAAAATCTTATCAACAAGGTCAATAACAGCCATGTATGTGGAATATTTAGAACGAAACCCATAATGTCTACGGAAGAAGTCATTTTATTAAGAAAGTTGTACAATCGATCAAAAACAAGACGTTCAATAATCTTAGAAAACAGGGGCAGAACAGAGATAAGCCTATAGTTCTTAATAGACAAAGGGCTACCTGACTTAAAAATAGGAAGAACTTTTGCAATCTTGAGATTATCTTGCGTAATACCCGAGGATATAGATAAGTTAAAGATGTAAGACACCATACCCGAGGATATAGATAAGTTAAAGATATAAGGCATAATACCAGAGGATATAGATAAGTTAAAGATATAAGGCATAATACCAGAGGATATAGATAAGTTAAAGATATAAGGCATAATACCAGAGGATATAGATAAGTTAAAGATATAAGGCATAATACCAGAGGATATAGATCAGTTAAAGATAAAGGCATAAACCCGAGGATGTAGATAAGTTAAAGATATAAGGCACCATTCCCGAGGATATAGATAAGTTAAAGATGTAAGACACCATACCCGAGGATATAGATAAGTTAAAGATATAAGGCATAATACCAGAGGATATAGATAAGTTAAAGATATAAGGCATAATACCAGAGGATATAGATAAGTTAAAAATATAAGGCATAATACCAGAGGATATAGATAAGTTAAAGATATAAGGCATAATACCAGAGGATATAGATCAGTTAAAGATATAAGGCATAATACCAGAGGATATAGATAAGTTAAAGATAGAAGGCATAATACCAGAGGATATAGATAAGTTAAAGATATAAGGCATAATACCAGAGGATATAGATAAGTTAAAAATCTAAGGCATAATACCAGAGGATATAAATAAGTTAAAGATATAAGGCATAATACCAAAGGATATAGATAAGTTAAAGATATAAGAAAGCGGCTCTAGCATACTACTTATCACTTTATGTAAAACATTTACATAAACATCATCAAAACCTGGACTCTTATAATATTTCAAGGATAAGTTCAGTGGTCAAGCATACTCATCTTGTATGAAAGAGAACTTTATACGAAACAAAATGGTGAAGAAAACATTCAAATAGCGTATTCTGTTAAGGAGATATTCAAGTTTAAAGCTCTGTCTTATCAAATGACTGGTGTAGTAATTCTACTATGGAAAGTTGGCGTCTTCATCTTCACATTCTTAGCAATTGTTAATATATTTTAAAGAACGTTTTTTCAATTTTTTCACTATTTACATTATTTTTCCTCAAACTTTCTTTAGGTGGTATATTATAAATACCGTCCCTAGATTCAGTTTTACTACTTTTTTGACATGTCCCATGGGTTTTACGCCACAAAATTGCAAGAAAAAATATGATAGAATACATAAAGACTTTGAGGAATATGAGGCTATGACTTCAGTCGTTTCCACATAAATGATACCAAACTTTATAAAATTTAATATCTCCTTAAGGCAATAAGATATTGAATGCTTTCTTCACTATTTTGTTTCTTTTTAAGTCCTCTTTCATACGATGGACTTGTTTGACCACTGAACTAATCCTTTCAGTTTTCTCACGATATCATAATTTCCAAATCGTCAGTGGGTAACATGAAGAGAGAAACATTACAAGGAATATCTAAAAATTCATGGAAACTAGTATCAGTAGGTGGAATTTCAGACGCAAGGTCATTTCCAACATTTACATAGAAAGTATTAAAAGTATCAACACTTTCATCCAGGATTGAAATCTTGATGTTGATTTGTGGGTTGTTGATGAGACTTGTGTTTTTATTTAAGACTTGATTAAATGTCCTCCACGTGTCTTCCATGTTCATGGGTTGCTTGCACATAGCAAATGTTAGGCTACCTTCTTCTATCTGTCAATAAAACGTCAGTTTTAATAAACGATACACTGAATTTCTGACTGTCTGAAAGAAAACTCAAGTTTATCTGGGGCACTTTTGAACTTTGCAAAGAAGATGGAGGACGGGGAGGGCACGGGTAGGGCACTGGGAGGGCACGGGGAGGGGGTGTTAACTCAATTTGCCCGATTTTTTCAAAATGCCAGAATTTTAGGTAACATGGCTTTCACATACATATTAATATTTGCATTTCCAAGTTATGTATTTTGAAGTGTCCTGAACGTCGCATGAAGATGAGGCGCAGAGCTGCACGCTGCAGCCTCTTGTGTGTGTGTGTGTGTGTTTGTGTGTGTGATATTTTCTTTTAAAAGTTTTTTTGTTTTCTTTTTTGGCTTTCAACATTTGCGGTCAAAATTTTTTAATGAAATTTTAGATCTTGATTCGAATAAAAAAAAATGGCCAGGGACGGGTCCAAGGGGTGGAGTGCCAGGATTGTACACTCCGCCTTCAGTAGCAAGGTGCCTCAATTTGAACTGAAATGTGCTCTTGTATGTTTGTCATTGTGCCGTGCCTAACCTCCAACCTCTGTTCCCCGCACTCATCCGATGCCCACCTAATTCAAAGTGAGTTGGTCGGAAGATAAAAATCGTAGTTTCGGAGCTTTACCACATGCATGGGTCCCTGTGGTGCATGCAGCTTTCGGCGTCAGAGGTGGCAAAAAGTTCCCGAAAACAATATGACTTCTGGCTAAATGAAACATATCCAATGTTAGCTGATGTCAAACCAATTAAAGCAATTGAATCACTACCAATTTGATAAACAATGGACAATTTTTTAACCACATTCAAGGCCATTTTAAAACAAAATTTGGGCCATTTTAAACTAAATTTCTGAGAAATTTGTGCAATTTAGACAAATTTTAAATAAATCTTAGCGACTTTTAACCTCATTTGTACTATTTTAAACAAACTTTGGGTGATTTTTAACCAGTTTTGTGCACTTTTACCAAATCTATGCCATTTTAAAGAAAATTGGTGCAAAAGTTTCAACCAAAATACATTTCTTGCACGAAGTTACAAAATTGTCCAACTTGAATGTTTCACCACACAGTTATTATTTTTAGTTTGACTTCAAACAAGAGGGCACAGACCTTGCAAGGGGAGGGGATGCCCCACGCTGGCCACTGCTCTGGCCTATATCACTCATTTTGTGCTACTATCTCTGAAAATTTGTTATCAAAATGTCACACTTACGATATTGTTAATTTAAGGCACATGCTGTCCACATGTGCGGTGTTGCCATGCAAGACATCTTGAAGCAGAGTGTTGAAGGTTGCTGTGCCCTAGCCAGCCAGTGGAACAAAGTTAGTTAAATTTAGAAAAAGCTTAACTTTTTACCCGAATTTTCTAATATTAAGTCCAAAATAGTCAATTTGTCGAACCAATTTTTGAAGGAATGTCCAAAATTTCGAGCAAATAAACTGGAATTTTGTTTCTCCATAATTTAATAAATATCCCGAAAAGTAACCATTTTTTTTTATTATGCAGATTTTTCAGAATATTTACCTAAATTTTTCAAAATTTTTCATTTTTTTTTGCATCATTTTGAGATCTTTTGCTTATTTTCTGAATTTTGGAGAAAAAATCCCGTCAGGATAAAATTCCGCCCCATGTCTTTAGCTGCTGTTGTACTCTCCCCCCTTCCCCCCACCCCTGCATTACAAAAATCCTAGTGACACCACTGGTCATTATCTGTGGCTTATGTGTCTTTGATCTTGGCAAGCATCCCACCATCTCTTCAAAAATTCCCGGATCCACCCCTACATGCATGATGACGAGTTGAACAATCAGAATTAAAGATACACAGGGACATGTTCCGGAAATACTAGAAAGCATAAGATCGTTTATTTCTCGACAAAAATTCGATATATGTCATACTTGGGATAAATTAGGAAGTTTGATATAATTCTTCAGTGTAAATGAGGAAGTTTAACATGTTTAAGATAACGATTCAAATAAATGGGAAAATCGGCCTATCATTTTTTGGAATAATCCTAAAAATGATATAATTTAAGATAATTCCGAAAAATATGGAAGTTTAATCAAAAACATTTTGAAAATAATCGGAAAATTTGATATCATGACTTGAAAAAATCGGGAATTTTTATAATCTGGTTCGGAAACAGCAGAAATTAAGATCATGATTTGGAAAAATTAGGAAATTTTAGAACCTGATTCGGAAAAATCGGGAAAATTTTAGAAGCGTATTTGAAAAAAATTGGGTAATTTAAAACTATGGTTCGGAAAAATCAAAATCTTTGATAACAGTTTTCAGAACAGCTTTTCAAGAATCCACACGTTTTGCTCAAATTTTTAGACCATTTTGCTCGAATTTTTCTTCATTCTCAAATATTGGGCATGTTACACGCCCCCTCCCCTTCACACACACACTCCGGCCGCGACGCCCCTGGTTGTACTTTCTTTAACAGGTCAACGTTTGAAAGGGCACGTTCCTTCTCTGAAAAAGGGTTAACTTAGTTGTCTTCTCTCAGAATTCACTTTTTCCTAAAAAAAAGAGCACTTTTCCTTCCTGAAGAAAGGCACTTTTAAACTTTTGACAAAAGTGTGTGTGTATGTGAGCATGAGGGGGGGGGGATGGGGGGAGGGGAGGGGGTCACGTTCTTCCGGTTCCGCCGCCTATGGTTGTGTATCAGATTAGTTGTGTGATGTCACATTCCACATTGTCTTTATGTATTTAATTGTAATTTGTCCTGAGATTTTGAGGCTTTTTTTTTTTTCTTCTCAATATTTATTTTCTCCTTCTCCAACTTTCAAACAACAAATATAATAATGACAAAAAGGATACATAATATATGTTATAAACATCATAAAAAATACGGATATAATTTCTGCTCGTGGAGAAGCTTGTGAGGCAGTAAAAACAAAAGGGAAAAACAAAAACAAAGCATAGCAACTTGAAAATTAAGTACACGCATATGGAGAGCAAAATAAGTACGACTAAACAGTCCATTAAAAATATGTCAAGGTTACAGAAGTCTCAATATTTCCGGAAAGTCGCAAAAATGTTTTTGGGCAATTTAACCTAAGAGCTCTTTGATATAACTAGCAATTTAAAACAGGTAAATAATCCAACGTCAAAATTCGTGCCAAATGAGCTTTGTCTTGTCTCTCATAGAAAAATAAAGTACTTTGCATGAAACAATCAAATTCATGAACTTATTTGTGATATTCTTAAAACCAAACCTGATTAAATCATAAGATAAATCAGCGCAACAGGAAAGTAAATTGGTGTGAATGTGAATCCAGAAATCCCTAACATATAAACAGTCCCCCCCCCAAAAAAAAAAAAAAATGTGGAATTTTCACAAAAAGATTTTTTATCTTAAACAGACGCTCATTGGTTGGAATTAAACGAAGAATATACTTATACTGAAAATACCGTATTCGTGGATCACTCACCGAAAAATGACAATTTTTGAAAATGATATTCCAATCTACGTTGTGGTCTGGTGGTTATTGAGATAATTTTTCCAGAACCTTGGGTCTCTCGGAAATATAGTTTGATAAAACAGTAAAATAGGATAAGCAATTTTTACTGGTTTCTATCCTGCGGTTAAATTATATTTGAAGTTACTTTTTTTAGGCTTTAAAACCATTAGATGTGCATACACAATCGAGTACATAGGCCTATAATGTATAACTTACCACCTGGCAGCCTGGAGACCTTTTGAAGACGAGATAAGCATTTAGCACCAAAAAAACAAAACTTGAAAGAGTTGATAAAGTGATGACAAGGGTGCCAGTCTTCTGTTTTAGACTTTGTGCACCAGTCATTTCTATCAAAATGAAACTTTATCAACTTGAATATGCATGTCCTTGGCGCAAGTTACAGAATAAGACATTGAGGTTTTTCACCATTTGTTTCTTATAACAGTTTAAAACCTGCTTTCATACGCCTGTATGCGATTAACTTGCTTGGCACACCGTTGAACTAATCCTTTATAATCCGGGTGTATCTGAGGTTAACATTTTAAAGGATCATACAATTTCAATAATGCAAGACTTGCTAATTAAAAAAAGACTGTGCGTCCGGAAAGTATTGCATGCAGGGGTGTTTATGTGGCACCGCATCCCCATGATTTTCATAAACTATTAATCAATTTATCAACTATTCATTTTCCCTAGTCACGGCAGTTTAACAAAAAGTTATATTTCACTGATACTAAACGTATTAACCAATTTACCGCCGTGGGATCCTAAAACGCCGACAGATAATATCGTGTCAGTATATAATAGATAACAGTGCTTCAACAGTAGCGTGGCCACGGGAGAGGACAACAGTGTTAGAAATAACTTTATCATCAAGATACCTTGTCCCCAGTTTTTGGAGGTTGGTATCAAGTGTCATGCGCGGTTGGACCTACCCGCATTTCCTCACTGTTTTACACATGGTTACGCCACTGTATACCTCAACCACGATTTTGTGTATTATTAGACTACATCGACCAACCCCCACGGTACCACGCACACACACCATACCGCCCCTGATACAGATTGGGGGCCAGGACCTATATTGGTAATTGCCTATCGGGAGAAGCGGTAATGGTCTATTTAAAAATTATTGCTTTGGAACTTATTGGGGGACACATTTCCTCTTGGGAAGGATGGGGGTGAAATATGTGGTAACTAGAATACAAACACAGATAACAAGACTTATAATCCGCACATTGTACGAAAGTTTTTGATAACCCTTTAACCTTGCTTTTTCGATTTTTCTTCTTAATTTAAAGCCGTGTCGATTGTCAGTCTTCCCATTACCCTGCTGACGAAATTCAGGTTTTACTGGGCTTTTTCGATCACTTCAAATAACTCGTGTGTTTACCCATAGACGACTAAGTTTATAGGTAATAATTTACCTCCTAATTATAACCTGATTGAACCCGATTTTTTTTAGAGAATGACAAATAGACACAAAGGAGGAGAAGAGAGCAGATATCGATCGGACTTTAAGCTTTTAATAACACCCTCAAATCTTTTCAAGACAATTTTTTTAATCAACTAATCGGTTTCCACGGTGTTATGCTATGACATTGGCACTGCTGATTGGCTATGCCATTTACAAGTTTGCGCCCAATGCTTAAGATACGGGTAAAAGTATATAAAGGAAGACAACAAGTATTTTTGTACATTACATCTTTGAATTCCAGATTTACTTCATTCTCAAGTGTTGATTTCAAAGATTCTATCTATCATCATGTCTGGTCGTGGAAAAGCAGGCAAGACAAAGGTGAAGTCGCAGAGCCGTTCGTCTCGTGCCGGTTTACAGTTTCCAGTTGGCCGCATCCATCGTTTCCTACGCACTGGACGATACGCCCAACGCATTGGTGCAGGTGCTTCAGTGTACTTGGCAGCTGTTCTGGAATACCTTACTGCAGAAATCCTGGAATTAGCTGGCAATGCAGCTCGCGACAACAAAAGGGCCCGGGTAATTCCCCGTCATCTGCAGTTAGCAATCCGCAACGACGAGGAGTTGAATACACTGCTAAGCGGTGTCACCATCTCACAGGGTGGTGTGTTACCCAACATACAGTCAGTTCTTCTTCCAAAGCAGTCAGCTGGTAAAAAGAGCAAGATATCAGCAGTATCACAAGAGTATTGAAAGACATCCATTTGAACGACTAACCCTGACAGCCACACGATCAAGAAAAGTCCACTGACTACGGAGTGTGACGTTTGACGTCACATTAAGAATCCCCCGGTTCTTCTCAGAGCCACAAAGTTATGAAAAAGAAAGAAATGTTTTTTTTCTGATCTGAATGTGCTTTTCTTTTAAATGCCTTATTTTTAGCTTTTTTAAATTTAGCCCTACCTTATAAAAACAAAAACTCCCTAATTCATCCCTACCCACCCACATAACCATTCTCCAAATAACCCTTCACATCTGGCTTTTACCTCTCACCCTCCTACCCCGATTCCTAATAACGAATCAAGATTTTTGTCAAAGATAATTCAGTACATATTGCAGGTGGATGGGGATTACATTTCTCTTTTTTAAAATAAGTGTTTTTTTTTTTATTTATTCATTATGTAACAACTGGAACGGCTTTATATATGGCCTGCAATATCTCAGTTCTATGAATAAAGTGAATTTCTCCCTTTTACTTATTTGCTGAAACTGGTGGGTCATTGTTTCTCTTACTTCCAATACATACATCTTACGGTCTTAATGCCCGGGAAAAGGGGGATGTGTTCTCATATTTGTCTCTTGTACATCCTTTTTGGATAAGAAGCCATGTCCTCTACATCCACTTGGATGAGAATTACGACCCTTTCTTCATGTACCTGTTAATTAGATAACTTTGACATTATACAAACCTCATGAACGCTTGAATGTATGACTATGACCAGGCGGGATTTACCCCCTCCGAAAGTGTGGAGTGGAAGGCAAAATCATCCTTTGAATACAATAGATAAATAAGATGGAAAACAGTGGAAGCTATTGCCTCCCCCTCCCCCTCCTTGCACATCTCGAATCCCGCCTATTATCATGTTATGATGATGACAATTCAAATTGTTACGAACCCTTTTTTGTCTGTGTTTTCAGCATCCAATTCTCTCCTTTCACCTTAAACATTATTTTCTTAAATCTTTAGACCAGTGTTTACCCGCTTACTTCAAAAACAACGTTTTACATTTTAAATTACATAAATTACTTGTTTTCAAGCAATCTGAAGCGGCCTAGATATTTCAAACTGTCCGCATGTTGTTTACATTTTCTGTTTTTCCTTTCATATTTTCCGAATAGACAATCCTCGAGACTACTTATTAACAACTGTAGTTGACAGCAGCCCGTTGGACAAATAATAAGCAAGGTTAAATGTTGATACTCTTGTTTTTTATTTTCAAAACAAGAACTGCTGCAAAATTACAATCGCTTGAATGCCCATTACCGCGCCCACGGAGAATTAAGACATCTTCATCGTGAATGAAGCAAACAAGTTTCCTTCATTTTCAATTTAATATATAATTTTCAAAATATCCTTCCTGAATTTCAAAACATTTTCGAATGTTTCAGCTTCTTTTTCAGAACGTTGAAAAGGAAGGACAGAACGGAAAATTCCTCTCAAAATCGAAGATGCTGTAAAGTGGCAAATAAAGCTGGTTTAAACAAAAAGCTTCCAACTGTCCAAGCTCTTTGGTTTAAACAACAATGGAAATATAATTAACTTGATCTCCACGCATGCGTAGACCTGTACAGATGCAAGGCAATTACTGACTGACTGATGTTGTTTTTATCCTAATCAAATGTGTTTACAAACGTAACGTGGAGTTGTTGTCAAAACTTTGTTTATCAGGATTACAAAAAAAAAAAAATGATACAAACATAGTTTTATAGGTACGATTATTATTAATTCATAAAGATAACTTAGACTAAGAATATCTCCACGATGAAAAGGCTGACAAACAGGGTTTGTTAAGACCTTTGGATCAGGGACAGAAAGTAACGAGGAGGGAGAGGGATAGGGATAATGTGGTAGGGATAGAGGTAAGGGAAGGAATAGGGGTTAAGGGGGGTGGATAGGGGTATATGACCGGGCCCGGAGTCTTATGGACCCCGATCACAAGGGCCCGTAAAAGTTTATAAAAATAATGTGCGTTCACACAGCGGGGCCCCATGCTTGGAAATGGCGAAAACGGTGTACAAAAAGAGCTTCCAAACAGGATCTTTGCATCATGTAACTTTCATGTCATATTTTAAAAATACAAGTATTTTTAATATTCAGAAGTAATGTTGTTCATCTCACTGTGGCCAGGTGACTGATAGGCCTAATCGGAAATTGGATTCCAAATGGATTGAATTAATCATTATATTTGATAACGGCAGACTTTAGTGAGTAACAGATGGTCAGTCGCGGTTCCTCACATCTATAAGAGTGAGGTATTAGTATCGTATATACTTAGAACATAACAAGTACAACGTCCGTACAACCTTGATTGTATTACATGTATTAGGAGCAACTGAAGCCCTAGCAAATGACGTTTGATCAAGCATGTATCTGTGTATATGAACACGCGTGTCTGAATACTCGTGAATATGGTCGGGAAATGATTCAGATTTCAAAAAGTCTGCTGAGTTTTAAGAAATCTAAAAAAAACGTCAAATTAGTGTCTTTCTTATCGTAATAGCCTTTATGTTTGGTTTGTTGGTAAACACATTTACTCGACCAGATCCAGAGACGTATAAAACGGGGAATGGGAGGGGGAGCATGGCCGTACGTGACCAGCTTACTCAGGGGGCGGTGACTTTTTGCCCGACTCGAAAATCTATTACAAAGGGAAAACCGCAATAACTCTTTGCAAAAAACATTGAATTTTGAGCAGTGCAGCGTCACCATATTTATTGGCAAAGGAAGAGAGGGGGAGAGGGGGAGGGGGTAGGAGCGCTTGCACAGTGATCAAATGCAGTATTGCGCACGTATCACACGCGTATAACGGCGTGGGGTTGCGTGTCCCGTTTAAGGGCCCCAGTGTGATCCAAGGGCGAAGCGCTGGTAGGGGCTAAGGGAGCGAGCGAAGCCCAAGAAGTGTTAAAGATTTTTCACTTTTTATGCCCCAAAATGGCTTAAAATCAAACACAAAATTGAAAAATTAAGCTGATGAAAAGAAGAAAATTGTAACGATAAAATCTACATATGGACCAAGATAATTGGGTTATCCTTTTACAGGCAGAAGAAAATTCCCGTGAAAATTGAGAAAATTCAGGCGCAAAAGTGGGTTCTAGGATCAGGCGCGGCGCGACGCGACGTAATTTTGATTGTGGGGTAACTTGATGGTTTTTATTACCAGATTACATATAGAAAATCGATGTGCCGCCTTGCACAGCATGCGCCCAAAAGGCGTGGAGTACAGGGGGAACGCCAAGGACCCTGGTGGCGTCCAGGGACAAAGCACCGGTAGGGGTCCAGTAGCGAAGCTCCAGGAAGTTCCTGAATTTGGGGCAATTGAAAGTTCAAAAACCTGGCAGGCTTAAATTCGATACAAATTTGGAATGTTTGGGGTAGAAATATTACACGTTTTTAAAATTAAACACAAGTCGAATGGAGAATCTCCAATAAGTCCATGACCTAAAGAAAACTTAAGGGTGTATCTGTCACGGGATCTATCACATTTTGTTTTTTGAGGGAAAGATAACAAGTAAATTTTCTTTTTATGCTTAGAATATAAATTAATCTCGAACACAATTTCATTAAATTAATTAATCAGTCATGCATACTACAAGAACGTGTACATTCATAACAATCACAAGAAAGAACAGAAGGTTTTTTTTTTTCCATTCTCTGACAGCAGAGGATGGAACAAAATTATATTTACACCCGCCTTTTGGTCTATAAGTGCGAACAAACCCAAGAGTCTGCAGATTGGGGGTGTGGAAGAATTGGCAAATCTAGAAATAACTCAGAGATATTTATTAAGAGAGAAATTGTTATTTCAAAATGTTGTATAATTCTTTACTTTCCTATTTATATTTTTCACTTTGCAAAATATTGGGGGTAAATACCCCGTTACCCCCACCACCGGTCGCGCCGCCCCTGGAGCGAAGCCCCGGTATGCTACAATGGGGGAAAGTCCCCGGATGCGCTGAATATTTCTTGTTTTTGATGCCCAGAATTACAAAATATCTGGAAATCAAGACAGAAGTGGCAAAAATTCAATTTCTAAACAGGTATGATGAAAATATCGCCTTTAAATTAAAAGTTCGGGAAAAATATGAATGGACATATTCCAGTATTCGGATAAAAAAACTGTTAAAAGGATCACAAGAAGCGTTAAAAGCCAAGAAAAATTAACCAGCATATTGTGCTGATATTGTTTTCCGACAATTTTCCGTACCCGCACAATTTAATATAAATTCATCAAAAATTTGCAAAATAAAAGGAATTTATTGGGTCAAAACAGTTTTTGCCTCTTAAAAATGTTGGTCACGTACAGGCAAATAGACGTATCAGCAGAACCATCGACGGGATTTGCCCACCTGTCCACTGAAAGTAGGGGGGGGGGGGAATCATGAAATGAAATTTGCATACGCCTACAGAAAATGGAAAGGGGAGGGGGAATCATAAAATCACACTAAGATACAAAAGAAACACCATAGGCCTACAACTGAAAAAGTGGGAGGAAAATGCTCCCTCTAAATCGGGCACCCCTTATGCAACCTAGCAACAAAATTAGTTTACCCAAGGATGTGTGTTCGTACATCCTTGGTTTAACAATTTAATTTAGGAGGATCCCTATAAACAACTTAAAACTCAGTCCATTAGTCCGCCCCTATCAGCCTGCCATCCGGATTCAGGATTTTAAATGTGTGAAAGGGGGTTTCTTTCATCTGTTCACATAAACGTTCCTGTTGGCCAAACCGAGAATATAATGTCGGTTTGGCCGGACATACTTATGATATCTCGCCACTTCGGGCATGGTTCTCATACATGCCATAAATCTCTAGTAAATCTCTAACATTTAGCTAGTGGCAAAGCCACGTGATACGGAGAAGTCCTGATTCCTCTCTTTACTTTTTCAGAAATAGCGTTATCACGGTCCCCACTTTGACATGAAAACTCACGGTTACTTTTTGGAGACTGGCGACGCCACTGTATCTAGCATACTTCACATCCCTTTACTATTAAGATTGGTGACCCGAGAATCATGTTGTGAGCATCATGCCGAGTCGGGAGGACATGATTTGAAGATTGCTATATCTAGCCGAATCGGGCATGATTTAAATATTATACAGTAATGTTACATCTCTGCCCGACTAAGATCGGTGACCAAGAATCATGTTGTCTGCGTGCCGAGTTGTTAGGGCATGACCCCGATATCTAGCTGAGTTGGGCATGGTTCCGATAAATCACTGATTTAAACAGTAAATCTTACATTTTACATCTCTGCTTGACTATGGATCGGTGCCCAAGTATCATATTGTAGGCGGCCTAATTATCATGCCGAGTCAGGAGGGCATGGCCCCGATTTCTAGCCGAGTCGGGCATAATTCCTTGCCCGACTTAAATCGGTATCTGATTGACTGGGGTGGGGGAGTCGCCCAGCCCCTTCTCCCGCCTCGTACGGCTATTGGGAAACTGCCCTTAGGCGGGTTGTCATATTTTCTTCCTGGTTGTGAACTGGAGGTAAAATCTGAAAATTGGGCATCAAAATACACAAAGAAAAATTGCTCAGCAAATGGTAAATCTCACAATGCTGCTCGCTTAACAGAAAAATTCCTATAATGGGCAATAACTTTGGATGAAACTATGATTTACTGGTGGTGAAGAAAACATTTCTGGAAAAACGACTAAAATCAGACTAGTGACATCGCATCCTCGAATTTCTCAAAAGTCTGCGTCGACTTCACTAAATATTTGTTTTTTATCAACACGATCATTTTATACTTATATCTTAAATAGATGTATACTGTGGAATTGTTCATGTGTAAAACGTAACATCTGTAATTAACATTAATGATTAATGAATCTTACCTGGAGAACAAAACGGATGCAAGCTATACAAATCATTGGATATGTCAGGAAGGAAGTAAAACATAATCTATAGTAAAGGTAATTAGAATTTACCACCTGCCATCTGACCATGCAGCCTGAAGAAAGTTTGAAGGAAAATAATTGAATAAAAAAACAAAGTTAAATAGATTTCTTTAAAATGCATCGACAATTGCCAACTATAATCAGATAGTAGACTTACTACATGAGTCATTTTACACAGAGAAGACAGAACTTAAACTCTAAGATGTTTAACCCGATAACGAAGATATCAATTCTTCACCATTTTGTTTCCATTAAAATTTTCTTTAATCTGTCGTGGCCCTCAGCGCAACAGGTCTAGTATTGTAAAGCTCCATGCTCAAAATCCGCCATCTTTTAATTGATAATTGTTTTTAAAATTTCATTTGATGAAGAGAATATGGACTTCAAATTAAATGTTATTTATTCAGGATTGTATTTTAATAGTTACGACGATAAGATAAATTTCAGCAATGCTAATTCATCAATTTATGGCATTGTTTTTATTTGCAAACGTCATGTGAAGTGGCGTGACGTTGAGGAATGCAGACGAAAAGTTCCGTTGCCAATCGTATTTTAATAGCCACATCCAAAACGTGATATGAAGAATGGTGTCGTTTAAATATTTTTACTGTTTTAGAAACATAATAGAAAATATCAATTACACCAAAATATTTGTTTAAGAGTCACAAAGAGATAGTGAAGGAGAATGATATTATTTGAAAGTTTAGCTTTAAAACAGTTCAGACATGATGAATGTGTATCAATGCCTGGAGGTAAAGCATGTCAATATTTTATTGTTTGAGCAGTTAGGGAAAGAAGGGGTATTTACGTTTAGCTAAACGTGGAAATTTAGATATCATGATTATTTCTTGTATTGATTATTACGTTTGGGGTTAGGTTATCATTATCAATGGCGATGATTGTTATTGATTTTACATAGCATATGGGAAGGGGTTCTTTCTTCTTGTTTTCAGCAGGGACCAATTAATGACGTCTTTATTTATTGTATTTATTCTATTTTATGATAAATTAACTACTACCTGCATCACCTTGTTATCTTTCTCTACTTTTCGTTTTTGAGGAAACTGACTGAAGGCTGGTTTCAGATTAGGGAGGACAGACGGACAGAGGCGCGTATGAGTTAGAGGCACCCCGAAAAGGGTTTTTCAGTTGGATGCATGTATCATTTTGATGACAAATTGCTAAATTATTTAAGATAAAATCGAAATTTGGTGGAAATATTGTTCCATTTTGGCAACAGTTTCTAAAAATTTCTCGAAATTGACAGTGCTTTCCTGAATAGTGAAGAAATTTTCAGGAAATTTAAAGAAAAAGTCCCAGAAATTGTAGATTTTACGAACATGCAGGAAATTTCTCAAAAAATGAAGGAGATTCCCCAAAAATTGACGGAGATTTTCTTATAATTTTTTTTTTTTTGCAGGAATTGAATTTTTTTTACTGAAAATGAAAAAAATCTCGTAAATTCAAGGAGATTTTCCGAAAATTTCCCATGTTTTTCCCTAAGTAGGCAAACAGATAAAGGCCTATTTTAAAATTGTATTGCTTTGAAAATTCGCGCATGGCTTTGATGATAAGAACTTCAGCTCCGTATCCAAAGGTTTTTGGTTTTATATTGTAAGTTCTGGTTCTTGAAAATGTTGGTCCAAAATTAAAATTTTTAATAAAAGTTTAAAGATTTTTATCCAAAAGTGCAGATTTTTGGCTCAATATCGAAGATTTTGAGGCCAAAATGAAAGATGTTTGGTCAAAAATGGGAGGTAATTATATTCATGGCTTCCTCAGAATTTTGGGAGGTGAGGGGGAAGCTAAGCCCCCCAATATCCCCTTTAAACACCTCACTGCTTTCTTTATTACTATCATACAACAAAATAAAATGCCGCGACAGCAGCATTTCTAAAGGGTGTTCTTGTAAGATAGTACACTTGCTTGACCACCTAACTAATCCTTTAACAATCCTAACTAATCCTTTAACTAATCCTGTTAGTCATCCCTGAACTTAATGTTTCTACGATGCAGACTGCCAAGTGAGGAAAGAGAACTGCATTATATCCACAGGGAATAAATATATTCCCAACACTTAATTAGGTCAAAAGAAATTTGATTTTGGTAAAAGCCCTCCATATTTGATAAGAAGAACGCAAACAAGTTTATGCATTTGTGTTTGTAGAAATAAAAGCATGAAGATTTTAAAGACGGTGAAAATTGGGTCAGAGGACCAAGACGTCCTGGAGATATTTTGACAGTGAAGTACAAGTACTCGGAAGATGCAAAAGTGAACTATATTTGCATTTGATGTACGTGTTGCAATTGGATGTATGAGCCAATCAATAGGCAGATAGGAAAACCGTTAGATCAGGGAAGCGCCATGAGCACTTCTCTGGTTAAAATAAGTTCCCAAAGGAAATCGATTCTTATTGAATCGAGCTTTGTAACCAAATCTGCATGGAAAATCAGGAAAATTTGATTTTAAATGCTTGCAGACCCGCTTGTTATTTCTGTATGCGAAATTAGCTGAATTGCATTGAAGAAAGATACAGTCTATTTACCGTGACTTATTGCACATGCAATGGTGACGGTCATTTTGCCCACTAGCCACTTCATTGGGGGAGGGGAGAGGAAGGGATAAGAGGAGGGAAAGGGGAGGGGGGGGGGGGGAGAGGTACAATTACAATTTACCGCGAAAGACTTCGACGCTACCGACAAAAATATATTTCACATTCAGGAATAACGTCGAAAATTTAAAAAAAAAAAAAAAAAAAAGGTTATCGGTGCAAAACCACAGAACGAGTGCCATAATGTATATTTTTTTCAATCTGTTTGGTTAAGTTTTCATCGTCTTTGATGGAAACTTTACCAACGCGGACTTTGGTTTACCGACAGGTCTTCAATTTCAGCGACAACTTTACCGAACACCCCCGCCACCTTTCTCTCTCTCACTTCCAGGTATTTACTCCCTGTTTAGAGGAACAATTTTACTTTCAAGGTGTGCTTTTATTTTTATTTAATTTTGTATCAATGTTTACTTATTAGTCTGTCTCCCCCACTCCCCCACACACCCCACACACACACACACACAAAACTTGGTGGTGCCGCTTCTGTTTTTGGGATTTAATGCTTATGCCGATGCCATTTTGCCAGTAAAAGTTCCTTGAAAGAAGCGCGATCGGATGATTTCAATGATAATGAACCACACGGTACTCGGCCGGTGCATGAGGGAATACCCCCACGTGAGTATGTGTACCATACCCACGTAAAATCCGCTCCGTAAAGTCCATCTTATATAAAAGAACTTTCGAACAAACAGAATGGCAGGGGCGGCGGAGTAATCAAAATTCCCCTAAATGGTAGAGAAAGCATTCCAAAATATTTTCCATTAATGAGATATTCAAGCTTAAAGGTTTGCCTCATTTTGTGCAGAAATGACTGAAATCAGACTGGTCTTAATGTCACATCCCCACAGGCAGTCCTCAAGAGTCTTAATGCATTCTATTGTATTTTTCTGAGAATTTGTAGTATAAAACCATTGGATATGTCAGAAAAATAGTAAAACAAAATCTAGTACGGTAATCATGATTAACCACCTGAAGAAAGCGTTGAGAAAAGTACACAATTAGTAAATAAGTTAAATTAATTTTGTTGGCAATCCGGGTTGGCAATATCTTAAAGATGCGGTATCGGCATATGGACATTCAGTTTTAATTTTCTGATTGGTTGAAATTTCAACCAATTGCAAAACGCGCCTTTTTCAATCATATATGGCACTAGATTAATAATGGAGCAACAAATTTGTGATATAGTGTTTATGTGGCTGAATGGATAATGCGCAGGGTTTTTGTTTCACTCCGAGTTCGAATCTCGTCTAGGCAGAAGTGTATTAGTGTCTTTTCCCCCTCATTTGAATCAGAGCATGGAGCTATTAACCTAGTTATTTTCAATTAATAGCTCCATTATTAGATTAACGACGAATTTGTACAGCTCTGTTTAACTCGGCCATGTCATGTTACGACACATATATAGCCTACCGTACGTACAACGTGCATGTACCTAATCTCCATAAACACATTGTATAATATATGGTTCTTTTGTCAGCTTGTATTATGTTGGTGACGTGTGTAAGTACATGACATTTTCTTACTGACGTCATTGCAATTTGTTTTGAGATGGCACCGTCTGCCTAAGATTAAGATAGGGAATATAAGGGCGCCAACCTACAGTATACTTTCCATACCACTCATTTCTACACATAACTTAAAACTTAAACATATACTAAACGGAATAAGATATTAATTAGTTTCGTCACCATCTTACTCTTTAGTATAAGATGAACTTGCTTGACACTGAAAACACACACTGACAGTAAACATGATATTGATGATGATGATATGATGATTATGTGATGATGATGATGATGATGATGATGCTGCTGCTGCTGATGATGATGTTGCTGCTGCTGCTGTTGCTGCTGCTGCTGCTGCTGATGATGATGTTGCTGCTGCTGCTGCTGCTGCTGCTGCTGCTGATGATGATGATGATGATGATGATGATGATGATGATGATGATGATGATGATGATGATGATGATGATGATGATGATGATGATGATGATGATGATGATGATGATAATGATAATGGTAATGATGATGATGATGATAATGATCAGTGGCGTAACCAGGGAAAGGCTCTACCCCGGCGGATAAGGAGAGAGAGAGAGAGAGATATAGAGAGAGAAAGAGAGAGAAGATACAAAGAATGAAAATGTATATTATCTGAGTTTTTCTGGGTAAGGGCCCTCCGTTTTGAGGGCCCTGTTCTGAACTGAGAATGAATACATTTGACTTTTTTCATTGCGTACGGGCCCCTCTTATCGACCGATCTGGTCCTAGGTTGAGATTTGATCTGTTTAGTTTTCGTTCGGTAGGGGCCCCTTTATTTTGAATTTGGCCCTAGTATGAAAATAAATACGCTTTTTCATTGAGTGGTTTTGCATTGATTGGGAGAGCCCCTCAAGCGGATCCGATTTTTCTTTTATAGGGCCCTAGTCTGAGATTGGATATTTAACTCATTAAGCAGGGGCTTTATTTCTGAAGGGAATCCCTAGTTTGAAAATATATTGTGTTTTTTAATTGGGAAGGGCCCTTCTTGATTTATGGGGCCCTAGTCTACAACAAATCTTTTTTTAGTGTATATCTATTTAAAAATATTCTAAAATTCTTATCAGAAGTAAATGATCAACAAAGCCCCATAATTAAACGCCCTGTGGATTTTGCAAAAAATATCCGTTATCAGATTAAAATCCTCCTGGCATAAGCAAGAAGTTTAGCTTTGAAAAGGATCGTTTTGCTGATACCACTGTTAAGCCCACCTAGAACTTCAGTTCCATAAATATATCCAGAAGTGAACGCCGCCGTACTGGTAATGTCACTTCCGGTTTTCAATTTCCCTATTGATCGCGAGAAATTTGCCATGTTATCGATCACACATCCGCAGCTCCGAACATATGAGCCTACGTTTGTAATCGATATCATCACAGATTTCTCGAAAATTGAAAACCGGAAGTGACGTTACTAGCACGGCAGCGTTAACTTCTGAATTTACTTATGGGACGATTCCCTTCCTTTAACATCTCAGACTCACTATCAGCTGCTCGTTATTCAGTCCCATTACTCATAATGGCGCAGTCTCTAATTACATTTTATTATCAGAATATATAGTAGCTTCCGCGGAGATGTTGAATGAAGGTAGAGCGTGCATGTGGGGAGCTGATACAAAACCCTGAATCGGAAGAAAAGTTTACAAGCATTATAAGAAAAGGAAAAACATGCTGTTTATACATAACATCACTGAGATTTGCTTGCGGAATGTTTAATGAGCTTGTTGGAAACTTGAATGTCCTTTCAATACTGGAAATTGAAGTTGACACGTCGTTTTGTCTAACGTGACTTTGTCAAAGTTCAGATTGAAATCTTCAGAAGAAATGTTTTTCTTATAGAACAGAGATGAAAAATGCACTCGATTTGAAAGAAGAACAGTTATAACGAAACTGACGTGTTACTATTATATTATTGATATAAAATGTGCGGTTATCGTGTGTGGGTGTCTCTATTTTATTGCGATTAGTCTACAAACATTTTCCTTTCCAGCCTTCTGATTTGTTTTGCGGGCGTGGTAACGAGATGAATTTCGCAGGAATTTCCCCGTTGATTTAATATAACATTTTCTTCGTTTTATACAGACGGGAACAGAGACTGAGCAAGTATTTTGCAAACGTTTTATAACGTTAGCTTTGAACATTTCAGTATTTTTAAGGGGAGCACAAATACCGAACAAACTAGAGTATACATGATTACCATGCGTACATAATGAAATTAATTGTATACCAATGTTTTCCATATCTGCTACAAGGCCCGTTGCCAGGGTGGGTGGGTGGGGGAAGGGGGAGGGGGTAGGGAGGGTGGGTCGTCCGAGCGAACGAGCCCCCTTCTTTGCCCTTTTTAAAAATCTAAAAGAATCGTCCAAGCGAACGAACCCCCTTTTCTTGCCCTTTTTAAAAATATAAAAGAATAATAATTCTGTAATTTCAAAGTTTGTTGCCCTTTTATACGAAAAATGAATCCCCTTTAATTCCTGTCTACGGGCTGGTACACAAACTGATAGAAATAAACCACAAATTTTAAACCCTATTTCATCTTTGTTTTGTCTTTCTGGAAACATAAACTAAATTATAATTATTTATATTGTGGCAGTTCTGGGTCCATTAGTCCGAAGCAGGGCCGTAATTCTCATCTGGAAAGTGGAAGGGAGGGGGAATGGCCTCTTATCAAAAAAAGTGGGGAACAATAGGCACATTTTTCTCAACATGTACTCTTTTTTTAATTCTGCAGGAAAGTGGAGGGACATATCCCAACAGTTTATCCCCCCGGAATTACGGCCCTGGTCTGAAGGTCCAATAGTCCGAAGCTTGTCGCACACACCCACAACCCAAACCGACTAACACTAACCTATATGGTAAGTTTTGGACTATCGTGACCTTTGGGTTAACGGGCGGGCGAACACCATTGGTCCAATTTGGATTTGTCTCGACATTACGCCGCCATGTTCGTTGGCCGTTGCTTTAACTTGTTCATCAGAATACTTATAAACACCCTTCATAACACGCTCATCATAGTGATGTTGTAATTAAGGCATAGACCGATAGAAGTAAGCTAGTAGCCTACAGTTCCACGATTAGGCTTATTTATTATTATTATCCGATCTTATTTAAAGAGTTGGTAAGTCAACACTTTTATATATTTTGTTTTATAAGTTTCTGATTGCCCGAATATACATAGGATGAATCAAAGGACAACGATGTTTGGATACGGGTTATAGGCAACATTTCTTTTAATCCTGAAAACTTCAGAAAATAGTAAAAAGTCTTGTGAAATTGGTTAATAGATCACTTTATACCTTTTTTCAGTTTTGGGTTTTAAAATGCAATAGTTATGCAAATTATGAGCAAGCGTATAGGTAATTTTCTTATGTAAATCTTTTTTATTAACCATTGGCCTATACTGCACTTGCTGAAAGAGAGTAGGCTAGATGATTCCGACAAAGTTATTGTAACTATATATAACTCACGCCCCCAATTAGCAGCAGTCCTGGAGATACACTTGATTGAGTGTGTTGTTTTTCAAATAGCAGGCTGGTAAAACCTTGTTTAATTCGGCAACAAAATTTACATATGTAAGAAACAATTATAATATTTTAGAAACGTATTAGAATTATTTTTAGTACCATTTACTAATTTCCAGTTACATAACAATACACCAAATTAGAAGAGGCTGAACCTTAAATGCCCATTTATTTATATCTATATTTCAAGATACACATTTCCCGCCAAAATTAGCCGACAGAATTTCAATTTTCTTTCAATATCTAAAATTTAGACTGGTAGATTTCAATAAAGATCTGAATAATTTATGACTGAGAATAATTATGACGACTAAATTAGGAAAAAATTCATGATCTACAAAATTTCATCATTTTCCAGTTTTATGATTTAAAATCATTCACCATTAACATTTTGTGTTAGGCTTGCATTGTGTAATGGGAAATAATCTTTCATGGCGTCTTCCATAGCTTTTCAAATCCCGATCGAGGGTTTATACTGAACCCTCGGCTGAAGGTTTCTCCCGGACTGATCAGCATCAGTGGTGGCTGGGTACTAATCATTGTTTTTTTATAAATTTAATTATATGTATGCTAAAAATATGTTCCTTTTTGTTCCCCATCCATCATGTTAAGCCCCTCAAACTAAAATCTCTTACAGCCGCCAATGTCTAGCAGAATTAAGTCAATCTCATCATTGTCAGACAAACAAAAGATATATGAATTACTCGTAAGCAGATCTACTGCCCCCCCCCCCAAACCCCCAACCCCGGCTATTATCAGGTTATGCATTTTGCACCAGAACTTAAAGCTTTCATTATTCTTAAGCAGAAAAGTTCAAAGCAATGTCTATAAATCTTCTAGAATTTGATGTTATTTTGATGAAGAGAAGAAACAGAATAACTGTCTAATTACCTTTAAACTTTAAACATCAGGGACCAGGATAGCTCGCTGGTGCCCTGATGACATTATTAACTGCTTAAAGATGCAACGAGCTGAAGAAATAGATTACATACTTCGTAATGTAATCTTTACATAAAAGTGAGAACAAAACTAAAGCTGCCACCCACGTAACACTTTAGCCTGGATCTTCTATATCAGTGATGTTAATCGGCTAATATTAGCTTTTAATGTGCGATCGTAATCATAAGATGCTGACATATAGAAAGGTAAACAAATTTAACAGAATGAAGTAAAGGCGTGGTTAAATCAGGGACGATAAAGAAGTAAATAATTTACAAATGCACCCTATTTTAAAACATAGTTAAAAGCATTGTATAAATTATGTTGCATCTTGAGCTTTATCTACTGTACAATCTAATAACTTTGTGTAATGCTGGTTCATTGAGGAATGCTATTTTCGAATTGCCAGAGTAGTGCTTTTGTTCTGAGTGACGTGTGCATGAGACAACTTATACAGCACATGAAGCAAAAATATATAAAGATAACCTGCAGACAGACCTATAATATTAGCACTACTTTACCCTTTTGTAACTTCCTTAATAGGCTTCTATATCATCTCTTTCTTTAGGTGTGTCCATTGATATACATCCTTGTTAACAGCTGAATCTCACGGGCTTTGGTTATTGATTGCATTTGGTATAGCAAGCTATAGGAGGGCTGTTCTATATACAGATCGTAACTGAATTCAAAGACTCATTCGAACATGAAACTTATCTCTCTGGAAGCATACAGTTTTACGCGAACACAAATTGATTTTTGGTATAGATTTCAAAATCTTCTGCAGTTACAGATATGATACCAACTTCTTAGGACCCAATAAGTTCAATTCACGCAGATAATTATGAATATTGCCTATAACATATCGGCAGTGTTTTGCAGCTCCACGCGCTTTTCTAACTTCAGCCGGTTATGTTTGATGATGTATTGCTGCATGATGATGCAGTACCCTGCATAATGATGCTGCATAGCTGCATAATGAGACTACATTTCTGCATGATGATAATGATGATGTATGACTGCATAATGACGCTGCATGACTGCATGATGAGGCTGCATGAGTGCATGATGAGGCTGCATGAGTGCATGATGAGGCTGCATGACTGCATGAGGATGCTGTAGATCCCTTTAGATCCAGGTTAAATGATTTGTGGAAATTTCACCTTTTCGCATTGTGTGGTACTGTACTGGTTTTGTGATTCTCCTGTATATAGCGACTATTGTGACGAATCAATTTTGATTGTGACCTGTGACCGATCAAGACAGGTCTAGCAAGTCCAGATCCCAACGAAAAGTGACAAAAGGAATGGTGAACAATGCTTGCATGATGCATACTTTTATGATGATACATGCCTGCACGATGATACATGCCTGCACGATGATACATGCCTGCATGATGATACATGCCCGCATGATGATACATGCCTGCATGATGATACATGCCTGCATGATGATACATGCCTGCATGATGAGACATGCCTGCATGATGATACATGCCCGCATGATGATACATGCCTGCATGATGATACATGCCTGCATGATGATACATGCCCGCATGATGATACATGCCTGCATGATGATACATGACTGCATGATAATACATGCCTGTATGATGATACATGCCTGATGAGGATACATTCCTGCATGATGATGATACATTTCTGCATGACATGCCTGCATGACATGCCTGCATGACATGCCTGCATGATGATACATGTCTGCATGACATGCCTGCATGACATGCCTGCATGATGATACATGTCTGCATAATGATACGTGTCTGCATGATGAATGATACATGAATGCATGATAGATGATACATTCCTGCAGGATGATACACGCCAGCATAAGGTGGCAACCTTTATAATAATGAGCTTATTGCCTGGAAGAATTAAGCTTATTATATGGTATCATAATGCATTAATATTGCAATGTCATCGTCTACATAACATTTTTTTCATTATCATAATAAAAGCAGGTCTAATTTGTATGGAGCTTTTTGCAAAAACAAAAACATCATACGATTGAAGAAAGTAGAAAAACCACGGAGAAGCGCCGTGTTCCAACCATGTTACATCCGCTGCAACGACTATATATACTCGGATGTAAGAAAAGCAACACCCTTTAAAGGATATAGTCTAACACGGAAAGACTTAACTGAGCAAGACAAAGTATGCAAGGAGATGTTAGATTAACACGCGTTCAATGAGGGTGCTCAGGTGTCGTCTGCCTGCGTATACCCTTTATTTGTCTTATCTACGTTCTTGATTTAAATTGAAGTAACTAGGAAGCTTTTGAGACGTTTCTTCCGTTCAAGTACTTCATCAAATCGCAGCACGGCAAAGTATTCGTTTTATTACAGCAAAATCCCATCTATCTTTGTATTCATTTTGATCTATTATCTTGTTAATTACTGATTTTGTTCAAGGTATTGTCTTAAAGTGTTTCCATATATGATCAATTTAAGTGAATGGAACGCGTAAACATTTACTTAATTAAACTTTTGTTTCGTTTTTTATTGCACAATCTTCTCGGTCTTGTATGGTGTGTAGAAGATGGAATGATAATTAAGCCTACTTGGACAATATTTCCGAGAAGAGATAACATTTACCTATTGCTAGAGAGAGTAGGGGAAATCCCGCCTGCAGAAAAGAATAGGAGCGTAAGAGGCCCGTTTCGCTTACAAAACAAAACTGATGCAAAATTGGGACAAAAGCAACCAAAATCACCCCCAAAAAATACAAAATCATGATATGTAACTTGTACATGAACAAATGGGCAAAGCATGCCCTTTGTAAAGTGCATATTACACCACACCACACCTCAACAATTAAACAAAATAACATTAATAAAGTGTCAATCAATTTTCAAAGAAATATATAAAAACTGTCTTGGATCTGCAATTACGAACTCACACCTTACACAGCAAGGTCACTTTTGAACATGATTTCTATACTAATTTGTTTCTTTAATCTGTTAATATACCTTTATTATATAAATGGAAATGAAAATTTACGGGAATAATATAGACCTTAACTGACACAGGCTTTCGTTCTCCATTCTCCATTTGAAACTGACTTTCATTACTATCAACAATATTAGTTTTAAACAATTTCAAGGTCAAACATATTTAAAATTTACGTATAAAATGACAAATTCGTAGAACTTTCGACATCAAAATATAAATTTTGCAAACTTAGGCACTTAAACCCGATTTCAAAATTAAGATGAAAAGTGTAAGAGTTTTGTATCATTTATTTGTGCAATTTGCGATGTGTGTTCAATCTTTCAATCTTTCAATCTTCATCAACCATTTGAAGTTCATCAATTCATCTACATACTTAAAATACTTGGGTGAGTGGTTAGTGCTGTTTATATAATGGCAGTCTCCAGTACATTAAATCTTAAGGACACAGTATCTAAATTGCTTTAAAATGTATTAAAAAATGTCATAACAGCATAATAGCAACAAATTTCATCAAAATACATATTTCCTTATATGTCAATCTAATTGTTATCTAAATGTCAATCATAATTCTTTGAAGTGGTGTTGCAAATTCAGATCAAAAGTGTTGAGTCTTTGCTATGCCTGTAATAACATTATATGCAGGAATTTTCAGTGAATAAGATTGAGGAAAGAAATTTTAAAGATTTTCAGCTGTTCCTCCAGAAGTACTTCACAAAACTGACAAATTTTGCCTGAATTATACAGTCCGGGAACAACCCGAAAAACTGGGTACTTTTAAATACCAAAAAAATTGTGTACTTTTATGTATTACGTCATTACATGAGCCTACACATTTGACTTACCCACACTGAACATATTGAGTTTCTCGTTTTTCGCTTCGGATTGTCCAAAATTTCACTGAATATCTTGAAAATTTGGAGATGGATAATAAATAGATAATCAAAACTTTTTGCCGCTGCCTTTAGAGATTCATCGTCGTCTTTTTGAGAAAATCAATCAAACAGATTATGAGCAATCTGTGATCTAACTCTGATCAGCCATAACTTAAAAACTAAAATTCAAAAACGGATATTCTCTGATTTTAATACTCTTTCAACCAATATGTAAATTGCTACATGTCCATCAGTCCATAGACCAATAACTTCTAAATTTTATAAACAAATAGGTTCTCTCGGACTGAGGCAATAGACTGATAGAACAGTAATGTTTATTTATAACTTTGCACTCGCAATGTGTTCTGATGGTAAATTCAAGAGCGTGTACACTATTGCATTACGTGCTTATGATAAACACGTTGCATAGTAGGTTTGTCAGCCAATTGATTGTGAGATACTGCACAAAAGCTCACAGATTGAAATACTTTTTGCAGTAAATAATGTTAATGCCCTGAAGTACAACTGGAACAATAAAACTGCAGAACAGTTCTTAAATTTTGCAAAAAAACAATTAGCTCCAAACATCTGGCAGATTGGACACTGTTTGAGGTAAACAAGTTTTGGATAATCAAATTTCCAAGATGTTGATCTTATGTAAATATTGAATGAATAGTTATATGTGTATCATCATAATCTTAAATTTTGTTATTCACATTCAACTTTTGAATGAAAATTGTTATTACCATCACAAAGTATTAGTAAAGTGTAGTGTGAAGGTGGGAGTTTGTAGAGGGTGCACGTGGGTGAACTTGAAAAACTAGAACCGTGTATTTTCAATAAAAACAAATGGAGAGCAATTCAACGTCACAAATTTACATAGCTTCTGTAAGTTAATAACAATTACTCCTGGCTTCTAAAAGCTGCAGTTTAAAATGTTGAACTTTTAGTCAAGTTTCTGTTGATATTTTCTGCCTCCACAATTTAATTGGCTTCAAAACAACAATCCCAATCAGCATCAGCGCTACAAGGAGTTTAATTTTGTATTACAATAAACTGATTATCGATTATCTACCCTTAAGGCTTTTAGGAAAATAATTAATTTGTCAAGTAAACGAGTTTTTAGTGAACCATTATTATTAGTTTATTTCAAGGATTGTTATTCTATATAGCTGAAATCTAGTCACGTACATTATGAGACGAAGTCGGTAGCGTAGCTAAATGGAGGAGGAGGCAAAGGCAGTGAATTTTGAAGGAAATTTTACTGGGCAACCACAATCACCCCATAGAGCAACTGATGTGAGGCGCGAAGGAATAAATTTGAGCACCTTCAAAATTAAAAGAGATATAAGTCTGACATGTAATGCATAAACTTTATTTCATGTGATGTTGTATATTTAAAAACTTTTATTATACGACTGTGTGGGAGCAGCCCGGTGACGTACTATAGCTAAGGGTGAAGGGGTGGTGGTGAGGGTGATGGAATTGCCTTCCCCCTGGCCGAAAATTTGCGCAATTTTGCAATAGAAATTCAATATGTTGGATTGTTTGGGGCCTAAGAGTTCAATTGTATAGCACCATCTTGGTAAAATGGAGCACAAAATTTCCAAAAACTGAAATGTTTTTTAAGCTAGGCAAATTTCCGACTTCTTTCTCAAAATGTCTGACAATTTTTCCCAAAATTTCCGAAGTTTTTCTTCAAAAAATCTTAATTTTTTAATTTAAAATTTTGAAGGTTTCCTCGAAATGTCTGACTTTTTACTGAATATTTCCGAAGAAATATCCACAAAGTATCCGCATTTTTCCCATAATTTCCGAAATTTTCCTCAAGATATCTGATTTTTTTCCTCAAATTTTAAAGATTTTTCTTAAAATGTGCGACGTTTTCTTCAAAATTTCCAATGCCTGAAATTCCTCAAAATTCTCGAAGTTTTTCTCAAAATATCAAACATTTTCCTTTAAAGTTTCTGAAATTGTTCCTCAAATTAGGTATATCTGACTTTTTCCTTACTAGTTTCGGGAAAGTTTTTCTCAAGAAATCCTACTTTTCCCTTATAATACCTAACTTCCTTCTCAAAATTTCCTCAAAATTTTGGACTTTTCTGTCAAAACTTCTGAATTTGTCCTTTCATGAGGGTGAGGCAGTTGTTCTAATTTTCTGCCCTATATAATCTCCGTGGAAATTGCTGGACATTGCTGTTCCAGATGCTCTCGATTTATTATTTAAGCAAATACCAACATACAAAATACATAAATCTAAATCATATATGCATAATCGAATGACTTGAAGCCAATAGAGACTGTTTTCGTGTTGACTTTATTAAGGTATTTTCCTCCTCAGCTAACATCTTTATGCCCACTATATCCCAGAAAATAATTAATGAAAATTTATTTTTCTATTCTAGATTAGCCTAAATCTTTATATCTGAATACCAAAAGTTGCTCGGAGATAAAACTATGCGGTCTGGTCACAGTTTTTCACATTTTTGTTTTATATAGAAGAAACTCGAGGGGTGGGAATTTTACAGGAAAATATTTTATCAGAAATAAGACATGATTATTTCATTGTCATGTGTTGACGTTTCTCGGTTCTTTTTACATAAATGTAAGCATAAACAACAGAAGAACTAAAACCTCACTTGAAGCTTTGTCCTTTATGCAGATATGTATGAGGTGGTGGTACTGCAGAGAGGAATTTATTTTGCAAGCAGGGAGCGGGGTGCACAGCCTGATAGAAAACACATCATCATCGAGGTCAGACTTTTCTCCTTCTCTACTGTTCGATGTCTTATTCAATACGAAAGTAGATTTGTAAAATTCTTCACTTATGTGAAACAAAATAATCATCTGATCATTGGTTGAAAATGATTAAGCATAGCAACAATAGATATACTATATCTTTCTGAATAAACTTACTTTGCTGATATTGAATTCCAATCTTGGGGATTAAATATTAAAATTCTTCTTCTTTGTAGCACGGGTTTTGGTCATATATGGTATAACCAAGGTGTTGCTAATGATAATTTATTTATGGATATTTTTAAGCAAAGGATTTTAGACATTAATAAGCAGGATTGAATGCCTTCTCTCCGTGAATTTAATTATTTACGTAACTATAAGTTGTTTAGATGTGGTGAATATGTACAACATTATATTTCTATCTTCATAATTATATTCAAAGGAAATGTTTAGCTAAGTTTCGCTATGGCTGTATTAATGTGAACACTGGGCGCATGAAAAACATTTGAGTACAATAACCAAAAAAGTCTGTTCATTTTGTGATAGCGGGGATATTGATGATGAGTTACAATTTTTTATTAGTTTGTCCATTCCATTCAGTTATGCGTTCAAAATACATTCCTTTATATTATTCAACCCATCCTGACTTGCATAAATTAGACTCTCTCCCTAAACAGCGACCCAAATCTGTTTGTTTATCTCTTTCAAACTTTGTGATGCATGCATTGAAATTTCGTGAATCCGGACATGCAGTCATGTGTATCCCTTTTGTTCCTTATTTCATTCATTACATATCTCAAACGTTTTGTTTCGAAAGGTATACGCAGTTGTTTCATCAGCTCAAGCAAAGTATTAATGTTGTCATATGAAATGTCTTATATAAACCGTGGATTATATAATACTTTTGTACTTCATATGCTTCCTAATATAATAATTACTGTCATTGTTTTATTAAGTTGAGTATCTTTCTTCACTTTCACAACATGCGCACCTTATGTGATTGCTTAATAATTTTGTACGTATGATATTGTAAATGTTACAAGGGCCGATGGCCTAGAGCACCAAATAAACGAAACAAAACATGATATCCACTTATTTCCATTTCCATTGATTGATCGATCGATCGATCGATCAATAGATCGATCGATCTACTTATTCATTCATTCAACAAAAACTTCAGGCCTCCGGCCCTTAGTACCAAAATTATGCACAAACTTATCGCTCTTTACAAACAGAAGTACAATATATGCAAAACTTTACAAGTAAATATATAAACATGAGGAGATGAGTTTATAACAATGATAAAGACAATCGCCAAATTTCTTGAAACTCTTCAACCTAAATTGTTTATAACAGTAGGATTTGTACAACACATCAGCGAAACTCATTTATCAATAGAAGGATAAACAATGAAGTAAGGTAAGATACACTTTTCTCGTAGACTTTTATAAGCAGGACAAACTAAAAGGAAATGAGCTTCGTCCTCAATACAACCAAAATTACAAAATAAGCAGGATCTTTCCTCTCTTGGATATCAAGTTCCAGCGCCCTGTTTCTACACAAAGATTGTGGTTACCAATACGAAATTTACACAAACTTTTTCTATATTCAGGAACTAAAACACTATCAAGGTACTTGTCACAAATTATATCAGTTTTAAAATAAACAATATAACTTTCTATTTACAGATAATTCTTCCAAAGTATTCTGGAAATTGGGATTCTTTAATGTTTGTTTAAATAGAATAAGGAAAATTCTTTCATTGACCATCTTTTAACAAATCCATACTTCCCCAAATTACAAAGAAAAGAAAAGACGTTTAACCCCAGAGGCCCAGCAAGATATACATACCTCTTTCTGCTAAGAGAAACTGAGCTTTGTAAGCTACGGAGCAGAAATGATAATCCGGTAATCGAAGTAGTCTTAAACAATATCTAATAACAAAACATGCTCTAATATCAATAAGACGGCATCGCCCCAGCTCACTCCTTACAACACTATTACAGGCATTAACCCGTAACATATTAACCTGTAACATATATTTAAATATTAACATATATTTATATAACATGTGGTGCACTTGCTCAATATCTCTAGCTTCCCCAAGCCCCAGAACCGTAGTAAAGAATGGGCAAAAGTTTATGGTCAAAAAGACTTAACAAAGTTTTTACGGGAATGTCACCCAATCTATTTGAATTTCTTCTTCAGCCATAACACGCTTTAATCCCTTGGTTAGCCAATGTATGATAAGTTTCGGCCAAAGAGCCTGAATTGGATAACATCAAACCAAGGTATTTGTAACTCTTAACAACGCTCTCTATAAAAATGCCGCCTCTCATTTCTTTTTAAAATTTCCCCTTCTCTTAAAAACAGCAACCTTCGACTTCATTCATTTATGCGTAAGGGTAAAGATTTACACGAACGTGATAGGTCATCTAAAAAGCCTTTGCAACCCCCAAATAAAATAAATAAACAAAAATAAATCATCCGCATACAAAAGGTTATTAATGTAACATTCCATAACTGAATACCATGGAATGCAAGCTGGTCCAATTCTTCATTGCATTCAATAAAAAGATTAACAAGAGAGGTGACAATGGAGACCCTTGCTGAATGCCTCTGTTACATGGAACTAATCAGTATATTCATTTTTATCTCTTACTCATGAGTTTAAACCATTATACAAAGACTAAGAACTTTTAAATATATTTCCACGTCACCTTTTGCGTGTAATCTCTGCAACATTATCTATCTATAGCTGTATAGATTAAAAATGAAAGTCAATAAATGCAACGTATAAACGACATCTTTTTTGACTCAAGTTTTTTGAAACAACTGTGTGAAGTGTAAAAGCATTGTCAATAGACATATGACCCTTTCTAAAACACATTGGGAGGGGGGTAGAGCACAAAAATTATAGGATTAAAAATGTAATCTCTCCAGTACAATCAAGAAAAATATTTGAACAAAAACGGAAATGAGACTAATACCTCTATAATTATTGGGGTCACTTGCATCACCACCCTTAAATATAGAAACAATTACACTGCATTTCCACCATGTTGGGGGAACTGCCATTTATGAATATCAAATTGAAAAGCTTATGTAAAACCAAAGAGCTTCTAACACTTCATGTATAGGGAACTATTTTTAACAAATTCCGTCGGAATTCCGTCGGAATACCATCCAAGCCTGGGGCTTTCCCATTTTTCAACGGCTTAATAGCTCCTTCTTTGTATGCACCCATTAACACTGTCAAGTACACTCATCTGTTCATCAGACAAAGAAAAATTTCACAAAACCATAAGATTATTAATTCCATCAACATCATCAAAACATCTTAGAAGCTCAGAAAAATGTGACCTCCAACGATCTATAGAAATATAATAGCTAGGTTTAGATATCAGATTGACAGAGTTGTTTAAAGGATTGCACGTTATAAAACTGAAGAAAGTAAGCGAAGTTGATCATTTCCGATCAGGAAATTTAGTCACCCTATATTTTGAGACGAAATGAACTGTACTATTACACATTGCATATCACATTCTAGGATTTGACACATATATGGATGAACTTTCTCATTTTTGATCAGAAAAACTAGTCACGTAGATTAGGAGACTAAATCAACACATCGGCGCTGTCTGAACCATTTAGCTGATTAGAGACTGTGCGTCACATTTCAATATACTTACCTTGTCAAATCGTGTCATTGTTTTTAACCAAAAGATCCCAAACTGAATAGTGGAATCCTGTAACTGAAAAGATATTAATGCTGAGCTGTCAGGAGCATTTTATTGAGAGGGTATAATTCTCTCTTTGCCAATTATGACTGATTACATATTAAGTGGAAGCATTACAACTTAAAGGTATTTTTCACATCCTGTCTTTATTCTGTATGAACTTAGAAACAATATAGGTTGCCTATATAGGTCTGCTTGTTTTCACTGTCAGATTGCCTCCTCTATTAAACTTCAATTTTGATTAATTAGTCCGGGAGATCTCTTACTGGAATGACAAATGTCCGTGCTTCATTTAGATAGTATACTTAATATAGCCAAACATTTCAAATTACGTGAAGCCAAACGACTGTACACCCAACGTTACATCCCTTCAAACATGCAGGAAATTGCCGTTTAAAACTGACTCATCCCTGCTTCAAAATGTGAGGATTAGTTCAGTTGTCAATTCATCTTATATGAAAGAGGAGAATAAAAGGAATATAAAGGTGAAAAAAATGAACAAAAATCTGATTCTGTTTAACAGTTCAAGTGGCGATCTCGTCTGAAAATAAATTTCATACACCTTATCGACGTCATCATTTTGTTGCCAGATATAGCTTTTGCACACCGTAGAAATACAAAAAATTGAAACAAAACTAAATATGATAATAATGAACATAAATACATTCTAAGTGTACGTTAATATATTCAATCTAAGATCTGTAAAGAATTCAAATGGGATTATTTTATTTAAACAGTGTTTTAAACATCCTGGAAGAATTTCTTTGGTGCAATGTATTTATTGTTTACATAAGTATGGCGATATCGCTCCTTTAAATCTAAAGCTATATCCGATTAGTAAATAAATGGCTGAAATAAGACTAGTAGGGATATTACATCCTCACATTTCTCTATATATTTAAATGAAAATGTTCTGACTTTCCGTGACCTACAAACATCTATACATTACAATGGTAAAAGAGAGTAGTCAAACTTAGCTTGAGTGAACAGGTGATGTAACCGATTTACCCCCGTCTCTTCTCCCACAAGAAGTTGGAATTCATTGTCAGTAAATGTTCGACAATTGTTAAGAAAGTGAGGTTGTGTGCTCAAAGCTTTTATCGCTTGAGTTCTTCTGGACTATTAATTGACTGTTTTATCATTAATTTTCTTTATTATTAAGAGAACATGATGAGTTGTATACGGTATACTTTGTCGGTAAACTGTATTGTGTAGCGGAATAGAGTTTATATCCGACTCAGCTGCTAACTCAACTGCTCAAAACAAGAAGAATGCGCTGGCTCAAACCAATATTTGACATCGTCTTAGGTGTTCCAATCGTTTATAGCAGAAAAGACATGAGGTAATCGCTTGTGTTTTTACATTATTTAAAATACATTTTGTTCATTTTGAGACGATCATCTTTCGGTTTCCCTCATCCATATCACCACTCACTGACCTCTTCGAGCCACGTGTTACATAAGACTGCAGTGTACTCTCCCCGACGTAACTTGTCTCTGGCAACTTGTATGGCTTCAATCGAAGATTTCCGCCCTAGCTCCTCTCTTTCCTTCACTACTAATCTTTTCCATGTCGCTCTTGGGCGTCCTACATTCCTTCTGGCTTTGATGTCAATGATGTCATACAGTGGTTGTTCTCTTTCATTCTGAAAACATTCGCAATCCACCATCCATCTTCTCATTTCGACTTTGTTGTTAATTATTCTCCTTTGGTTAGTAAATCTCAATAATTCATCCTTTGAAACAACATATGGTCATTTAATCTTAAAAATTGTTCTCATCTCATTCAGTTTCTTATTGTCAGTTTCATTGGTCTTCTACGTCTCACTTTTTGGTCTCATCTTTTTGTTTACGCTTGGTGTTTTCAGATATTCAGAAGCTCCTATCCACATGCACCTCGGCTATTATAGTACTAGTTTAAGGGTCAAGCAAGTCGATCTTATATGAAGGAGGAATTTAAAAAAAAATGTCAAGAATTCATTCACAAATCTTATTCAGTCAGTCAGTTGACGAGATGTTTTAGGTTTAAAGTTCTGTATCATTTATGTAGACACGACTGAAATTAGACTAGTGGTGACGTCACACCCTCGGATTCTTGAAGTCTTTATGTATTCCGTCATATTTGTTCCTGCAATTTTGTGTCGTAAAAACCATATCAGAAAAGTAGTAAAACAGAATCTAGTAAAGGCTAATGATAATTTACCACTTGAAGAAAGTTTGAGGGAAAATAATTCAAATAGTACAAAAAGTTAGATAAATTTCCTTTAAAATACATGAACAAATTGTTAAAGAAATGACTATTACAAGCCAAACTTCCATAGTAAACTTACTATACCAGTCATTTCTACATCAATAAGACATAACTTTAAACTTGAATGCCTCCTTAACATAATAAGGTATTGAAGTAGTTTCTTCACAAATTTGTTTGTATTAAAGTCCCCTTTCAAATAAGATAAACTTGCTTGATCACTGAACTAATCCTTTAACAGTTTAAACCTCAAACGTCCCCTCTGTCAGATCAAAGTAAATGATCAGATGATAGGCCTAATGTTCTCAAAGTGTTGTTTTTATTTTTTTGGAAATATTTCGTTTAGGGTAATATAGTTTTCAGAACTTACTTAAGTCAATATGAAAATAATGTATTAAGATTGCTCTTTTATTTTATTTTATTTGAGAAAACATTTTAAGGAAACAAAAAAGCAAAGAAAGTATTTCCATATCTTATTTGGTTAAAGAGGTATTTGATATCAAAGTTATGTCTTATCCATGTAGAAGTGACTCTTATAATAAGTCTATTATCTGATCATGGATGTTTGTCAAGTTTTCTATCTCATATATGTGAAGGAATGACTAGCAGTCATGTAGACTGTGTGTAGATGTTTGACACCCTCGTCCTCATTTTCTCAACAATTATTTAATATCAAAAAATATATAATTTCTTCAAAATTTCTTCAGGCAGTCAGGTGGTAAATCCATCCTGACATAACCCACAAAGACAATAGAATAGATTACATACAAAATAGTTCAAACCATTGGGTGCGTCAGGAAGACAGCAAAACAAGAGTCTAGATTTACCACCTGAAGAAAATTTGAAGGGAAATTTTCAATTAGTTTCTTTGGAATTAAATTTATTATTGTTAAGAATGTGAGTAATAAAATATTAAAGTAGTTTCTTCATCATATTGCTTTTTTTAGCAGTTTAAAGTTTCTTGTAAGATAAGCTTGATCATTTAAGTAATTACCTCCGTTATGTTTTCGCCTGTGTTTGTTTGCGTGTTTGTTTGTCTGCCATCAAGTTATCTCAAGAACTGATGATTGGATTTGGATTAACTTTGGTGTGTGAATTTGTTCCTCCTTAAGGAAGAAGTAATTAAAATGTAAGACATATTAGAACGGGGGAAGGGTGCAAATGGGTGTGGGGACATGTTTTTGCCTCTGTTTCTTTGTCTGTCATCAAGGTATCTCCAGGACTGATGATTGGATTTGATTAAATTTTGTGTGTGCTTTTGTTAATGTTTCATGAATAAGTGATTGAAACAGGGAAAGGACACAAATTGAGGGGTTGGGATATTTAAGTATGAGATCTGTCAAGACTAAGTGGTAAAGACTAAGTTGAAACATTCCAATGGAATGCGCTCTGAATGAAGATCTAAACAATTAATATTCTGGACTCAAAGAGACTTACATCAAGTGTTTTCTGGAATCAATGAAAATGATACAATTGGTTTCTGCCATGAATAAAAAATGATGGAATGAGAATCCTGGCTGAATAGAGCTCAAACAATAATGCTCACTTGAATAAATCTGAAAACAATGGTATGGCCTTAGAAGAAATTCAGTCAGAAGATAATCTTCAAGTGTTCAGATTGCAAATGTTTATTACAGATCAAAACTTGGGGATTAATCTTAGTGGGCCTAGGATTTCTAAGGTAGATTACATTGGGTATATGGATCAAATGAATTCTGAAATTATTCTAGGAATGTTGGAATTGTAACGGGGCGGGTCGTAATATACCCCTCCCCCCTCCTCCCGATTCAAACTACTTAGTTTAGTAAAGCCAACTATAGATTTTGTTTTTTGGAGGGTTGGGGGTTTTGATTTTGTATTTTACTCAAGATTGTAACTTTTTTTTGTTGAAGTCTTCAATATTGTTACGTGTCTTGTTGAGGTGTTTGCATTTTTGTATAAATTCATCACATGGGTCTAGTAGGATATTGGGGATAAATTTCCTTTTTCAGAAAAAAAAACCCCAATGAAAGCAGACAGGGGCGTAGGAATCCTCTCAGAGCAGGAAGAGGGGGGGGGGCAAGACCCGAAATATTTTCCAGTTATAAGAAAAAATGGCACTGCTAAATTAAGTTTCTATAAATGTTCAAGTTACTCCTAATCGGGAAATTTCAAAGTATAAAATTTAGATCATTTTTGGGAATTGTTTGGCCAATTTTTAGACGAATTCTTTCATTTCAGGACAATTTTCTTCTACTTTAGAAATGTCCTTCTTTTCTTTTTTTAAAACAATGTGCAATGGCCAAAATGCTCAACAGGGGACGGGGGGGGGGGGCACTTTGCTGAGTGGGAGCCGTGGCGAGATGGGTTGAATGAATTGTGAAGGGGTGGTATTTTTAATGAAAAGGAAAGTATATACATGGAAGGAGGAGATCACAGAAGACATTTTGGGAGTCTGGAAATCTTAATCTTAATGATTACTTTTATTCTTCAAATTAAGGAATTTATATGCAATGGAGGTCCATGTGTTTCCATGTGTTCATAATGAAAATAGTTGCATCAGGTTTAAAAGAAATGGCTAATGTTTGATATATTTGTTTTATTATACCTTCAGAAACGTTTAATGGGGTTTGATGGGGTCTTTGCCACGAGTTTCATGATATTGAGTAGTATTTGAATTTGCTTTGAACTGTTGAAACAGCTACAATTTTGGCCAGAACTCAACGAAACAGCCAGATACTAGTGCACCTTCACACTATCTGCTGCGATAGCACTTTGTTTGGGTTTTTATATCAAACTTGAAGTAATACAGTTTTAATTTATTTAAGAGATTGTGTCGGTTGGACTAAAACAAATCCTCCTTCAAAAACATAATAATCATTCTGACAACTCCCCCCACCCAAGTCACCCATTCAATGTTCAACCTTGTTTAGGATTTTTCCACGCAAAAGTAAACCAAAAGTGAAAAATAAATGGTGCTTGCATATTTAAGTGTTTAAGATAATATCATGAATGACGGAAGGAAAACGCAAATGTGTGTATATCTGAACGGTTTTTCAAGATTATACGCGTGTCACGAGTCCTTTAGAACGAGTCCTTCATCAATCTCCACAACCAAATCAAAGACCAACGCTCAAATTACACCTCCATCCATACTGATGGCTCCAAGGAAGGCAACAAGACAGCTGCTGCTGCCGTCATCCAAAACATCACCCTCAGTAGCAGACTTCCCGACTACTTATCCATCTTTTCAGCCGAGGCTAAGGCCATTCTCCTCGCCCTCAACTTTATTGAGTACTCTCCGCTCAGCCACTTTGCCATTTTCCCGACTCTAAGGCTTCTTACTTCTTTCCTCAATCTTAAATGGGATAACCTCACATGCCACCTCCTCCTCCGGAAAATCCTTTCCCCCATCCTCTGCAGAAAAAGTACTTTTTTCTTCTGGATACCCAGCCATGTTGGCATCCCAGGCAATGACAGGGCTGATACAGCCGCTAAGCTTTCCCTCGACGTCCTCCCTGCCCCTTTTACCCCAAACCCTCTCTGAAATCAAACCGCTTATCGCTTTTCTTGTTCGTGACCGCTGGCAAACCTGATGGAACTCCCAAATTGATAACAAACTCCATGTCATCCAGCCCACAATTCCGATCAAATCCACCATCAACAAGCTCTCTCGTATCGACAACGTTTATATTACCCGTCTTAGAATTGGCCACACCCACCTCACTCACTCCCACCTCCTTATTGGCTCCCCGACCCCTCTGCAACAATTGCCATTGCACCCTTACAATCCATCACGTTCTCCTTGCTTGCCCCCTGTACAACCTTCCCAGAGCTTCCCTCGCTCCCCACAACTCAATTGCTGAGTTCTTCCAGAAAAATTCTTCGAATAAAATTATCTCCTTCCTTCATCATGCCTCCCTCTACAACCATATCTAATTCTCCTCTTCCACCCCCTCTCTACTTTGTTTTTGTTTCAACCATGCACCTCCCCTCTCAATCACAGCTTTCTGACCTTTTGTTTTTGAATTTCTCTCATTCTCCCCCTGTTTCCTTTCCTTCCTACCTCTGACATGATCTGACCTCTCAGGCACAATTTGACCTTCGTTGTCGTGGTGCCGTTAAGCCCTCATCAAACAAACAAACAAACCTTTAGAACTTTTATTTCATATCAAAATAAGCATAATAAATTAACATATTTAGTTTTCCAAGTTATGGTTTATCAACTGATTGAATTTGGATTTTTGATATATGCAAAATTTGTGATGTATGAGCGTGCAATCATATCAAGGCTTTAAAAAATATATATTTATATATGATTTGGCGGCGCTACGGGGAGGGGAGCGGCATGAGGGAATTTTTCCCACGAGATCGCTTTTCCCCCACTTTCCCCACTTGTCCTATTGAGAGTCTTTGTGCCCCCCCCCCTCCTCCCCCTCTCCGCGCGTGAAACAAAATTGCCTCTCTCTTGCCCCTATGACCAAAAACCTGGCGCTGCCACTGGGTTTGGAAGACCTTTTTTTCCAGAATCACCTACAACAAATTCTTGCGCCTGTAGCAGTGTAGTAGGAATTAGAAAACAAAGGAATTTACACATTAAAGGCAATATATGGTGTTAAAGTGCAGGGAAAATACACTCCAACTCAATATTTCTGATTCGTTGAAATATTTTCAACAAGCCAATCAATTACCGCCGCGGAAGTGACGTATATATCGTATTTAACGGTGACGGGTCAAACAATTATCTTGAGACGAGATTCTCTCTTAACAATCAAAAACATGTAAAATAATCCATTTTAAACCAATTTTGATGGGAATGGTTATTATTTGTGCTGGGTAAAAAAGTTAATGATGCCTATCATAGACCTTCAACTAAACTAGCTTCCGTAAGTGGAATAGCAGAAATACGCACAAATAATTTTATTTCACAACACCTGATTACTCTGAAAATAAACATCCGGTTTAAAGAATAAAACTTTGAATTCCAGAAACCGAGTTGAATTATATGTGTATATATATTATATATATATATATGTATATATATATATATATATATATATATATATATATATATATATATATATATATATATATATATATATATATATATATATATATATATATATATATATATATATATATATATATATATATATATATATATATATATATATATATATATATATATATATATATATATATATATATATATATATATATATATATATATATATATATATATATATATATATATATATATATATATATATATATATATATATACATATATTTATATATATATAAATATATATATATATATATATATATATATATATATATATATATATATAAATATATATATATATATATATATATATATATATATATATATATATATATATATATATATATATATATATATATATATTTATATATATATATATATATATATATATATATATATATATATATATATATATATATATATATATATATATATATATATATATATATATATATATATATATTTATATATATATAAATATATGTATATATATATATATATATATATATATATATATATATATATATATATATATATATATATATATATATATATATATATATATGTATATATATATATATATATAAATATATATATATATATATATATATATATATATATAATATATTATATATATATATATATATATATATATATATATATAATATATTTTTATATATATATATAAATATATATATATATTTATATATATATTATATATATATATATATATATATATATATATATATATATATATATATATATATATATATATATATATATATATATATATATATATATATATATATATATATATATATATATATATATATATATATATATATATAGATATATTTTATGTTTATTTAGCAGTACGATATCTAATCATAGTTTAGCCTGAGGTAGGGAAGTTTAGCCGCCTGGGGTAGGGATCTGAGACATTATCTTTATACTTCACGTACAAATTTAAAGAGGAAATCACTGTCTTAAAACAATTTCATTCCCATGAGTTGAAATCATATCTCCATATCCTCCGAGAAATATTAATAGATGTAGATTACTTAATCAAAATATACATATTTTGTATTTCGGATTTTAAGTGCTAGCCTGCAAATGATACTTGATAGGCAGATGGTTGATACAAAATTGCTTTTTCTTAGAAGTCACGGATTCCTTTGGTTTTGTCATAACCGTGCTTAAAAACAGCCTATGACAAAACAAATGATGCAATTTGTAAAACGTCAATAAACAGAGAAGCCAAAACGGATATGAACAATCTCGTCATGCATCATTATATATCTTACCCAAACACTTCAATATTTAAATAGGAAAAAAGTCTGTTATGAATATAAAATTCATCTAAAAATTGTACTGAATGATTTGGTACTTTCA